>OX369298.1:1200000-1800000 GCA_947284805.1 Coleophora flavipennella
ATAAGAAAACGATACAAAGTCCAAAGTGTCTAGCTTGATCTGCTCTTGACTGTACATACCTATAAAAAGTATACAATACCTATGAAAACAATACAACACAAGATCAATAAAGTAGGAGTTTAGATAATTTACTTACCTTATACGTAGTCTTAATGATCCCCACTCTCCTATAGGCGTCATCCCAACCAAAGGATACCATTCCTCTATTTCTTCACCATTCGCGAGATTCGCTAACTCTATTGTCAGTTCGGCAACCTTTATAATAAAAAAGTAAGTGCTCAGTATATCTAAAAGATTATAAGGGATTTTATGAAGTTCTATCTCAATATTTACCTCGGATTCTTTCCCTCGTTTGCCAGTGTTATGTACTGTGATCGTAAACGAGGTTACGTCTGCAGGCACGTCACTGCAACAAAGGATTTATACTTTTAAGGTTAAGGATGATGTCGCAATCTGTGCCAGAATATTATGGTTTGGTCAGACTAAGGATTCTATACATATTTAAAGAAAAATAAACGCAGCGGGTTGTTTCAATACATCTTCATATCAGCTCATATACGTCCCCAACGAGCCTACCCTGAATTAGGGCGACCGGGCCTTAGTCGACCACGCGGCCCCAGTGCGGGTTGGTACAACCGTAAATTATTTAAGTGGATACTCTTTAGGTCGGCGCATTTGCTTACGAGGACATTTCAAAAGCTTTATTGTTTCGATCAAATAAAAAAGACCATGTTTTATTGGATCATGACAAATACATATTGATTTAAAGTACATATGTCGAAAATCTGAGTCAAGTTAGTCCCAATTAAGAAAACAGCGAGTGTAAACAAACCAAATTATTCACATCTAGTTTTCTAGATTACTAACTGTTCATTACACTAAATTTACATGTTAGTCTGTAACACGTATCGGTACCATTTAATACACATTACACATCACATGACAATGAAAATTTGAGAATAGTTTCATTGATTTTTATAGGTAGCAATTTCTTCCAGGCAACCTTTGGGTAGGGAAACAGCGATAGAATATGTTAAGGGGCGGTGCAATAACTAAAAACAGAAAAATTTGCAAATAAACAGTTATTATAAAATAAATACTTAAATCAATAAAATACTTAAATATTATAACAATAATATATAAAATAATAAATACATATATACATAAACAAACAAAAACATAAATAAATTAAATGTTTTATCTATATATGGTAAAGAAAGGAAAAGGAAGATGGAAAAAAAATGATTTAAAAGCAGAGAACAGTGATATTAATAAGTTAAATAATGAGCTTTCACAAGCCTTTTAAAAGATTGTAGCGTCTTTTTAACCGACATAAAAAGGGAAGGTTCTCAATTCGTCGGAATCTTTTTTTTAAAGTATTTATTATTTGGAAAATTATTTTTTATTTGAAAGGGTATACTTCCCAGAAATCAAGGAGTAAGATCAATCAATAAAAAAATAATCGTGTAAAGGGGGAATTTAATTTCTAAAGCATAAAGAAATTTTCTTTATTAATAATTTTAAAGAGTTTAAATAAACTTAAAACCTTAAAAAAAAGGTCACAATCTGCGAAGATATGGCTTAACAAACATTAAAAAATATATACACTCGAATTGAGAACCTCCTCCTTTTTGGAAGTCGTTTGAAAATAGAAAATGTTTATGAAAAACCGTATGAGTAAGTCTCTCTGAAATTGCAGAACCAGGGCTATTTCGTGAATTTCATTTCATAATTTATTTTTGATGCTGTCATCATCATCATCATATCACCCGAAAAACGTCCACTGCTGGACAAAGGCCTCCCAAAGGATTTCCACGACGACCAGTCCTGCGCTGCCCGCATCCAGCGGCTTGATGCTGTCAAGTACCCAATTATTTTATACCTATAACCATAGTCCTAGATATTGTCTTAATTTAAATGAGATTGAGGCCAATGTACCAATGAGTTTTTCAAAAAAACTTACGTACATACTTACCGATTGCTTTAACGGTGAAGGAAAACATCGTGAGGAAACCTGCACACGCCTGCGAAGAAACTCGAAGGTTGTGCGTGAAGTCGATCAACCCGCACTGGGCCCGCGTGGTCGACTAAGGCCTAATCGCCCTGATTCAGGGTAGGCTCGAGCCCCTCGGTGGGGACGTATATGAGCTGTAATGATGATGATGATGAAATGAGATTTAAAATGGGGATTAAGGATCTTGTTGTAAATGATCTTCAGCTATACCATGATCTTCAGCTATACCAATGAGGTTTTAAATCTCCAGTGGGAGATTCTACGTCATGCACATGGCCCCATGAAGACAGTATGCCATCCGACAGTTGCTAGGTGCCTTGCTGCCTTCCCATAGGTTGCTGTAGTTAAAGTGAGACAAATTTACTTAATAATCATAGGGTAAATTTTTCACAGCTTCTTGTTAGTTTCTGTTATTTGACTGCACTTTTCCGTCGAATTGTATTAAAGAGGCGATTGAGCACAAAAAAGCTCAAAAGTGTTCGCGAGAGATCTGTCTGTTGGACAAAGCCCACTGACCAAGCTGAAGACTGAGGATGGCAGGACCATATCGTCTAATACTGAGTTGCTGGAAGAAGTTGAGAAGTTCTATGGACAATGGTACAAGATCACACGTTTGCCTATCAACGATCTGGCTGAAGACCCAAGAGCCAGACCAACCTGACACTATACCGAAGATATGCCCGACGTCAGCCTGTACGAGATTAGAATGGCTCTCAAACAGCTCAAGAACAACAAGGCACCGGGTGATGACGGCATTACGGCTGAACTTCTGATAGCAGGTTGATCACCGGTACTAAAAGCTCTTCAGAAGTTATTTAATTCCGTTATACTCGAGGGACAAACGCCTAAGGCATGACACAGAATTGTGGTCGTGCTTTTCTTCAAAAAGAGTGACAACACCCTGCTGAAGAACTACAGACCCATCTCACTTCTGAGCCATGTCTATAAGCTGTTTTTGAGAGTCATTACGAATAGTCTCGCACGCAGGTTTGACGACTTCCAGCCTCCCGAACAAGCCGGTTTCCGAAAAGGCCATACCATAGACCACATACATACGCTGCGGCAGATTATACAGAAGACCGAAGAGTACAATCAGCCACTATGCTTGGCGTTTGTGGACTATGAGAAGGCCTTTGATTCAGTCGAAACCTGGGCTGTGCTACAGTCTCTCCAGCGGTGCCAAATTGACCATCGATGCATCGAGGTGTTGAAGTGTCTGTATGAAAACGCCACCATGTCGGTTCGCCTCCAGGACCAGAACTCGAAACCGGATAGGCAGCGAGGGGTGAGACAGGGAGACGTTATATCTCCGAAACTGTTCACCGCCGCCCTGGAAGATGTTTTTAAGCTTCTGGACTGGGGTGTACTCGGCATCAATATCAACGGCGAGTACATATCCCACCTCCGATTCGCTGACGATATCGTGGTGATGGAAGACCAAAGCACAATGCTTGATGGCCTCAGTAAGGTCTCTCAACAAGTGGGTCTTAAAATGAACATGGACAAGACGAAAATAATGTTAAATGTCCGTGTCGCACCCACCCCTCTAAAGGTTGGAGACTCTACACTGGAAGTTGTTGGCGAATATGTATACCTGGGACAAACAGTCCAGCTAGGCAGGTCCAACTTCAAGACAGAGATAAATCGACGAATCCAACTAGGCTGGGCAGCGTTCGGGAAGCTTCGCAATATCTTCGCGTCCCAAATACCGCAGTGTCTCAAGACTAAGGTCTTTGACCAGTGTGTGTTGCCAGTGATGACTTACGGAACTGAGACATGGTCGCTTACTATGGGCCTCATAAGAAGGTTCAAGGTCACCCAAAGGGCAATGGAGCGTGCTATGCTCGGAGTTTCTCTGCGTGATCGAATCAGAAACGAGGAGATCCGCAGGAGAACTAAAGTAACCGACATAGCTCACCGAATCGCTAAACTGAAGTGGCAGTGGGCAGGGCACATAGCTCGTAGAACAGATGGCCAGTGGGTCAGTAAAGTTCTCGAGTGGCGACCGTGCACCGGAAAACGTAGCATAGGCAGGCCTCCCACGCAGTGGACCGACGACCTGGTGAAGATCGCGGGAAGCCGATGGATGCGGGCAGCGCAGGACCGGTCGTCGTGGAAATCCTTGGGGGAGGCCTTTGTCCAGCTGTGCAGCAGTGGACGATTTCCGGCTGATATGTTGAAATTTGATCCACTTCCCGGTTTCAAATTGAGCTGAAATTTTGCATACAGGTTCAGTTTGGATGAATATGCATGGTTATCTAAGCGACGGCGGATCGTTTATTTTTATTGCCTCCCATGATATGGGTGTCAAATGGAAGGGTTTGCTGAGAAGAATACAAAAATAATTAAAATTATTTTTAAATAAAAGCTTGTACCTAAAAGTTTTTAGGTTTATCGAAATGAGCTTATGTAAGATATGTAACCTCGAATGGGCAATACGCACTCGAACACAAACTCGTCGTCCCAGCGCGGGTCGGGCGAGGGCTTGGGCTTGGTGCTCGCGACGGGGGCCGCCCCCAGCGCGAGCCGTAAATACGGCCGCGGCGCCAAACGCGCGGGCAGCCGGTGCGCGGTCAGGCAGCGCACGCGCAGCGCGCGGAGCCATACTACGCGGGGCACCTGGAAAAGTATTTTTTTATTTTATATTTAAAACCAGTCATTAATAATGTAATAACATAAAAGTACAGTCTAATTCAATAATTTCTCAATGTTATACAAAATATGAAAATTGAGAATTACATGCAAAAAAAATGCCCGATTGCGAATTTAAAATGTAATACTTGTTAAAGCGCGCACAGCGACCGAAAAGCTAGCGCCAAAAGCTTGTGCGTGCACTACTAGCTGGCAGCTACTCGCGCTAGGCACAGCCTCACCTTGCAGCTAGACCGCGCCTGCTGGGGCGCGCAAAGCTGGCGCCAGGCGCGTGTGCGTAGCCCTACCAGCTGGTAGCTACACGCGCTTGGCCCAGTTTCACCTTGCAACTGGTCCACGCCTGCTGGGACGCGCAAAGCGGCCGAAGAACTAGCGCCAGGAGGGTGTGCGTGGCACAGATTACCTTGCAGTTGGTCCGGGCCTGCTGGGGAGCGCACAGCGGCCGTAGCGCCGACAGCCACGCGCGCTCGTCAGCCGCAGAGCTGGCCGCTAGGAACGTGTGCGTGGACAGGCAGGGCAGTGCGCGCTCCACTAGCTGGAAGCACCACTCGCGCTCCCACAGCGATTCGTGTACCTGGGAACATGAAATATTATTGATGAACATCAAATATACTCGTTAGTTATAGCACAATAGACTTAGTCTACTGTGGTTATAGGCTATCTCTAACCTCGCAATTTGCACCTGTTAATAATGTTAAAATATGCTTAGCACAATTCTGGCGTATCGTCTGTAGAAGTAAGGTTTTAATTTAATTTTGTGAACAATATGTAACAAAATAAGAAACTAATCGGTTATTTTTTTTAGATAGTGTAATACCTAGCCGCCTACTTAAATATTTTTTGGAATTTACTCCTAAAGAATCGATTTTCATATATAAGCCCGGGGTATTAAAATTTATGGGGAGTAAAATCAGGCGTTATGCGTTAGTAAGGATTAAACTCCAATCGTGTGTTTATAAACGAAAAATATGAATTCTTCTTTAAGATCTTTCGCTTAGCTCAGAATTGTCCCCTTGTTACACAAATAACTATTATTTAACAAAAATAAATAAAATCATGCGTTATGCGTTAGTAAGGAGTAAACTCCAGTCGCGCGTCGGAGCTGACACACACACTTTATTTTTCGCCTTTTCCCTTTGTTAAGTAAAACATTTAACTGCGTAGATTTCTTGTCCGCTTTTTGTATTTTTCTTGGATTAGTGTTTATTCCGAGATCTGAGATTATTTGTACCAGGCACATGATAAGACGTCATATGGTTAATAATAGGCTATCTTTGGTCTCACGTAAACTCAACCATGAATTATCGGGTTGTACATTTACGTGCCGGGCCTTCGACCTTGCATTAGGTACCATTTCCATGGGCCATTCGTACATTCACGGGCCGCAACCATCATCTTTGGTCCCACGTAACTCAACCATGAATTATCGGGTTGAACATTTACGGGCCGGGCCTTCGACCTTGCATTAGGTGGCATGGCCATGTCTCCTTAGCCTTCGTGACTTAAAAAACGTTACGAAATCATTCCCACAAATTGCAGGAAAAGCGAGAGGAAAGATGATAGACATTAAAAATATCGATGTATTGTAATGTGTTACTATACCTATTTTAAGAAATTCTTTAGTCACCAATTAATTAGTTTTCAAAGATAGCTTTGTCTTATGTATGATGCTTGCTACTACCATTAATTTAATGATGATTTGTTGAAAGAAACCAGCGTGTGGTAGACATGTGTCTATTGACGTTAATATAAATATTAAACATGATGATGAAGTATCATTTTGCTAAATTAAACAATTCATATCTTAATTTAGAGCTGTTTGATAAACCCTCGATTCGTGTCTGACATCATTTTATGATAATATTCTTACAAAAATCCAAAACCAATAAACAGATATTTATCTTATTAAGCAATTACGTACCTACTGGAAAAAAATTGCTGGAACAATCAGAGATATGCTATATATAAGGGGAGGGGAACAATCTAGAAATGTCACAAAACTATTATCAAACAAATAATTAGGCAAAACATACATATTACAAAAATAAGTTATAAATATTAATGACTTCATAGTTTTCGTTGGGTTGTTTCCTGCTGACTTTGTTATCTTTGACAACGACAATTGCTCATTTCATATGTAGCCCTGGAGCGTACACTAAAATTAAAATTATTACAGAGCCAATTATTAAAAAAAAACCTTTAGACCACTAAGAGTTTGTTCTCCTCTTTAACTTTAATACCCAAGCTTACATCAAGTACCAACCCATACATCAAGTTTCGGAAGAACACCACAATTGAAAACTTGGTGTCCGAGCCCCCATGTTATGGGCGAAGCAAGCTCAGCTCGACTTCGCTGGCTTGGCCACATAGAGAGGATGGAAGGTTGTCGAGCTGCAAAGAGAGCACAAAAAGGACGACAAACCAGGAAACGTCCTGTTGGACGCTCCAGGACTACAGCTGGAATGACAAAGTGCAAAAGGATCTGAACGCCCTCTAAGAAGTCGATTGGCACGACGTCCCGAAATCCCGAACCGGATATACACATATCTACTACCAAGGCTTTTCAAATGACTTATTTAAGTATTTCTATATTTTTTTTTATTTATGATTCACCGACTGCGGTTGATTATGGTCATCGGTCCACTGAGTGGTAAGCTGCCTACGCTACGAGTTCCAGTGCGCGGTCGTCACTCAACAATGAAACTTGGTGATGGTCGCGGCAAGCCGCTGGATGCGGGCAGCACAGGACTGGTCGCTGTGGAAATCCCAAAGGAGGCCTTTGTCCAGCAGTGGATATTGTGATGTGATAATGATGAAGTACAAGCAATAATGAACTAAATCGCGGACTGAAGAACAACCTAACTAATTTTATTAATATTAAAAAATCAACTGCAAGAAAACGTTACGCCTCTTTCTTGGGAAGTCGGATAAAAATGTATCCTACATCACTCACGGGATCAAGACGAATCTAACGACACCTCGCACTCCAAAATTCATCAAGTCGTTTAGGTTACAGGCACAGTCAAAGAAACAGACGTACTTTACATACATAAATCCGAAAAACATAACCCTCCCTTTTAGGCAGTGGGGTAAATGGCCTAAACTATTTTATAAAATACATCCACTTATTTTGAAAAATGCCAATTATGAACAGAAGTAATGATTTCGGTGATAATGTATGATGATGATGATGATGATTTAAAAAGCACTGACCTGATAAAGATAGGCACAGGACAGATCAATTAGCCCCTTCGGCTTGGTACGTTTGGGCGAGTCGTAAAAATAAAGATGGGTGTCGGTCCCCTCCTGGAGCAACACGAAGTACAGCGCCTTCCACTTCTTGGCTCCTTTGTCCGACTTCTTGTGGAGGTAGCCTTGGTGCTTGATACCTGATTGCGAACAACGAAGAAACCTCTAAAATGATTGCAAAACTATTTTTACAAGATTTTATTTAGTTTCACCTGTCCCGATGTCTGTAATGCAATCTTGCAAGTTAAATTTGACCCATTTACTGGTTTCCGATTGAGCTGAAATTTTGCATACACGTTCAGTTTGGATACATATATATCGCGTGACAATGCAATATTAAAAGCTTGTACCTAAAAGTTTTTAGGTTTTTCAAAAATTTATTTATATTTACGATTGTTATAGTTATTTAAAAAGCCAGTCAAGTGCGAGTCGAACTCACGAGAGAGGGTTCTGTACTATTTTTTTTCCGTAAGAACGTTAATTCTTAGGAGTCTCGTTTAGGTTTTCCTGTAAACTGTAAGAGAAGTACCTTTTTTTATTTATTTTAGCCTAAGTAAAATTTTGAAGATAATGCTCGATTTCCGTATATGTTCCTTAAGGCACTTTAAGGCAATTAGCGATTGATAATTTTCACGCATGTTGGCGCGCGCTGTTTGTAAACTAAATAAAGAAGAATTAAAAATAATTAAATATAATGACGGAGCTATTCCTATACACCAATAAATAGCTGGTGATTAGATTTTTGACAATATTATTAATAAGGTTGGAACTTGCCACCAAACACGATTTCAATAATTGAAAACTCTAAACACGTTAAAAAACCGACTTCCATCGCAACAAATTAGTACATTTTTGTATTATTATTTTTGGTTTTTGTTAATTTTCTACTAAAGTACTACACCGATTTTGATAAAATTTATATGGGACCACACGGGAAGCACTAGCTTTCAAATAAAAAAAGAATCGTAAAAATCGGTTCACCCAGTCAAAAGTTCTGAGGTAACAAACATGAAAAAAAAACATACAGACGAATTGAGAACCTCCTCCTTTTTGGAAGTCGCTTGAAAAAAAATTAGACTGATGTGTTGGGGCACGTACGAATAGCTGAAATAGGTAACGATTTAAAAAAAACAACTTGTGTACACACATATTCTCCTTACAAATTTGAGCTGAGTTTTTTCAACTTTCATACAATAACTAGCTGTCCCGGCGAACTACGTACCGCCTTACATTACATTACACTGCCTTACCCTACCCTAACCTACACTAAACTACACTACCCTACCCTACACTACCCTACCCTACACTACTCTACCCTACACTACACTACCCTACCCTACACTACCCTACCCTACCCTACCCTACCCTACCCTACCCTACCCTATCCTACATAAGAACCTTCTCCTGACAATAACGAACTCAACAAAAAAAGAATTAGCGAAATCGGTCCAGCCGTTTAGGAGGAGTTCAATGACTAACACACGGACAGAAGATTTATATATATAAAGAAGACGGAAAAAAAATCATAAACATACAAAAAATTCGCCTTCTCTGGTCTTGTAAATAAAATATATGGATAAAACAAAAAATATTTTTAAACTTGAAGTATTTTGCAATACTATTTTTAATTATTGTATTATTTTAACTATCTTGCTGAAAAAAAGTTGAAAAGTTGACTCTAATTTGAGTTGCTGTAAACTGGTCGTGCTAAAATCGTTCATATTATATTCTTAAATGATACAGAAGACACAAACGCGAGCAACAGAAAAATACTACTAGCGCTATCTAGTGGTGCTTTAGTGAACTATTTTCCGTAAGTGAACGTATTATATTGAGTTTACTACTTTATTTTCAATTGATAGAATTATTTCTTATAGGTTTCCTGTAATCTGTTTTCCTGTAATCTACAAGCATTGAACTATATTTCGTATTTTTTTCAAAATTTTAGGCTCAGTAATTTCGGAGATCAGGGGAATGGTCAATTTTCGTCTTCTTTCATGAATAAAGTATTTATTTTACAATAACAACAAAAATATATTTGAAATCCTCATAACGAGCCTTTTCATTTGATATATGCCACAGTAAGGATTTTCAAAACTTTTTTTTTTAATTTCCTTATTTTTCCCCTGAAAATGATCCTTACTTTTTAAAAAACTTATTTACTTCGCACATCTGTGTTTGGGTCATAGGATTACACCATCCTACCAAATTTCACCTGATTTGGTCCAGTAGATTCGGAGCAAATTGGCTGTGACAGACGGACGGACAGACAGACAGACGCACGCACGGTTCCTTTTTTGTTGTTGTACGGAACCCTAAAAAGGTAATCAGCAGCTTAAAAATCTTTTTTTAAATTAATCATTTTAATAATATACATGTATGTATATATTTGTATTTCTTATAACGAGCCCTCTCATTTAGTACGTCAAAAATGCACTTGAAATATATTTTTTATAATTATCTGTCCCTCAAAATTGGTAATGAGTGATTAATCTTTTATAAGGGATCACATTTTTCATCGGATTATACGGAACCCTAAAAAAAACTAGCTTTTTAGTATAAAATTAAGCTTTAAGCTTAGTGCAAAACTATTTATAGCTAAATACCACTTGACAAATAATTTAGACTAGGAAGAGATATCTTATTATTGTCAAGAGCCTCTTATGTCAACCGCCTAAACCGTAATCACAAAATTATACTTACTTTATTTAAATCTTTTCAAAAAAAAACATTATTTACGGTTTTAGATGGCAGATACGTAAAGGGGGGTAAATTTCTCACAAGTTTTCAATTACTTAAAGTCGTTTAAAGAAATAGGGATAAGCATATGACAGATTGAATCTAGGGAGATTTGGTTGAGAAATAGGAGAATTAAATAGTAATCAATCGATATTGGTATAAGAAGAAGATGAAGTTTCTACCTTTCATTTTCTTCAGTCCTATTTGATCCCTGCATTCGCGTAGTGTAGCGTATATCTTCTCAGCGGCTGCGCCGGTTGTGTTTTGTTGAGGCTCGATGTGATGCCCTTCCGCGATAAGCTATGAACATTATACACAACATATTATGAATTTTGTTTTCTTTTATTGTAAAAGGTGTCAAAAAGCTGAAGGCCAATCTGATCGAACCTATATGGACCACAACCTATAAGGTACTATGATACCAGGGGCACAGGGCACTAACGCGAAGGTAAAGAATCACTCACTACAGACAGTAAGTATTTCTAGACATGTAAAACCTAAATTGTGTTAAATTGACCACCTCCATGGCGTGTTATTAAGTCCATTAGCTTCACATCAGGAGGTCGCGGGTTCGATTCCCGGCGGAGTCTAACTTTATAAGACTCGGTTTGGTTGGTGGAAGGACATTTTCTAAACCCGTCTGGCTAGCTACCACCATCTCATCTAAGTCTTGCCGCAAAACATTGATGTGCTCCGGCTTGAAGATAAGATAGCCAGTTCCCCATTGCGTTGGGGAATCTTGGTAAGCCTGCTTCATAGCATTTTATGTTATGCTTTTACCATACTACTCTAAATAGAACCGAACAGAAACTCACCGGCTGCCCCAAAGTGTGTCCTTCAACGATCTGCTCCTTCCTGTATCTGTTGATAACAGCGTCCAAACACTCGAACGTCCGCCCTCCCATCAGGTACCTCACTCCCTTCTTCTCTATCCGGAACCTTTGGATTTGATTGTTGATGTGGAAGAACAGGGAATAGTCTCCGGGCGAGTTGTCCGAAGGTCTGACGAGGAAGCTGCCCGGACCAGCTTTAACAAGCATATCAACGGCCTCACTCTTGGTGCAGTTTGGGTGGAACCACGAGAAGACGGTGTTGGGGTCGATGGAAGGGTCGAGGTCTTCGACTAGCTCTCGAAAGATCATGCCTTGCTCCCCTGTCCTAGAGAATACAGAGTTTCATAATTTCTTTGCTTTAATTAAGGAAATTAAATTAGGTACAATGTAAGAATAATATCGAGTTATTTTTTCAAAAAAAATAATTTTTAGTAATTTAATTTATTAGGAAGCATTTTACAATTATACGTCTCTAAAAGAATTCATCCCTGTTTTGTGATGAGGAAAACTTAGCTTGAATAACGACACCATATATAAATAGTTTAATTCTGTTTTATTTATGTCCAAGGATTAAAGAATCAAATGCAGCTAATTGCACACTATCAAAATTTTGATTAATCAAAAAACTAAATCAATTGACGTTTGATGCTTTTATGTATAGATATTAAGCTGACTTTGATCTCAGTTCCATTTTCATAACCACATGGATTTGTTACTAATAAAAAAAAACAACTATAGACAATTCAAAAACAATTTTTATTTTGCATTAGCAGTTCCAATTCTTTTTTTATTAATAACTAGCTATCCCGGCGAACTTAGTTCCACCTTACACTACACTACACTGCACTACACTACCCTACCCCACACTGCCCTACCCTACCCTACACTACTCTACCCTACACCACCCTACCCTACCCTGCATACACACCCTACACTACCCTACACTACACTACACTACACTACACTACCCTACCCTACCCTACCCTACCCTACATTACACTACACTTCCCTACCCTACCCTACCCTACACTACTCTACCCTACCCTACCCTACATACACACCCTACACTACCCTACACTACACTACACTACCCTACCCTACCCTACCCTACACTACACTACACTTCCCTACCCTACCCTAACTACACTACACCTACCCTACCCTACCCTAAAACCAATTATTTTTTGTCATTTTTTTTTATGAATATCATATTTTAATACTTTTTATTCTATTCATGACGAAGACAAATGCAAAAACACAAAAATCATAAAAATTGGTCCAGCCGTTCTTGAGTTATAAATGGTGTAACTAACACGACTTTCTTTTATATATATTTTTATTCTATTCATGACGAAGACAAATGCAAAAACACAAAAATCATAAAAATTGGTCCAGCCGTTCTTGAGTTATAAATGGTGTAACTAACACGACTTTCTTTTATATATATTTTTATTCTATTCATGACGAAGACAAATGCAAAAACACAAAAATCGTAAAAATTGGTCCAGCCATTCTTGAGTTATAAATGGTGTAACTAACACGACTTTCTTTTATATATATTTTTATTCTATTCATGACGAAGACAAATGCAAAAACACAAAAATCGTAAAAATTGGTCCAGCCATTCTTGAGTTATAAATGGTGTAACTAACACGACTTTCTTTTATATATATTTTTATTCTATTCATGACGAAGACAAATGCAAAAACACAAAAATCGTAAAAATTGGTCCAGCCATTCTTGAGTTATAAATGGTGTAACTAACACGACTTTCTTTTATATATATTTTTATTCTATTCATGACGAAGACAAATGCAAAAACACAAAAATCGTAAAAATTGGTCCAGCCATTCTTGAGTTATAAATGGTGTAACTAACACGACTTTCTTTTATATATATAGATTTGAGTGTGTTTGGCCTCACCTCACCTGATGGCAAGTGCCTATGCAGCCGAGGATGTAACACGCAAGCTCAAATAGGCCTATTCACTCGCGTCTTGAAGATTCCTAAATTATACGAATCGGAATACAGACGCCGGCAGGGAATTCCACTCCTTGGCCATTCGCATAATGAACGAAGAAACAAAATAAAACAAACATGCGATTAGGTGCATTTGATTCTGTACCCCTCTACAACACTATACGACTTATACTCGTATAAGTAGAGTGCGTTGACACCGAAAGCCGATAGACACACGATTCACAATCAGTGACCCAATATGATGAAACGTAGGTTAACGCACGCGAGGCCCTTCATGAGGATCGTACACGATGCAAGTCACATGCGTTTCACATCGTGTATAATGCTGCATTTATTAACCTGACCAATTAAAATAAAAATTAAAAGTCCGAATGGTCAAAATGTAGTCTATGTCCAGGGTTGCCAATTCACCCAATCAATATTGCGGGATTTACTGCGGGAAAAATCGAGAAGGACAAAATAAAATCGGGACTTCTCAAAAAATATTTTTTAAACATAGTAATAAACAAAAGGTAGAATAAAGCAATAGGTATTTAGGTAACTGTGTAATTTATTTTTTATTATTTCTACCTTTCCTGGTAAATTAATTTATTATTAATGAAATTTGATGTAATGACTATTGACTATAAGTACTTTATGAATTACTTTTGTATTATTTACTATTGTTTGATGACATGTAACTTTTCATATAAATTTTCATTCATTTTCAATACACACTATAAGTTTAATTTTTGTTCTTAAAAAACAACACATTCTTTTATGTTTGGCACCAGGCGGCACCCATTTGCAAATTATAAATCGAAAGAAAATTAACTCTACTTTGGTGTAACAGAGTAAATTATGAGCTGAAAGCCTAAGTTACTTAAATAATTTACGATTACATTATGTTTGGCACCAGGCGCCACCCCTTTGCAAATTATAAATCAAAAGAAAATTAATTGATACCAAACATAATGTAAATTATTTAGGTAACTTAGGCTTTCAGCTCATAATTTAGTTTGTTAAACCAAAGTAGAGTTTATTAGGTTTTAGTAGTTTTAGGTTTTCTCAACTTTGTTTCGGTATTTTTAGGGCGTTGCTTATCTGTTGACTTTTTTGCAGTTTTTGGATGGTGGTTGCCGTATTAACGGTACTATCCAAGAGATGGACGCTGGTTGCCACTAGTAGTCAAATACCGTATTATCGGTACTATCCAAGGGATGGACGGTGGTTGCCACTAGTAGTCAAATAATATTCTTATTTCTGGCTCTTTATTTTTTTTACTAAAAATGAAAATACAAAAATATTATGTAGAAAAAATAACAAAATAAATTTTAATTAATCAACAAGTTTATTTTTGTAACTTTTTCGGAGTTTGAGGTCTGATGTGTTTAACGAAACGTCTAATCGTGTTCGGAAAAACACGGCGGGACGTAGTGCGAGGCAATAAATATAATATTAATGTTTTGTTTTTGGAATTATTTTTATAATTGTCAACGTTATAATTATCGATAAATATCACTTCGAACGCTGAATATTATGCGGATAGAAAACAAATCTCACCTATGTGCAGTAACCCAAAGCCATCCATCACCCATATCGTTGTGTACGAAGAAAATGTCGCCCTTCTGGAAGGTCAGCTCGTCTGTGTCGGGCATCTTCGTGTACGGAAGAATAGCCACCACTCTCTGTTAGAAAACATTATCATCATTGGCATTTTGCGTGTATTACAGACTATTTATTCAGTGTCGTGAAAGTATTATCCTCTCTACACTTAAGTTAAAATTGTCTTTCCTTAACTACTTTCTGGGCTCTTAACATCACAGTGATGAATATTAAATGACTATGGACCAACCTTTTTATCATTGACCGGCTCCGGAGGTGGCACTGGCTCCACAAGTCTCTCGCGCTTCAATAGGTCCGAGCACTGCGTGTAGAAGCCGACCAACTCAGTCAGGGAATCGAACTGGCGACCCCCTATGTAGTAGTCGCCGCATACTGCTGTTATCCTGTGGTGTATTGGTTTTTATGTTGAGTTGGATGGGATGTGTATTTAAAATTAAGTGTGTTGTAGTGTGTAGCTAACTTTAAAATACTTTGTGTGTAACTAGCTTAAGAACATTTGAATAAGCATTTAATTAAAATTATTTCAATTAATTAAAATGTAGCATAGGCAGGCCTCCCATTCGGTGGACCGATGACCTGGTGAAGGTCGCGGGAAGCCGCAGGAAGCAGGAGGCGCAGAACCCTGTCGTCATGCAAATCCTTGGGGAGGCCTATGTCCAGCAGTGGACGTCCTTCGGCTGATATGATGATGATGATAGATAAGTCGGATTCACTAAGATAGTAGATAAATCATGTAGTGGAGATAAGCTATGTTGTTCTAGTATATAAGGTAGATAGTTATTAGTACATTTATCATTAATATTTGGAGAGTTACTGTATCGACTACATACAATAATTAAACGTAACTAAGAAGAGAAACAATCGTTTCACTACATGGAAGGACCCCACTTTACAGGGTTTACACAAAATAATTTCAAATATAAACTGAAAATTCCTACTTCTTGAAAATAGATGGGCCGATTCTATTAAAATTTACGCACACCTAAGTAAGTCATAAAATTATAGTTTGTGAGTAGATTACATTTTCGAAATACTTTATTTTAAGAAAGATTAGCGAATTTTAAATCTTAAATCTTATTATTTAGTGATAACACTATTCTTTTGAAAATGTAATCTATCCACGTGACTTTATTGTGTGTATAAAGTTTCATTAGAATTGGCCTATCCATTTTCAAGAAGTATTATTAATTTTAAGTTGGTATGGAAAACAATTTTGTAAATAAGCTCATAAGACCTTAAGAAGGTTAAGAGTTCCAAAAGTAACTAACCCTATTAATATGAACAATATTAATTATTTTTCATTTCCGACAGTGAAGAGATCCGTAAGAGAACCGACATAGCTTACAGAATCGCTAAACTGAAGTGGCAGTGGGCAGGACACATAGCTCGTAGAACAGATGGCCGTTGGGGTTGTAGAGTTCTCGAGTGGCGACCGCGCACCGAAAGACGTAGCGTAGGCAGGCCTCTCACACGGTGGACCGACGACCTGGTGAAGGTTGCGGGAAGCCGCTGGATGCGGGCAGCGCAGGACGGGTCGTTGTGAAAATCCTTAGTCCCCCAGGGATTGTCCAGTGGACGTCTTTCGGCTGTTATGATAATGATTTCTGCCAGTAAATAATATCATCAATACACAGCTACTTAGTAATAACTTAATAAAAAGTATTTAAGTACCTGAAGTGATTAATTCCAGTGCGGCCCAAATAACTCAACACATAAGATCCAGGCTTACGATCACTTTCGCGAACTGTAACAAATAACTCAAATTAACAATTAGAACCGCGCAACGGAAGATGTAGCGTAAGCAGGTCCCCCACACGGTGGACTGAGGACCTTGTGGAAATCCTCGGGGGAGGTCTTATGATGATAATAATGATGAACAATAAGAAATAGATCCTACAGCCAGTCAAGTTTCATTTCTTTATGTTAACCTGTAGAGTATGAATCATAAGAAAATAGGTTTTATGTGTAATTTATAGTAAGTACTATAAATTAGACATTGCGAAAATTTGTAAACAAGATTATGACAAAAACAGGTACTTAATATTTTCATGAATGCAACTTAAGACTGTCTATGAAAACAAAAAACCGGCCAAGTGCAAGTCAGAACGCACACGTAGGGTTCAGTACCATCATACTAGATGGCGCTAGTTTCTTAATGTTTAAAAAAAACACGTTTTTTTGTATGGAGACCCCCTTATTTATTTTTCCACTTTTTCAAATTTTTTGTATTAGTTGTTATAGCAGCAAAAGAAATACATCATCTGCAAAAATTTCAAACATCTAGGTATCACGGTTCATGAATTACAGCCTGGTGACAGAAGGACAGACAGACAAATGGACATCAAAGTTTTAGTAATGGGGTCCCGTTTTTACCCTTTGGGTTCGAAACCCTAAAAATACAAATCCAAAAATTTTAGAAAAATCAGTTTTGCGTTCAGAAAATATAGTTATTTAATTTATTTATTTTTAAGTTTTCATAAGTTAATTAAATGACAGTTGTTGTATTAGGTGTAGTGTGACAACAGAGTTTTTTTAAAAAGGACATTCTCTTCAAGGTCATAAAGGGGATGAAAGGTATAATACCAGATCAACTCTGTTAAACATTTTTATATGTCATGAGAAACATGTTGACTGTAGATCTAAAGATAATTGCTTGTGTTTTGTTTTTTTTATTTTTTTCTCACAATTGGTAAGCCCTTGGCATCATCTCACCTGATGGTAAGTGACGATGATGCCGAACACATCAATGTTGTTTACACTGATTAATATAAATCAAGCAATAGTTAGCAAACAGCATTGTGTAATAACTTCCTTTTGATTTCGTTTTGTTATATCCATTCCTTATTTTAAGTGTGGTCAATGTTGGTTACATAATAACTAACACTTTAAATACCTAGGTACTTTAATATTTTATTATGTAAGTGTTTGTTTGATCCTCAATAAAAAAAACAATATCTTCACTTTTGTCAGCTGATTCCTAATCTATATAGGTATTATGATGATCATATTATTATTGTGTAGGTATAAAGTATGGGTATTATTTTTGTCAGACAATAATAACAAGAAAGATAGAGAGATTAAGTAAAGCAAAATAAACACAAAGTAGATAAGGAACTTTAACTGCCATTTCAATAAATAGTAAGAAAAAGAAATCTACTTTACATACACAGAAAGAAAATGTCTCACAATCCATCTTAAGAGAAAACTCCATGGGAAAATGTGTTTAACACAATCATTACTTTTGTTTACTGGTTGCTAACTGCACTACACTACAGTTTTAACCGCCTCCGTAGAGTTATGGTTAGTCCATTCGCTTCACACCAAGAGGTCACGGGTTCGATTCCCGGTGGGGTCAACTTGTAAGACTCGGTTTGGTTGGTGGTAGGGCATTTTCTAAGCCCACCTGGCTAGCTACCACTATCTTATCTAAGACTTGCCGCCAAACAACAGTGTTAACAACATTGATGCGTTCCAGCTTGAAAATATGATAGCTAGATCCCCGTTACGTTGGGGAATCTTGGTAGGCCCACTTCCATCTTCGGCATCAGCATCACTTATCACCAGGTAAGATGATGTCAAGGGCTTACCAATTGAGAATATATTTTTTTTAAACTCTAGAGATGTCAGATAACTCATTGAGTAAAGATTTTGATATGATTAAAGCGTTTTGAAAACCATGCACCTTGTGGCACCATAAAGAAAAAACACAATAGTTTACTTAAAACTGTAGATAGGTATTGATTTGAATGTTATTTAATGCATGCCATAATTTTATGGAAAATGAATAATACTTTTTATAAGATATCTCCATTGCGTGTTGGCTGCTTAGATTTCTGAGGCTCCATCAAATACAAATATAACTCAGTTATGTAAATTTTGTAAAAAAAGAAATAAAGTACTGCCTTATAAACGTAAAACGAAAAATAACAATAAGACCAGACAAGACTAGTTTAAATATTTTCTTATTTAGAAAGGTACTCACCTAAATAACTACCCAGCTTGCCAGCTGCCCACAGCCTCTCCTCAGAAGTATATCGGTCCAGCCGGCCATGGTACCACTCAGTTTCAGGTGGAGCAAGTACAGCTTGTCTTTCACCTTTAAAAAAAAAATGCAGCTCAAGATAGTTGATAATTTGTAGGTCCTTGGTGAAATATTATATCACTCATTTTTTATTTGTTTTATCACACCATGGAATAATGAAAAAATATCATCAAAAATAATTTGAACATCAAATTTTCCCTGCAGTGGGTGCACCCCTAAAAGTCACTTGAGTGTTCGCGTGGATTACATATGTATGCCAAATTGTTTAAAATATTTTTTTTTATTTTAATTATGTTATATAATTTTTTTATTGAAAAATGGCAAGTACCCTTATCTAAAATTAAATAATAATAAGAAACTGAACAGAACAATTAACAGTTTTATTAAAATAAAAAATACATAACACAAACTTCTTATAAATCGTCTTTGAAAATTTACTTCAGATTACATGAGACCTTAATGCATTGAAGCTTATTGCGAAAACAAGTCAACTATTATTTTCTTAATTGGAACTACAAACATATTTGGAATGAACAGAGCAGGGGTGGAGATTGTCAAACTTAAAGTACACGGAGTCCTGTGTAACACACTTGAACTGTTTATGAATAATTTCTTTTTTAATTACCATGGATTACATATTATTATGTAATCCGCACGACCACCGCAGGGTTAATGAGACCCTACAATGATAAGTACAGGTTGCACCAAACTTTATTATGGCTCTGAAGTTGGTCGCAAGATGCGTAGCAGTAGCAAACTTAGGGTGTTAGTAGGATGTGAAGATACCTACTACTTAGTTATACCAGCACAGTAAGCACTCGCATCACAGTTCAGATCAGTAATAAAGTTTGGCACATGCTGTACTCAGTATTCACAATGATAAATACTCAGTCTTCACTATGTACAAGAATAAAGATGAAAGTAAATGATCTATTCTCCTTTCAATGGGAGGTCTCTTGATCAACAAAGGCAATAACTTTTCAGTCAATAAAATTAGGTTGAATGCAGGTAAAATAGTGTTATTTTATTTTTGATTAATTTTAGTCTCAAAATACTACAAAATATAGGGGTTGGATTTAGCATCCGCAGCAAATTAGAGGCTGGGGATGGTGGTGGGGGAAAGAAAGGGGATCACAAGTCCCCCTATAAAGGGGGATGTGAGGAAACCCCCCCCCCCGTTCTTTTACTCCACCCCTTTATAGGGGGGGGGGGACTCCGCCACACCATCACCCCCACCAATTCGTGCTGTAGGATACTCATATGTTGTCCTTCAATGGCGTGAAATGCAGTAAATTACCATTAGTACTAGGTCCATCAGCTTCGTCAAGCTCCAGATCTGCAGCCAGTTCTGCAATGTCGCCGCCACCTTCGTCAGACTCTGTTGATGGTGATCCCAATTTGTCCTTCACTGGGGGTCCTAAGGGAGCACCCATGGCTCGAATTAAATCAGCCATGGCACACTCTTTTCAACACTGCACAACAAACCTATGCGTGTCTCAGCAAAACCAGTGACTCACACATTATTCGGAACCGATCACTATAAAAATTGCAACAAATAAAACGTGTTTACAGTAGAAACAAAAAGTCTTCCAACTTAAAGAGCTTGAATCTTTCGTTATTATGGCGCATTTGTGTTCAAGTAGCAAGTTTTAAATTCTTAATGACTATCTAATTTCAACATTATTGTGTAAAAACATAAATTTAGGATATTCTCATAGAAATTGCAGACTTTACGAATTTTGATTTCTAGATCTAGACTATCTCAATACGCCCGTAAACACATACACAAAGACACCCACCAGTACAAAATCAACACACACATCACACTCACGAACACGGTCACAACAAGCGCAACATCAGTGTTGCCGCTTCATTTTTCTAAATTGCGCTAAATAATGTCTAAAAAAAGTGCCAGAACAAATAAAGTAATGAATTTTTGGCACTAGTTGTATGGAGACACTGATCTGAAAGTTAAAATGTATGAAAAGTTGAATTTTTTTGGCGCTAGACTGCTTCGAAAGCGCACTAGTTCTAGCACCAAAAGCGCTAAAACGGCAACACTGGCAAACATAACATTCTACACAGAAAGAACAAAACAAATATTTCTGATTCAGTATTGCCAGAAAAAATATAAAGGCATAGACTGTGGCAAAGATGACAAATTTTAAGTATATTTCACTGGAGTGCAACAGAGTAATAATAAGTCATCTTTGATTTAAGCAGCGATTAGACTATACAATTTATCGTGCCCTAACTCAGTTAGGGCCCTAAAAAAGTGTAGTGTTATCGCAGTTAGGCAGTTATTGTGCCTATTTAGGGAGATTGGGTGAGCCCGACCATAGTAACTCCCAATTTAGTACACTAAATTGTGTAGTGTATACGGAGTTTCTAGTTAGGGTGCTCAGTCGCCGCGTAGCACTCAATGCAGTAGATTGTCGTGTAACTTTAAACGAGCGAGATTCCAGGTAACAAAATGAGTACCAATAAAGAAAAAAATATTTTGATGAATATGTTAGATATTTATAATGACATGCCAAACCTGTGGAATGAAAACCACACTGATTATAAAAACAAAACATTACGACACGACGGATTTCGCACTGTTTTTTATCCACAATTTATATAAGCCCTTGGCATCATCTAAGTTATGAAACAAGGGAGGTCCTCATCCAACAAAAGTGTTTTATAGGTATTTTACATGTACTTTTAATTTAGATCTATCGTAAAAACGGTGATACATATAAACATGAAACTTGGGTGAATATAGTACTAATCCTGCAATAAAACAAAAAACAATAAAAACCGGCCAAGTGCGTGTCTTACTCGTGCTGCGTCCAAGCTGAATTTTAAAAAATGATTTTTTATGTCGTTCGCGTTGATGTCTTTTGTTTGAAATTTGAATAGATGTCGTCATAGTCGTGTGGAGAGTTGTGGTGGTATGGCATCCTCGGAGCGCGAGTCTGACTCGCACTTGGCTGATCTTTGTCATTTTTTTTTAATTTAGATAACACAGGTGCCATGTTTACCATCTGGCGTCTGATCTGCGACTGAGTTAGTTAGGGAGCCATTTTAGTGCAGTGTAAACAGAACGCCCTTACTGCCACCCACGACCCAACCTAGGGTCCTGACTTAGTGCATGATAAGTTGTGTATTCTAATCGCTGCTTTTAAGTTTAGTAAAGTTTTACCTAAGGCAGAAATCCCAGAAACCTATAAAATACTGCCCGTGAGGTACGAACCACGTGAACCATAGGCATAAAATCTTAACCAAAGATGACCTACTATTACTAACGTACCTTAACCACACCTATGACACTCCCGTAGAAAGAGTATCTATATTTTAAAATAATTGATAAAAACTACTACGCTTACTCTAGAATGTAATATGAGTCCGTACAGCCATTCTATCTAACCGATTTGATTATTTATTTTTTTAAATGAAAGGCATTGATGCACAGATTTGTCATCAAACAGTAGAAATCATCTGACTTTCTCCCTTCTCAACATATTAAACAAAATTATCCGTCCAGCCGTTCCATCCAACCGATTAGCTTATTATTTAGGTTTCCGTAGTACAACAAGAAACCCTTACTTATAGTTTCGTCATGTCTATCTGTTGAAACTGAACAACTTTTTCTTCGGCAACCATACTGAAATCTAAGAAAAAAAATCTACAAAAAAAAAAAGAAATCTTAATGAATCCGGCACTGACCATCGCACCGTAGAAGCCGCAGCCCACGCGTCTCCGATGATAATAATAGCACAAGCCTCTGCTCCGATCCTTTACCGGCTTCCTTCTTACATCCCAAACTTGTGGTTACAAACTTCATAGCACACCACCATGTCCAAATACTGTTGTACGGCATTTCACAATGAAACACTTAACTTAGGCACTTAGGTAGGTCACACACAATCTGTCGTTAGGCTTTGAGCAACGTAACTCAATGAGTGCGCGAGAGTAACTGAGATATTTTTTTCGCGCAGCACAGTATTCACAGTTGCTTGTAGGCGCTTGCTTGTAGGTACATACAATTAACGTGGTTCGTTCAACGACCTCGAACGCCTCAAAGGAAGGAGCCGCCGCCTTCAATTTCAATTTCTTCTTTTTCGTAAAGTGTAAATACCTGTTAGGTTGTTTTTTACTACCTACAGCTAAAAGGAACTGTAATGTTTTAAGTATTTTAAATATGAATTGATTGAGAGAACTAGTAAAGGTCAACGGCCGGGCACAGTGCACAGTTTCGTTGCGGGTGGTTGCGGCACGGCACGAATCCAGCGATGTAAACAAAACAGGGCCGCACTACGAGAATATAATTTATTTAAGTAGGCAATAATGGAATGTTACGTTTTTTTTTAGAATTCGGTATGGTCGCTGAAGAAAAAGTTGTTCAGTTTCGTTTACTGAACTTGCCCTTAAAATAGTTTCAGCTAATTTTGTTAGACCTTATATAATAACGCGGAGAGAACTGTAAAACATTTCTGGAAAATAATATTTTTAAGGGTACCTCCTTCCCCTACAAGTAAAGTGAGGATGATATTTTCTCGTTAAACCCACTTGAAATTGCTAAATGTTGTTGGAGTCGAGTATCCCCACCCCCTAACTACTAAACCGCTGTATTATGAAATTTGAAAATTAGATATGGACGCGGCAACTACGGAACCCAACATTGCGCGTGGCCCGACACGCACTTGGCCGGTTCTTTAATGAAAGGTATTGATACATAAATGTGTCATCAAGCATTAAAATCACCTAACTTTCACCCTTCTCAAATAAATAAAAAAAAAGAAAAAATGTTAAATCTATTTCGAGCCCGTCCGACAACTCTATCAAACCAATTTGCTTAATTTTTTGAAGTTGAAACTTATTTAAGCGCGTTGGGCATTTTTTGAGATGGGAAAACCTTTGAACTCGCGACACTGTACGTAACTGACACCTTACCAGAAAAACTCGCAGGGTCAAAACTTTGTCAACCTATACGTTCGCCAGCAACACTCGGAAGGTCAAAACTTATAAAACTGAAAAGTTTTTTTAAATGAAAGGTATTGATGCACAAATTTGTCATAAAGTATAGAAAATCACCTAAATTTCGCTCCTTTCAAGTTATAAACCAAGAATCAAATTAGCTTTGTTTCACAATATCTCTGTTTCTAATTGAAGTACCTACGCAGTTTGTTTTAATCTAAGAACACTCGCTGGAATGAGCTCTATCGTTTGAGCTATCGCCCATCTAAATTGGTTCAGTTGGAGGGAAACTAGGTGTGAACATTTAACCTACCAAACGAATTTTCATTTATTTATTATTTATTTTATTTATTATATTTGGAAAACTTACTGCTATTATACAATAATGATAAAAATAAACTTTATGTATCTAAAAGCTGATGACAAGTTTTCGCAGATAAAATTTAAGAAGATATATTATATGTTAAACACAAATGTAAAGCCAAACTAGAAAAAAAAGTATTTAAATACATAAAATTTAACAATTTCACATGACTGTACTAGTGGACCGGGGCTGGAAGGCCCTGTAACGTCGCCGTGAGTTTACGCTTTAATATGGTTGTACTCATATTAAAAATATCAATGTCATGGCTTTGTGCGCTGCTAGTTTGTTTAAGGAGTTTATGGCTCTGACAAAAAACGAATTTTGGCAATAATTAGTTCTGCAAATTGGCGATGCAAACACTTGCTTGTTTCTCAAACGAAAGTTGAGTACTTGAAGATGTACTTTGCCGAGTAATGGGGGATTATCTATTGTGCCGTTCACTATTTTCGATAAATAGGCTATATCAGCGATTTTTCTCCATGACTCAAGAGATAGAAAATGATACCTATTGCATCTGTCCTCATAGGAATGGTCAAATCGCTTACATTTAAACTGCAGATATTTTAAAAACTTTTTTGAATAGATTCGATACGGGATCTGTAAATATTGTATCGAGGGTTCCACACCACTGCGGCATACTCGAGGATACTGCGCACATAAGAACAGTAGAGTACTTTAATGGATTTAAGTTTGTTGAACTTAGCAGTAGTTCTCATAATAAAACCTAACGATTTTGACGCTTTTTTGATAATTTTCTCTACGTGATGGTCATAGAGAAGTTTAGAGTCTTGGTACAGGCCCAAGTCCCTTATGGTTTGTACATTATGTAGATGTTTGTTGCCGAACATATATTTGAACAATAAAGGGGTACGTTTGCGCGTTAAACTAATTGCGAAACATTTGTCAACGTTGAGGTCTAATTTATTTCTGATACAATATTGTTGAAAATTATCAAAATCTTCTTGGAGCAGCAGACGGTCATTACTATTTTTGACACTCTTATATATTATTGTGTCATCTGCATATAATAAGAAATTTGAGCACAGTATATATATTAGTACTAACGTACAGTATGGAAACTCCCTGCCGCTCTCTAAATTCGACCTCACCCCCCCGTCACTCAGATTGGATGTAGATTGGGTACCAAACGTAAAGGACGAGCTACGCAAGCGCGATAAACGTCACTTATATTTACTTTGCGCGCCGCTGTGATTTCGTACACCGGAATAAAAAGCAACTAGTTACCGAACGTAAAGGACGAACTACGCATGTGCGATTAACGTCACTTATATTTACTTTGCGCGCCGCTCACCGCTCGACGCCAATAGGCGGCCGCGGCGCTGAGATGCCTCGTATCATGATTGGCTGACCACCAATATTATACGACCAAATCTAAGAACAATCAGTTCCTATATGACCCTTCATACTAGTTGTATCTTTTTTTTTAGAAATGTAGTTCCTTTATGTTTTTCATATGTCAGATATCAGTTTGTTATTGTGGCTTGTGAGATATTTTGTTCGTTTTATTTATTGTTTGTAATAATTTGATTAGATGGTGTGAAAGTATGAGTTGTATAGAAATAACTAGTGGTGTAATATTATAAAATGTGATCTCGGAATTATAGATTGAGATTGACTATTATTGTAGGTTGCTAAATGAGATTGTTTCACGGACAAAAGCTCCTGTGTTTGAAGAACAAATGAACAATGTTATCCATGTAAGTTACTTAATCATGTAAGATAACTGTTGATTGTTGCTTGCAGCACAGTATATATATCTTGCAGTGTGCATGCAGTAAATAACTAACAAACATTCGTGGCCAATACCGCCGGTGTGATTCAACCCTACCTGCATTTTTGCCTATAGATACGTCAGTTATATATATGTATATCATTTCTCGCTCGTTTGTATGGAGTGTCCGGGGTGTGATTTGAGTGAGTGAAACATAAGTTGATATCGTTAATGAAAATAACAAATAATAACGGGCCTAACAAGGATCCTTGTGGGACACCTGAAGGAACTGACATCCAGGAAGATAAGAACCCATTAATTGCAACAGCTTGTGACCTGTTAGTAATATAAGATGAAAACCATCTAAAAAGACTACCATGAACCCCTGCACAGTGTAATTTTTCAAGAAGTATGATATGATCAATTCGATCGAAAGCTTTACTAAAGTCTGTGTAAATAGTATCCACTTGTGCTCCATTATCCATGCTGGAGGAGATATAATCACTGAAAAGTAGAAGATTTGACTCAGTAGATCTATTTTTTAAGAAACCGTGTTGCTCGGGAATAAAAAACGTATACAGAGATGCGTAAACCTGACGGTAAATATTTTTTTCAAAAATTCATACGGTTTTCATCAATGGACGGACTGGTTCATACAGGAAGTTTAGTAATTTAAATTATTATGGAATACCTAACAAGATTAAAACCTTTTAATAATTTATTTCTTTATTTATTTTACCTTATTTGGAAAACAAAAAGTATTTTTATGATTATTTAAAAAGCTAATTAATAAACTAAGTACCATTTATATGTTATCACATGTACAAATCTACACGCTAGCTAAAAATAAAACGATGAATTATAACAATTAGGGAACCACATTGAACCAATGTTTAGAAAGTAGAGCTTTTACTATATGGACGTTGGAGTTAAACAGATCAATTTGGGGAAAATCTGTTAATTTGTTGAATTCATTAGGAGTACGTATCAAAAAGAAGTTGCGCCTGTAATTTGCGGTTGTTTTAGGTGTCGATAGATAAATCGGGTGTCGGATATTTAATCTTGATAGGACGTGAATATTAACTTTGGATAGAAGCTCGGAGGTATCAACCAAATTTTGCGAAATTTTTACTAATAATGCAATATCAGCTATTGTACTTCTGACTTGCAGTGGAAGTATGTGGTGTCTCTTACATCTCGCTTCCTAGCACGTGTTGTTTGCCTGCACTTATACTGAAGAAACCGCATGAAACGTTTTTAGATAGATTCTATTCTGTTAATATAATCATAGTATTGAGAATTCCAAACCTCGGAACAGTACTCAAGAATACTACGCACATATTAACAGTAAAGAACTTGTGGCTTTTATATTAGTAAATTGAGAGCTACACCTCATAATAAAACCCAAGGTTATGTTTGCTTTCATGACAATGTTGTCAATATGCTTATCATATAACAATTTGCTGTCATGTATCATACCTAAATCCCAAATCTCTTCAACGCGTTTAACAATTAATCCCTTCAGTTTATAACTGAATTTATAATGATTGGGTTTCTGGGTAAATGTAGACATATAACACTTAGATACATTTAGGTCCAATAAGTTTTGAGAGCAAAACTGTTCAAATCGACATAAGTCTTCTTGCAAAAGTAGACAATCGTTAATATTCCTTATTCGCTTTAAAAAATCATATCATCAGCGTATAATAGGAAGCTGAAGTATTTAAAAGAAGTAACAACGTCGTTTATGAAAATATCCCCAACAAAGATCCCTGGGGAACCGCTGAGAGTACTTTGTTCCATTCAGAAGTGTAACCATTTACAACAAAAGTTTGCGAACTGTTTTCGATATATGACTTAAACGTTTAATAAGCATGAAATAAAGATTAAATAAAAAAATAAAAAAAGTCCTCCACAAAAACCTCTAAAAACTAGAAAATAATATGTTTTGGCCCTTTAAGTTTAATATAAGTATCTAAGAATCGTCGCGTAGTAATAAAATTTACTTTTCTACAAGTAATTACCAATTATTTTACAACTTAGCTGTCCCCCTACACGACGACTCTTATAATAATATATATCTATATAAAGAAAATCATCATCATCATCATAACAGCTCATATACGTCCCCACCGAGGGGCTCGAGCCTACAAAGAAAATAAATAAATAAAATTAACTACTCATATCAAACTCAAAGGACCAAAACATATTATTTTCTACTTTTTTAAAGGTTTCTGTCGGGGTTTTTTTTAGTTTTTAATTTAAGTTTTTCAATATTGTGTTTTTTTATAAATTGTATAGTGTGTGCAATAAATATAGCTATCTTTTTTGAACTTACAATAAAGTTTCGATAAGCAGTGAGTTAAAAATTTAGCGCGATCGCAATTTTCTCATGTAAAACGCACAGTACACTTTGTGAGTAGTTATTGTGCTTTCGTTTATGGGTGTTGGAAAGAAACGTTTGAAAAGAAAGTGCTCGGAGGGTGTATGAAAGCTAGGTGTGAACATTCAACGCGTACATTCGAACACCGTGCAACATGTATGGCGAGCCGCTTACATTTTACACCATTGACGTATACAAAACTTATAAAAAAAATGCTTCGGAGCAGCACGGGTCCTCCTCGTAGGTGTAGAAAAGGCATAAAACTGTGACAATGTGGTAGGTAGCATGTCGTTTTATACACTAAGAACGGATGTGTTTAAGTACTGTTGGCCTATATCGGTTTTTAGGGTTCCGTAGAACAACAAGGAACCCTCATAGTTTGATCATGTCTGTGTGTCCGTCTGTCCGCGGCCTAGCTTCTAGACTTATAGTTCTTAAGAGCTTAAATTTGGCAAAGATATATATAATAATAACTCGGAGAGAATTGTAAACAAAATTTTGGAAAATAAAACCTATTTAAGGGTACCTCCCCTACAAGTAAAGTGGAGATTTTTTTTATCAAATCTACGTGTGGGGTATCGTTGATTAGAGCTTAAAAAATAATTTTGAGTCTTCTAAGACCATTTTATAATTTACGGTTCCGTTTTTGAAAAAATAGGCTTGAAAGTGCTAAATTTTGTTAGAGTCGAGTATCCCCACCCCCTAACAACTAAACCGCTGTATTCTGAAATTTGAAAAATTCATGAAAGTACACTCGAGAGCGATGAATCCGGGTCACTTAAAGAATCCTAAAAATCTCGGAAACTAAGAAGGCTAGCTTAATGAAATAAATAGTGTTTAATAGACAATTTAATACTCCTTAAATGAAGTCATTAAAACTTCTTAGTTATTGTAAAGTTATGTCATAAAAAAATCAAATTTGAAAAAGGGAGACTTCGAAGATGGAACTACGAAATTACTACATTTGTTTTTACTTTTGTTTCTAATCTGTCATTTAAATGGGTACATAAACCATGTTGATAGTGTTCAATATTTATTATTCAAGCAGTAATCATGTCGCTTACACCTGAAGAATGCACCAGAATACTCAATGCTGGAAAACGGCCGGGGTCAGCGCGATACAGCCACGACTGTCGATGTGTCGCTCTCAACAGTACAAAGAGTTCTCCAACGTTACGAGGAAACTGGCTCTAACCTACGCAGACCAGCAACAGGCAGAACCAGGTGTACCACAGTACGAGAAGATCGATACTTGGTGAACACAATGCTTCGTAATCGCTTTCTCACACGAACTGAACTTACAAATCAGTTTCGACGCCTCGGAGGAAGTAACACAAGGGCATGGACAGTAAGGCGACGACTTGCTGAAGCTAACTTGAAACCACTTAGACCTGCAAACGGCCCTAAACTGGAGCGTGGGCATCGTATTTCAAGACTAAGATATGCCCAGAACCACTTAAATTGGAGTATTGGAGATTGGTCAAAAGTTATGTTCTCCGACGAATCAAAATTATGGAAGACACAGAGTGTATAAAAGACCAAGGGAAAGATTCAAGCAAGCATGCATTGAAAAAAAAGTAGCCTACGGTGGTGGGTCTGTACATGTGTGGGCCGGAATTTCTTCTGAGAGTCGCACAGAACTGGTGTTCATAAAAAACGGCTCTTTAACTAGCGAAAGATATGTGGAAGAAATCCTCAATGAACACGTTGGCACACCCCGGACACTCCATACAAACGAGCGAGAAATGATATACATATATATAACTGACGTATCTATAGGCAAGAATGCAGGTAGGGTTGAATCACACCGGCGGTATTGGCCACGAATGTTTGTTAGTTATTTACTGCATGCACACTGCAAGATATATATACTGTGCTGCAAGCAACAATCAACAGTTATCTTACATGATTAAGTAACTTACATGGATAACATTGTTCATTTGTTCTTCAAACACAGGAGCTTTTGTCCGTGAAACAATCTCATTTAGCAACCTACAATAATAGTCAATCTCAATCTATAATTCCGAGATCACATTTTATAATATCACACCACTAGTTATTTCTATACAACTCATACTTTCACACCATCTAATGAAATTATTACAAACAATAAATAAAACGAACAAAATATCTCACAAGCCACAATAACAAACTGATATCTGACATATGAAAAACATAAAGGAACTACATTTCAAAAAAAAAAAGATACAGCTAGTATGAAGATTCATAGGAACTGATTGTTCTTAGATTAGTCGTATAATATTGGTGGTCAGCCAATCATGATACGAGGCATCTCAGCGCCGCGGCCGCCTATTGGCGTCGAGCGGTGAGCGGCGCGCAAAGTAAATATAAGTGACGTTAATCGCGCATGCGTAGTTCGTCCTTTACGTTCGGTAACTAGTTGCTTTTTATTCCGGTGTACGAAATCATAAAGACGCGCAAAGTGAATATAAGTGACGTTTATCGCGCTTGCGTAGCTCGTCCTTTACGTTTGGTACCCAATCTACATCCAATCTGAGTGACGGGGGGGTGAGGTCGAATTTAGAGAGCGGCAGGGAGTGTCCATACTGTACGTTAGTACTAATATATATACTGTGACGTTGGTCCATTTATGGTCAATTTGGGTGAGGATGCTATTTTTATGCATGACAATGCCCGGCCTCTTACGGGTTGGATTGTGAATGACTACCTTCAAGAGATGAACATTACTCGTATGGAGTGGCCAGCACGCAGCCTGGATATCAACCCGTTCGAGCATGCTTGGGACGAGCTAGGGAGATGCGTAAAACAAAGAAGCCCTCCCCCAATCACGCTTCGTGAGCTCAAAATTGCTCTCACAGAGGAATGGGAGAATATTCCCCAAAATCGTATAAGGAACTTGGTGTACAGCATGCCAAACCGCGTAAACACAGTGATGGAAGCACGAGAAGGCAATACGAAGTATTAAAATTTAAGGAAATCGTTATGTTGTTCAAAAATGTCATGTTTCCTATTTTTGTTTTAAGGCGAGATCAGCAGTTTTTTTTTTTTATTTATGTATTTTTTTGTAAATAAAATGTAGTGACTCGTAAATTTTATTACTTTCATTTAAGGGGTATTAAAGTGTATATTAAACACAATTTATTTCATGAAGCTAGCCTTCTTAGTTTCCGAGATTTTTAGGATTCTTTAAGTGACCCGGATTCATCGCTTTCGAGTGTAGTATAATGAATTTAAAAGTAAAACACGGCTATCACGGCTAAGTAGGCTTTCTTAGCATAGGAGAAATAGTAGACCAACGTAAGACTTGCAGTTCGATTTGTAAAAAGTTCATAGATTTTTCATATAACATGTTCTATTATCAACTGCAAATATAATTTTGTTTTTTTAAATAAACATTTATTGTTTGAAAGAGTACGGAACCTTACTTTGCGCGAGTCCGACTCGCACTTGGACGGTCTTTATTTTGTCTGAAATCGTCCAAACTATGGCATTCATTGAGTTGTTTTCCGAATTAAATGAACAAAAATGTAGTATTTTCAATGAATCGTAGTGCTTGAAACATTGTTGGGACAGTGACTAAGTTTTGCAGTGAAAGAAAAGATGAAGTTGCGACTTTTCACAGGTATGTTAGGAGCAGTAGCTTCTATTCATATGCCAAACATATAAAACGGTAATTTTTTTGTCTTTATTTCTGTGTCTTATATGTTAATTTCGTATAAAAATCTCTGAAACGAGATCGTCTTTTTAAGTATAATCCGGTAAAACAACACGTCATCCCGCACATTTATACGCCATGTAGACTACTATTTAAATCAGTCGGGCTAAATCTGTACTAGTGATACCAGCTATAGATTCCTAATTTCCCGATTTCGGTCCTGTGATCGTTTTCTTTTTTTGGTTCTCTACTATGCTAAGGAATAGCGACCCGGTCGTTCTTTGATTCACTTACTATTTACACTGCGCATGGTCTTTCTGCCAATAATTGTATTTAATCTTGCAGACAAAAAACGTAACTAACATTACTTAATTTAAATGTATGACTTCACTGAGTAAAATCAACATAGAAAAATTTTATATTGCTTTCTATGAGCTGATGAACTTGTTAACACATACCATAAAGAAAAGCTTTCATTAAATCACGAACGAAACGTGATCAAACAAACGGCACTGTTGTCATGATGTTCAAACCAAAGTGTTGCCAGGTATAAAACCGAAAACTACAATAAAACAACATCTCTGTTACCGATAATTTAATAATATTCAGTCTGTAAAAGTAAGATTTCTCAATTTTCTTTTGTTATTTTTTCTGTAAAAAAACTATAGTAATTTTTTTTTCTTAGTTTTTTCTACCTTAGATCTAGGTTTTTGTTTTCCATGTGGTATAAAATTTAAGATCGACAACAGTGACATCTAGTAATCATCGTAGAATCTGTGAGAAAAATGCCCGTTATATGATTTTTTAGAATGCAATATTTTTGTAGTCGAAGTAGATTGATGCAGAATTTGTGTATTCGTTTTATTTTCCTACGTGATTTCAAGATCGATGATCGTTTTTGTTTTTCAGATTTCCAAGAGTAATGCAGATTTATGACGGAAATGGATTACAAGTACAGATCGTATAAATTGGCAGCCAACCAACTTTTCACGAGTATGTTAGAGGCATTTTTTAGAAAGTTCTTTTTTAAAGAGCAGACAATGACGCTTGGCTCGGATATGGCGGCCTTAGATACTGCTCACTTTATATTTTCGTCCTAAATAATAGTTTTTTTTACAGCAACACTGTCGCTTTATGTGTGTGCATAGGTAGAATATCGCTATTTCATGTCCGATACGCGATTGTCTTTTTAACACGCTTATATTAGCTTCACCTGTATGTATGTACTACTCGCGCGAATTAACTGTGCACTCCGCTGGAATGTGACCCCTCTCCCGCTACCCCGCGCGGCGCCCCGCATTTGCCACATACGCTCAGTAAAACAAAGTTTGCAAACAGTACCGTCCGAATGACGTCACAGCGCGAGGTGCACAGTTAATTCGCGCGTGTAGTATGTTTGTAACCGACTCCTTTGCACTCGATTTTGACCCACTTTAAACTGACATATTCAATTAAAACTTTGTACATTTATCAAGAATCAGTGACAATACAATGATTTCATAAGTTTATCTCATTATCCTGAACTAAAAATGGAAAAATAAATAAATAAATAAATAAGCTTTATTTCGGAAAAACAATATCCATAGTATATTAGTGTATTAGTAACAATATTGACTTATTATCTATGTTAGTTCCTATTTTATTGTTAGTAGAACGACAGAGATTTTATTTGCAGTACATATTTATTTTATTTTTCCTGTGACTAACCCCACCCAATATTTTTGAATAGGGCAGTCAAACCTAGCAGCGATAGTCTCATAAATATAGTTTAAAAAACTAAAAACGCTTTTAAATCACATCAAACTAAAAAATTAAAAATAATTCTTAATATAAGCTGAAAACAACAATTAACGACAAATACTAGTATTGTTGTAAAAAAGCGTTGGTTGCTTTGTGCCATATTTTCGTGTATCGGAGAACCCACGTTTTTTTTCACAATTATACTGGTATTTTTCGTGCATTATTGTTTTCAGATTATATTAAGAATTATTTTTCACTAGTACATTTTCAACCGACTTCAAAAAGGAGGAGGTTCTCAATTGGACTGTATGTTTTTTTTAGCAATAGCTTCATAGTCTTTTAGCATTTGGTTCTAGTCATTCTGGAAGTCTGGACGAACGAGTGTGAATCCGACGACAGTATCGATACTTAATCAGTCTGAAAAGAAATCAACTAACCCGTTACTATGAAATCAACTAACCCATTACTATGACTCCCAGCGGGAGCCCCGCTGGACTTTGACAGTTCACGGCAAATACATGCGGCCGTACCACGAAACATCGCACTGAACAATAGTTAGTTGGTCCAATAGAGACGGTCCATTGCGGGCCAAGCAATTTCCAAGTTTGAAAACCTCCATGAAAATTCTACATAGAAACAGCAATGAAGTAAACCCGACGTAATAAACACGTCTCATTTATGTTCTTAGTACTGGGATGCATATTGCACAGGAAAATTATTATAATTATGATTTTTCGTAATTTAAAGATTAAAATAGTGAGTAAAATAGGCTTCCCGGTGAAAATACACACCACTGTTATTTGAAGAGTATATATCACTGCGATTTCTGCAGGTAATCACTGCACAATTAGGCATTTTCACATAATATGTGACCGCGACGGACGGCGCGAGCCGATTGACGGCCATATTTAAAAGTTTCGCCAAGGTTAGCCCAACTGAGCTAACGTTGAGCGACAGTGCCACGCCTATAAGGCACTTCTCCTTTTTTTCTGTTCTGAGATATCTACACTTTTTCTACGGACACTCCGAACTAAGGACCAGAGATAACATAACTACCTACAATTATAAACGTTTTACTGTGTGCGAAAATTCACAGTTGGGTTGTCAGCTGGTACGTCAAATTTATATTAAAATCATGTTAGAGTCTGTGCGGAACGAAAACCGACGTTAGGGGCTCTACCGTATTTGTCATGTTGACAACACTGATAAATGAGAACTGTAAAATTTTATAATATTACAATTTAGAATGATAAAATATTATAAAATACTCTCACGCCGCCACCATTCAAATTCCGTTACGTGTTGTGACGTATTGTTACTCGCCACGAGACTAGTGCGTAAAAAAATAATTTATGTAAATTAAAAAAAATATATATTTTAAACAACACCATCCTTTACTAGACTGGGCCATAATTTTTCGACAGATGGGTAGGTAGCGCCTGAAAATCTCAAAGTATTCAATGTAACTCGAAGCCTGAAAAGGCTATTCTTTTCTTATTCCTCCAAGTTTGGCCATTTCCAAACAAATAGATTTTACTTCTTTACGCACATTACTATTATATTGTCTTTGACTACAAAATGTTGCCACTTCAAAAAATGTTGACCACAAAAACTATAAAAGGGCAACAATAATTTTTTAAATCATTCATTCATACACTACTTGAATTTTGTAAAGGATCGACTAAGTTCGTAGGTAGTGTTGTTGGCAGTGTTAATTTTGTGTAATTATATTGTTTTTAAGCTAGTATTATATTCGTCATAATTGTCCTGCTGTAAAAACATACTTAGTAAGTTCGCAGTGTTATTATCACCTATTTATCTGTTTTGATCCAGGTATTTGTTGTGTTTGATGACTGCTTTGTCATTTTTTCGCGACGCCATTTTGTGCTCTTGCAATTTCGATTTCTTTGTTCTTTTGTCTTTCACCATCATATAATAAGTTTCATCGTCCTACTAAATTCGCAGTTTCTTATTCTTAAAGTTATTTTATCATTGTTCTAGATAGTAAAATGCAGATATTCGTGAAAACTCTGACTGGTAAGACAATCACTTTGGAGGTGGAGCCTTCGGACACGATCGAGAACGTCAAAGCTAAGATTCAAGACAAAGAAGGTATTCCCCCTGATCAGCAACGTTTGATCTTCGCTGGTAAACAATTAGAGGACGGCCGCACCCTCTCCGACTACAACATCCAAAAGGAGTCTACTCTCCATCTCGTGTTGCGTCTGCGTGGTGGAATGCAGATCTTCGTAAAGACTTTGACTGGTAAGACCATCACTCTTGAGGTTGAACCTTCTGACACCATCGAGAATGTCAAGGCTAAAATTCAGGACAAAGAAGGTATACCCCCAGACCAGCAGCGTCTGATATTCGCTGGAAAGCAGCTGGAGGACGGCCGCACTCTCTCCGATTACAACATTCAAAAAGAGTCCACCCTTCACCTAGTATTGCGCCTTCGTGGTGGTATGCAAATCTTTGTTAAGACCTTGACAGGCAAGACAATAACGCTTGAAGTTGAACCATCTGACACTATTGAGAATGTTAAGGCTAAAATTCAGGACAAGGAAGGTATTCCTCCAGACCAGCAGCGTCTGATCTTTGCTGGAAAGCAGCTGGAAGACGGCCGCACCCTTTCCGACTACAACATTCAGAAGGAGTCCACTCTTCACTTGGTGCTTCGTCTGCGTGGTGGCATGCAGATCTTTGTCAAGACCCTTACAGGCAAGACCATCACACTTGAGGTTGAGGCATCAGACACCATTGAAAATGTCAAAGCCAAGATTCAGGATAAGGAGGGTATTCCACCAGACCAGCAGCGTTTGATCTTTGCCGGAAAGCAGTTAGAAGATGGCCGCACCCTCTCTGATTATAACATCCAGAAGGAATCTACCCTTCATTTGGTCTTACGTCTCCGTGGAGGTATGCAGATATTTGTCAAAACCCTTACTGGAAAAACAATTACCTTGGAAGTGGAGGCATCCGACACCATTGAAAATGTGAAGGCCAAGATTCAGGATAAGGAGGGTATCCCACCAGACCAGCAGCGTCTGATCTTTGCCGGAAAGCAGTTGGAAGATGGCCGCACCCTTTCTGATTACAACATCCAGAAGGAATCTACTCTGCACTTGGTCTTGCGTCTCCGTGGAGGCATGCAGATCTTTGTCAAAACCCTCACTGGCAAGACTATTACCCTGGAAGTGGAGGCATCTGACACCATTGAAAATGTCAAAGCTAAGATTCAGGATAAGGAGGGTATCCCACCAGACCAGCAGCGTTTGATCTTTGCCGGAAAGCAGTTAGAAGATGGCCGCACCCTTTCTGACTATAACATCCAGAAGGAATCTACCCTTCACTTGGTCTTGCGTCTCCGTGGAGGCATGCAGATCTTTGTCAAGACCCTCACCGGCAAGACCATTACCTTGGAAGTGGAAGCATCTGACACCATAGAGAATGTCAAAGCTAAGATTCAGGATAAGGAGGGTATCCCACCAGACCAGCAGCGTTTGATCTTTGCTGGAAAGCAGCTGGAAGATGGCCGCACCCTTTCTGACTACAACATCCAGAAGGAATCTACTCTGCACTTGGTCTTGCGTCTCCGTGGAGGCATGCAGATCTTTGTCAAAACCCTCACTGGCAAGACTATTACCCTGGAAGTGGAGGCATCTGACACCATTGAAAATGTGAAGGCTAAGATTCAGGATAAGGAGGGTATCCCACCAGACCAGCAGCGTTTGATCTTTGCTGGAAAGCAGCTGGAAGATGGCCGCACCCTTTCTGACTACAACATCCAGAAGGAATCTACTCTGCACTTGGTCTTGCGTCTCCGTGGAGGCATGCAGATCTTTGTCAAAACCCTCACTGGCAAGACTATTACCCTGGAAGTGGAGGCATCTGACACCATTGAAAATGTGAAGGCTAAGATTCAGGATAAGGAGGGTATCCCACCAGACCAGCAGCGTTTGATCTTTGCCGGAAAGCAGTTAGAAGATGGCCGCACCCTCTCTGACTATAACATCCAGAAGGAATCTACCCTTCACTTGGTCTTGCGTCTCCGTGGAGGCATGCAGATATTTGTCAAAACCCTCACTGGCAAGACCATTACCCTGGAAGTGGAAGCATCTGACACCATAGAAAATGTCAAAGCTAAGATTCAGGATAAGGAGGGTATCCCACCAGACCAGCAGCGTTTGATCTTTGCCGGAAAGCAGTTAGAAGATGGCCGCACCCTTTCTGATTATAATATCCAAAAGGAATCTACCCTTCATTTGGTCTTACGTCTCCGTGGAGGTATGCAGATATTTGTCAAAACCCTTACTGGAAAAACAATTACCTTAGAAGTGGAGGCATCTGACACCATTGAAAATGTGAAGGCCAAGATTCAGGATAAGGAGGGTATCCCACCAGACCAGCAGCGTTTGATCTTTGCCGGAAAGCAGTTGGAAGATGGCCGCACCCTTTCTGATTACAACATCCAGAAGGAATCTACTCTGCACTTGGTCTTGCGTCTCCGTGGAGGCATGCAGATCTTTGTCAAAACCCTCACTGGCAAGACTATTACCCTGGAAGTGGAGGCATCTGACACCATTGAAAATGTCAAAGCTAAGATTCAGGATAAGGAGGGTATCCCACCAGACCAGCAGCGTTTGATCTTTGCCGGAAAGCAGTTAGAAGATGGCCGCACCCTTTCTGACTATAACATCCAGAAGGAATCTACCCTTCACTTGGTCTTGCGTCTCCGTGGAGGCATGCAGATCTTTGTCAAAACCCTCACCGGTAAGACCATTACCCTGGAAGTGGAGGCATCCGACACCATTGAAAATGTAAAAGCTAAGATTCAGGACAAGGAGGGTATTCCACCAGACCAGCAGCGTTTGATCTTTGCTGGAAAGCAGCTGGAAGATGGCCGTACCCTTTCTGACTACAACATCCAGAAGGAATCTACTCTGCACTTGGTCTTGCGTCTCCGTGGAGGCATGCAGATCTTTGTCAAAACCCTCACTGGCAAGACTATTACTCTGGAAGTGGAGGCATCCGACACAATTGAAAATGTCAAAGCTAAGATTCAAGATAAGGAGGGTATCCCACCAGACCAGCAGCGTTTGATCTTTGCCGGAAAGCAGTTGGAAGATGGCCGCACCTTGTCTGATTACAACATCCAAAAGGAATCAACTCTTCACCTAGTTCTCCGTCTTCGTGGTGGCATGCAGATTTTCGTCAAAACACTCACTGGCAAGACCATTACCCTTGAGGTTGAGCCTTCTGACACTATCGAAAATGTAAAGGCTAAAATTCAAGACAAAGAGGGGATTCCACCGGACCAGCAACGATTAATCTTTGCCGGCAAACAACTTGAGGATGGTCGCACCCTATCTGATTACAACATCCAGAAGGAATCTACTCTGCATTTGGTCCTCCGCCTCCGTGGTGGCCATTAGTTTAGAACAAACCATTCTTTCAAAGCAATTAAACTAGTATTCAATGTAAACTAAAATAATTAGGTATTTGAAAACTAAACGATTTCCAGTTGCAACATTGAAATTGAATAAAACTATTTGCTTGATTTAAAATATTTATTTTTATTCACATAAATATTCATACATTTGTAATTATATAGAGGAAATCCAACCTTGTTCTCAATTAGATAACCTGACCTTCACATGCCTTAGTAATGAACGATAAATTGATAAGCTATTGAAACACATTAATTATGGATTTTAGTGGACCTAAGGAAAAAATAGATTTCTTATACACAGTTGTCAAATTAGCATGTAATCAGTTGATCGATATGTACCTGTCGATAATCTCATCATAATAATAATAGGCGTTTAAGTATGAAATTGTTGATTCAGTTTTAGAAGTTAAATGGCAATTGTTGTTTATTATTGACCTTATGGTGACACTACTTATGGTCTTTTATTAGTAACTAGTGGCATGTCTTTCATGTTCCCATCCCCTGAGCTATGTACTATTGAATAGCACATAGGCGTTTTCTTAGTGGTCAGATTGGGCAATTTTTAGACTAGTTAATTTTCTTGAATTTTCCTGAAAGTGACGAAATCGTATGCGGGAAAGAAACTGCTGCGATAAGGCTTTAAAATAAAAATATTTTTGCCTTTAGAATGGTGATTTATTAAGTTGAAAATAACCGTCTTCATGGGTTAAAGCTGCTGTTTCCTCATGGTCATACTAGTTTGTCATACCAGTATGACCACCAGGACATGTATGTCCTCGTGTTCATACTATACAAATTTCGGTTTACATAAATAATTTTTCATGAATAGAGTGCATAAACTAATTGAATTGACGATAAAAAAAGGCATTAACTTATCATTTCAATTTGTCATTTGCTTCTCACAGTAAAACTAATTAAAAAATGGAGGAAGAATTCCACCATGCTCTTAAAATATCTAAACAATAGTAGTAACTAATTAGTAATCTGTGACAATAGGCACACATTTACCAGTTATTAATGTATAATAGTCTAATGCTATTTTTGAGAATATATTCTGTTTATTAACTATTTTTCTTAATAGCTATTAATTTTCTTCTGTAAACAATCTGCAATTTCATACTATACTATACTATTTTATAACAAGGTGTACCACGGGAAATAAAAATTCCCCGTGGTACACCCAGGTGGACTAAGGTGAGCTACGGGAAAAAAATAATTCCCGTGGGCCACCCAGGTGAACCAAACAGGTGGACCACGGGCGACACCCGTATAATAGGCGTCCTCAGCTCACACCACTGTTTGGATTTTTAACTGTCCATTCTGTTATATCGTATAACTTAACTAAGTAGTTGGACTAACCCCGAAACCCTTCCAGACCGTAAAGTTGAATTCCGAGAACGTTGATTCCATGAAAATCTAATATATAAAAATGAATCGCAAAATGTGTTGGTAAGCGCATAACTCGAGAACGGCTGGACCGATTTCGCTAATTCTTTTTTTGTCGAGTTCGTTATTGTCAGGAGAAGGTTTTTATGTAGGGTAGGGTAGTGTAGTGTACTGTATGTAGGGTAGGGTAGTGTAGTGTAGGGTAGGGCAGTGTACTGTACTGTAAGGCGGTACATAGTTCGCCGGGACAGCTAGTTGAATATAAATTTTGAAGTAGGTATTGAGGTATTTGTTAGGTTAGTTCTAATTTGATTGATTATACTGTCGAGGCGCTCTTCCTCCTCTTGGTGGTGGATCTGTCAGTAGTGACGATAAGATGTACTGCCACGTCCCCCGAAAGTCGCCCAGGAGGGGAGCCTCGCGAACTCGACAGTATGCAGTATGAACAATCAAACCTGAACGAACCTAACATCGTTCGCTCAATACCTACTTCATACATATTTAATAAAGAATTCAATTTTCGTGGAATCATTATTCTCGGAATTCAAATTTACAGTCTGAAGACCCGAGCCTACTGCCACAGTATTACAATATGGCTTACAGTAGCGCAACACCTTTGATGTCACACGATGCCGCCACCCCGGCGTAGGTACTAACAGTACTAGCCGTACTAGCCTGACAAACTCGCGGAGTTTGCCAGGCTGTGCCCCACCGCCCGCTGCCCCGCAAGTACCCTTCCGTTGTTTTGCGTAAGTACATTCGTTACGCTACTGTAAGCCGGTATATTTTAATACTGTGCTACTGCCTACTCTGAATTAGGGCGGTCAGGCGTTAGTCGACCACGGGGGCCCAGTGCGAGTTGGTCGACAGGTTTCCTCACGATGTTTTCCTTCACCGGAAGAGCGTCGGATAAACATACATATGAAATCGAAATTCGAAAACACACAGGATTCGAACCACGACCATGCCATGACGACCGCCACCGATCAATAATCTATCATTAATCTATGTACAGGGTGGCGCAATAGAACGTGCGTATTGTGTTATTTTTTTGGGGTTTCCTGCGCGCGGAGGGAGGGAATATTATTATACTGTTAGATAGCGGCACGCGTAGAGTTTTAAGTAGCCATGAGTCAGTTCGAGGAGTTGCATCGCGCATTTTACGTCCATTCGTTAAAAAAAAAACGGTAGTTCTTACATCGCAAGGACTGTATTGCTCTGATCTGAATAGGGATTACGCCGAATTCAACAAGCTCCGAGTGCAAATTCAATGCAAAAATGGAAAAAAAGGTTCAAAAAAAAAAATCAAAATTATGTGCTTAAGGCCGTCCAAGATCACGGAACGAAGAATGGGGTTCAGAGGGTGAAGATTTTAGTACAAGAAAACTATTGAGGAAAGTTTTTGCAAATCTCCGTTTGCAATTGTAGGAGAGCCACAACCGAGAGGGACATCATTCAGATGGTGTAATTATTAAAAATTAAACTCCAATTATGAAGTAATAGATCGGTAATATTACTTCACGTTATGTATTAATTTAATTATTATATTTTTAAATATGCATGTTCTATTGCGCCACCCTGTACTTACAAATCAACGCACTTTTAAAACCAGTGGCAAAGTATACATATTAGTACCCTGTGGGCGAATCGGGTTGAAATTTGCCATACAGATAGCAATAGGGATGACGACAGCATCAGAAATAAATTATGAACTCTTGATCACTAAATTACCCTCCTTATAAACTTTGGAAAACCTTTCTCGTTTTGTTTTCAATCAATTCTTCGATTTTTAATTCATCGAAATCACAAAATAAGTATACACGACGCTGCAAAACTATGACGTCACGCCTAAGTATTTCAAACATTTTTAGAACAAAATGTCGTTTTTGACAGATGATAAAAAGTAAATCAGATGACTATCATCCCTATTATGTATGTAGTAGGCATCCGGTAAGAAATGATTTTGAAAACTTCTTCGGAAACTGCAAAAAATGGGATCTGCGCGGGCAACGCCGCTGGACATTAGCTAGTTATCTATTAGTGAAGGGACCAAGCCACGGTCACAGTATTAACTAGTACTAATATATGTATATACTTCCTTATTAGGCCATGTTGTAATTCTGTGCCTCGGTATATAAAATGCCCGTGGTCCCTTTGTCAGTTGTGTGTACCCCTACTGCTAAGCCCTACTGAATTATTCCAAGGGTATTTTTTCCACATGGGTAACAAGCCGACAAGAAGCACAAGCAGGTAAAGGAAAAAAATACAGTCATTAATTTCTAGTCATGTGACATATTTGGAGGCACGGCAGTGCCCCCGCCAAGTCGAACATAAAACGGGGACGGCCATACCATCCTTTCTCAAAGCAGTTCAGGCCGTTATAAACCGCCCTATAACTTCGTTATGGATAAAACTAGAAGCCTGAATTTTCAGTAACCAAGCAGGCATTGTATTATTATAACAGCTCATATACGTCCCCACCGAGGGGCTCGAGCCTACCCTGAATCAGGGTGATTAGGCCTTAGTCGACCACGCGGGCCCAGTGCGGGTTGGTCGACTTCACACACAACCTTCGAGTTTCTTCGCAGGCGTGTGCAGGTTTCCTCACGATGTTTTTCCTTCACCGTTAAAGCAATCGGTAAGTATATGTATGTGTATGTAGGCATTGTATAAACACAGTATATTTCAAATTTCATTCAATTAGAACCAGTAGTTTAAGAATTATAACTAGTCAAAGTTTCTTATTATTGTCACTCACTCACTGACTGACTGACCGATCATCAAAACACTAAGACACTTCTAGCAGACATAGAAGCTTCAAACTTAGAATAAATCAGACTTTAGTGTATAAATCAAGGAAAAACTCAAATATTTTGCGATTTCGGTCCAGTTTTCTAGATACACCAACTGCATAAATAACTTTGTAATCCCATATAAATGTATAGGATTAAAAAGTTAATTTGCATGTAAAATGGCCAACAGAAAGAAAAATCAAGAATGGAACATATCTTATTTGATATGAAGTTGTACCAAAATCCTGCAAAAGTAGACTAAATTTCCCGAAATTGCCATGCAAAAGAACACTAATAATCATAACCGATACGATTCGACACGACGCAACACGGCGCGACACGATACGATAGGACACGACGCGACACGATACGATACGATTATGACATAATTTAAAAAAATATTTGGTGTACAAGTTACAAGACTACAGTGGTTGGTTTTCACTTCTGTCGGCACTCCCGGAGTAAGCTCACGGAGAGTGGGCTATAAGAAAATCCGTTGTTGGTATTCAAGTAGTAGAAGGTACCGGAAAGGAAAAAAAATAGGACTATCTACAAAAAGAAATTATATGCCATCAAAAACATAACTTGTAAAAAAAACCAAGTCTCGCAATTCATTTCTTCTACCGTAAAAAGTTGTGCGATCCAAGTAATACCAAGTCGGTTAATTTATTCTGTCCCTACTTAAGGGTCCTTCTGTCTTAAGTTATTAAGGAATTAGCTAACCTAACAACATCTTATAGTGACCACATCAATATTAAAAATATTTAATGTTTTAAATAAATAGATTGACGTGGCAGCGGCTCTCGTCAAACGTCAGTTAAAGTTAATCATTATATAAAATTGTTATCTATCATTCACTATATATACTGCCAATGCGTTACGTCATATCAGACCCATAAACATAATTAGTATTGCATGCGTCAAAAGAAAACAAGAGGCTTAGTAAAATTTTGTAGGCGTACATTGACAGTATTGAAAGTGAACGAGAGATAACAATTTTACTTATGGATTAACTTTAACTGACGTTTGATGAGTGCCGCTGCCAATTCAATCTATTTATTTAAAACATTAAAGATTTTTAATATTGATATGGTCACTTTATGATGTTGTTAGGTTAGCTAATAACTTAAGACAGAAGGATCCTTAAGTAGGGACTGCATAAATTAACCGACTTACATAGATCTCACAACTTTTTACGGTAGAAGAACTTGTGGCAGTCCTTAGGTAGCCTTGCCTTGGTGTGACCTAAGATAATCTGAGGTAGTCTGGAGTGATGGAAAATTATACCTATGGGGTGGAAGGTTCCCCGAAAGGTGTATGACATCGATCGTATGGCCTAAGGTAGATTGGAAAGACCTAACTCACCTAGTGTGGAGAATATAATTACGTAACGAAGGCCTTGTCGGAGGATGTTAATTCTGTTAGTTTGCTGAATCCCAGCAAACCGTAATTAAGACAAAATTGAAAGAGGAAAGTAATAAGTTTGGCTTCTTAGATGTAAATAGGTATAAGAATAAATGAAATCTTGATTGAGTCTTTATATGAAGTTATAAGTATCAAAGACATATAATTAAGTTATAAGACTCAAATGGTGGGGAAACATAAAAGGAACAATATCATCATCATCAATTAATTAACTAATGTAATGTGGGGTTTTAATCCTATATATAAGGTTTCCCCACCATGTATGCACATGTGTGGGTCTGTGCGTCGGTCCGGTGCTCTTAACGCCTAAACTACTGAACGGATCGGGGTGAGGGCAATATTATATTTATACTTAACTGAAGCCGTTTTATTTAATTCGTTATATACCACCATAGTAAGAAAACACTTTTCTTCTTGTAGGGGTACACAACTGCATATTATGTATCTATAACAGGTTGTCAGCAGTTTGACGGGCGCTTGCATTGGCTCGCCCCGCACTCGGCAGTTACTCCGAGACCACGTACAATATAACCCTAGACCCCATCGGATTGTTCTTAACATAATTTGTGACTTTATAATAGAGACTTAATGACTGTTACTATGAAGTTTCATTGAGAACACACCAGCCAGCCAAAATATCTACATCTCAAAAATGGCACGATTTCTTTCACCATTACCTACATATTTAGAATGGATCTTTAGGAGGGACAAAGGCTACACGTTTAGGTACTAAAATTTCAATTTTACTATATAAATGATTGTAACCTATTACCTACTTCACAGTATTATGATATATGGCTTAGAGTAGCGCAACGCCTTTGATGTCGCACGATGCGCCACCGGCGGCGTAGGTACTAGCCTGTAGTCTGGCAAACGCCGCGTGTGCCCGCCGCGCCGCCCGCGCCCGTTGCCCCGCAAGTACGTTAGTACTAATTTATATATTTTGTCGCAAGTACCCTTCCGTTGCTCTGCGTAAGTACATTCGTTGTGATATTGTAATACTGTATCTACTTCTTGCGTAGAGCCATCACCGTCTAGCATATAAAATCACCCTTAACTAATAGCAAAAAATAAAAGTTAAAAAAAACTAAAAACCGACTTCAAAACGAAATTCACTCAAAAGTATGTATAATAATATTATTATACTCAAATACACGACATTAACCAACGATAACGAAATCAAAGGTGGGTACGAATTAAATTAGGGGCTTACTTTTTTTTTGAGGTCGATACCAGCACAAGTTTATTATTATTATTTCATACTTATGAGTGAATTTCATTTTGAAGTCGGTTTCTAGTTTTTTAAACTTTTATTTTATATATTTCTGAATAATGTTTTTTTTTCATTAATAATTTATTGTAAAAAATAATTTAAAGCTTATTTTATTTAAGTAAAATTATTACTAATTAAATTTATTTTTGAAAAACTAGATAAATTTAAAAACGATTTACATATTTCATTTCAAATGAACTATTAAACATATTTTTGAAACAATAATTTTATTAATTAATATAATACGTTACAATAACGTCGGCTGCGGCACCGCGACTGAACTTAAGAGCGGCCCCATTGTCGCGGCGAGCGGCATTTATTCATTTATTTTTAAACCCCGACGCAAATAGAGGGGTGTTATAAATTTAACGTGTGTATTTGTCTGCCTGTCAAAAGAATGGACCGATTTTGATGCGGTTTTTTTGTTTGAAAGCTGATGTGATCGAGGTGGTTCTTAGCTTTAATTTATGAAGATCTGTTCAGCCGTTTGAGCATCATCAGCTCTTAGCTAGGTGATGTAGGGATGTGGGCAACTTAAGCAGGTCTGATCGATTCAAAATTTGGTGCCCTGGTACAATATAGCAAAACCATGGTTACCTTGACCTGATGCTGCAGCATCTCCTGGAATCTGCAGGGTGCCCAACTCCTCACCAACTTACAGCAGAGGTATCGTGTTTGGACTCATTGGAATAGTCTCAATGAATAGGTTTTAGATACAACATGGTAACCTTGACTTGATGCTGCAGCATCTCCTGGTGTCTGCAGGATACCTCACTTCTTACCAACTTACAGCAAAAGTATCGTGTTTGGGATACATAAAATTTAAAAAGCATGAAATAAAACTTAAATTAAAAAACCCCCAAATAAAAAAAAAACCGCTAAAAAGTAGAAAACAACATTTCTTAGCTCTTTATTTTGATCTAAGAGTCGTCGCGTAGCGGGACCGCTAAGTAAATAAAGTAAAAACATAATACAACTGTTTTAATTTATCTATCATTGAGACTATTCCAATGAGCCCAAACACGCCTAATACTAATAATTTCACACCTTAGCTACGACTCTTAGATGAAAATAAAGTGCCAAGACATGTACTTCTACTTTTTAGCGTTTTTTAAATTTTTAATTTAAGTTTTATGAAAGGTGCAGCTTCAGCGAACGGACTTACCTATAGGTACTTAATCGTATACCTTGACTATTTTCAACAAAACCTTCGTAAATACCAAGTAAATACTTACTTTTAATAGCCTTCAACAGGTAGAAAGGTAGCCACTCTTTTCAAGGCGTTTCTAAATTTTTGACATAAAAACATCTATTCGCTCGTTATGCACAGTGAGTGAACTTTATCGTGTTAAAGAATACCGTCGGATTTTAATCGCTAACCTGACCTTTTGACGTGAAAAACGTCTATTTTAGTACCCCACCAGCTCTGTTACCTGCGGCTTCGCCCCCGTGGATATCGAGAGTGAGCGAGGTTTTTTTTAGCCCATGTCCATCCTGATATTCCATTGTAACTTTTGTTGAAAGATGTTTTTAAATCGTATGAGTAGTTTCGACGACTACCTCCTTTATACAAACTTTACCTCTTTATAATATTATTATAGTTGTATCTGATGGGATTTATTCATTCTGGCAAAGTCCATTCGAGGTGAATGTCCTGAGTATGTGTGCCAACAACACACGAGTCACGAGACGAGCAACCAATGACATATATTACTGTGCGAGCAACAAAAACTGTGACGTGGATCTTGTAAGTAGGTACATACCTACCTACTAATGTAGCCAAAAAAACCGGCCAAGTGCGAGTCGGACTCGCGCAAAGTAGAATTCATTATTCTTTTCAAAAAACAAATGAAAATTTTATAAAATTACGTTTGCCGTTGGTAATAAAACATTTTTTATACAAAATCTATAAACTTTTTACAAATCCAACTGCATATTATCTTAACTTATTTTATTACTCATAAACTTCGACCATAAACAAAACTTGTAAGTAACACTTTGTCGGTGTGATTAATATGTACTACAGAATCCTAAAAACCCAGTAAAGTGTGAGTCTGACTCGCACTTAGGTGCTACTTTGTGCTCGGGCATCGAGGGTTCCACGCCACTACCTATCCACACAAGTACTTACCTATAACAATGAACCTATTCATTTCAAACAAAAGATTCGCTCCTATCATATCGCTTTCCCCCGCAATCGCATGCGCATCGCATAGTCATAATAATAACATTCTGTATGATAAATACAATGACAAACACGTTCGGCGGCTTCGTATCATCAAGATCAGCTGTTATAGTTAAAACTTCAGTGATTATCTTCGCACTAAAACACCTGAAGCTTGATGACTTGTCGGAAGTCGTTTGTTATTTCAGAAAAGTTGTAAAACTAAAATTGATCAATTTCATGAGAAGCCCCCTCAAAATATGCTCTTTTATCACCGGTAAGTTTGGTCTTTTCCGCTTCCGTGGTGTAACGGTTAAGTCCATAGCTTTGCATGCGGAGGTTGCGGGTTTGCTTCTCGACGGATTCTAACTTTGTAAGACACGGTTTGGTTGGTGGAAGTGCATTTTTTAAGGCTGTTTACTACCATCTTAACCAAGTCTTGCCGCCAAATACTATTTAGTAATCTGTGGCCAAATATCCAATATTAACAGCATTTATGTGTTCCGGCTTGAAGATAAGATAGCCAGTTCCGCATTACAATTGGTAATCTTGGTAAGCCCGCTTCCATCCTTGGCATTATCGTCACTTATCATCAAGTGAGATGATCTTAGGGCTTATCAATTATGGATAAAAAAAAGTTTACTCTCTTTATCTCTAATCGTGTGGCACAATTAACCGTGCTATCCAACGGATAGCTAAAAAAGTAACTACTTTTATGCTAGCTAACCCTTGTATAAGGTTGGTTGGGTAGGCAGGAAGGCAGAAAAAAATAAAAACCATCATTAATTTTTAATTGTTAACATTTTATTAGGAGGCGAAAACGAGCAATAGGTAGGTAAGTTTCAGGATAAACTCTCAATACAAATCAATAATATTTGTATTACATCTCGTAAATTTTCAAGTAAATCTATTAAATTACAGTATTGATTACAGTAACATGAACAAGAATACACCATAACAGACACCTCGCGCCATAGCAAAATATTTAAGATTCTTACTTTTCGAGTATAATTTTATGATTATGAGTGTTCCAAGAACGTGATGACTGCTGTAATTTCATGACTGTTTACATTCACGCCTGATTAAATTTACACAACGGTTTTCCCTTGTGTTGATTTTCTTTGTGTTAGGATCAATGAACAGCCATTCACTTTTGTACAAACTGCGTAGCAAGTCATGACTCGGTCTGCTGAACTTCGCGACCGTCCTGTGACCTGTTTGCGTTTATTTTTATCAACAAACGTGACGTCCTCAAAACGCAGAACCGCTCGTTTACGCTTTGTGAAGCAACATTATAATAAGACCAATATGTAAAATACCTAGTACAAATGCGTGCCACCAAAGATGAGACTTGAAACACCACGTAAAACAATAAAAAGACAAAGTAGGAAGTGTAAGAAATATATTTATCCATACATAACATATACAGGGTGTAACAAATTGGTGTAGGACCCGTTAACTTGGGATTCAACTCATCATACTGAACAACTTTCCCCAAATAACCCATAGTCAATTCTAAAAAAAAATGGATGCTTCATACTAAAATGCACAAAATTGGCCGATCAGCTGATCGATTTGTACGGAGAATATTTTTTTTGCGATTTAAGCAAAGTTGTAGAACAAAAGTTGTTCAGTATGATTAGTAGAGGCACCAGTTATCGGCATCTACACCAATTTTGTTACACCCTGTATATCTATTATTCTTTGCTTCTTTTGACATATAGGTGTACAGTGTACACGTCGTATATCATGTTCCTACTTTGTGTTTCAACTCTCATCTTTAGTGGCACGCATTATACTTCGTCGTTGACAATCCATAAATGTCCCCATTGCTGGGCGACGGGCCTCTTCCCAAACTCGAGAAGGATCGGCCATACTCCACACACGGCAATGGGGCCAAGTCCGGGTTGGTGGAAGTAGTAGGGCTAGTGACGAACCCCACTGTCTGTGAGTTTTTCAAGCCGCCTCTACAAGGCATCTGACACGGTTTAGCGACTGCCATCTAGTGATAGCAACGGGCAACAACGGCTAAACGTGCAATGCGAAGCACGGCAACGGTCGAGAGCAATGACACTAACAGGCAAACCCATCTAAGTAATGACCGTTCTTCGGGTCGGTTAACCAACGCAATCAATCCAACCACGCAAGTCACACGGAGCTACGACCGCTTCATCTATAATATAAATTTCACTTCATCTATCGTCATGCTTTTGAATCTTAAAATACAACTACAGTCACAGCCCGCTCCTAATAGGCGGAGGGACAGTAATTGATCTTTTTTTTTATTCGCAATTGGTACGCCCTCGGCATCATCTCACCTGAGATGTGAATTGAGAATTTTGTAGATCTTCGCCGGGGTCGGGTCGCAGCAAGGCGCTTCCGTAGTGTCCGATAGATGCCACTATCGCTAACTCGTTCGACTTGTTTACATTCTTATAGAAACTACTTCATGCCTATGCACCCAGCTACGTTTCCGAGTACATAACCCGGGATTTACACTCGGCCCCTGCAACTGCCAGAAATACTTCTGCGGCAACATCGACGCAAGTGAGTGTTCACACTCAGCCGATTCCTTTGAGACTTCCGCACGAAAACCGACAATCGTAGCAATGCCAGCGGCAGCGGCATGAGCAGTGACAGCGCGAGTGACCTATTTACATACTCGCGTTGCCCACTTTCCTGCCCAACAGGGCTGAGTGTAAATGCGTCATTCATAACGATGCGCAGACGTGTATCTATCTATACGTAGTAAAACACGTAACAGAGCATAGTTAGTACATTCAATGACATTATGTTTGTGAAACAGACAAATTCATTATTTACTGAAAATACTTACATTAAGAGACACTTGAAGATGAATTATTTATGAACTTACATACCACTAACATTAGATCTAGGTATTGTCTTTTGTATGCCAGATAAGTGATAATGGGGTCCGTTTAATTTAACAACGACAATGATTTTAATGACTTTTATACATTATTTAAACAATGTTCGATATTACTGTAACATCAATTATTGGACAAAGTGAAATACAATTTAATAATTAAGTAATTAATACCTTATGTTCATAAGTGCATTTTAAAAGTACATTTAACAATCACTATCGAATAGAGGCCATGTAATAAAATTACTAATTTGATTATTTTTGGTATCGATTATGCCTTAATGATAGGAAGAAAATAAAAAAAAAATTGACTAAGTATGTAAAACTAAAAAAAATATTATGCTGCACGATAAAGAATAGATCTAGATACTTAATAAAAAAATATATAAAAACTGACTTAACGCATGGTTAAAAGGTACGACACTGCACCATATTCTCGAAACGTTATCACAATGACATTATAATATTATGTTATCATTAATTCATTATAGTTTTCCAATAACACATCAAACATCGAAACGCCATGAATTTCTGGCAAGATTTCAACAATTCTTATACACCTCCCTTACTTCATCTTTGTATAATATATTGTATACATTTTTTCCATTTAGACAAACAATTATCCGCAAAATAACTATAAAATCTAATCTCATACGTTTACTAGATTACAATACGTTCTAATAATTATTCTGTGCATTTATTGATGGGAAAAATAAGGGGATTCAACTAAAAGTAATAAATACTATACAGAGAAGGTAGCGCACCTACAAAAATAGTTCCACAATAAAAACTAATTTATAGTTTACAGACATTACTTTAAAATATCACCTTTCAGAATTGATGGTGCCCCCACAAGGCCACGGGTCGCCAATACTATACGGGCTGAGGTAGTGCCCCTGCTGTTCACTAAACTCAAATCAATACATGCTGAGACGTCGCCGGTAGGGGAGCGAGCGGCGGGCGGCGCGATGGTGGTGCGTGGTATGTTCAACGTCAGGCGCATTCTGCCCAATAGTGGTCTTACTGCAGTCACCCTTCTAGCACCGCGCAACTATTTCAGGCTACTGACCTTGGTCTGTCGCCTGAGATTTTGCCTAAAGGTGCGTACAGACTGGAGACAGCCTCGTCACGCAACGCTTGTAGTGTAATTCGGCTGAATTCGGAGGCAACGCGCCGAGGCAACATGCCTCGCGCAGAGCGCCGCTCGAGCGTTCGGATAGAGGCATGTGCTTTTTAGTGCGTCCACACGTGAGCAAATGCACAGAGACAGCCTCGAACTGAGACAGGATGCCTCAAGGAAGTAAGTACCTGTATACACCTTAAGGAGGTGCGCGCTGCAAGAGGTGGTACCAGGTCAAGTAAAGCTCCACGATGTGTAAAACGAGCTACAACCGGTCGTACGACTTATCATCATGTAATATGGACTGTATGGGAGCTTTCACAGTTCATACTGAGCCGATATAACACTTTAGTTCAGATAAATGCCAACGATATTTGACCATAGACTACCACGAGGACGCGAAAAGATAGAGAAAAAAAAGATGGTAACGACCGTATGGTGGGGTCGTTCCCGGGTAAACGGGTCTTGACGACTGAACTGATCCTTTTAGTCAGTCCTAGCCGTTCGTGTAAATGAACTATTTAGCACTGTTGCGCATCAAACAAGACAGACCACACCGCGCACCGCGCACCTACAGAGACGTCTTAGTAATAACTTCAAAATCGATGTTAACCCGCATACGTCCCTAGGCGCTAGCCCTACGCTAATTCGATCCCTTACAAAGAGCTATGGTAATGTATGCATAGCATATTGAGACGCGGCTCTCGTTAAAGCTAACGTAACAAAACCCAAGAATCCTTCGCAACTAACACTTAAAATACATAACGATAACTAGGTACCTATATATGAGAACATTTCATTAATAAGTCAAATAATATTAAATGGCAACATTTTTCAATGATTGAAGAGACATAAAATATTTCTGTTATGTATAAACTAGGGTCTTCCTATTTTTTTTGTTTATAACTTACTATTTTTGTCAAATAAATAAAAAAAATCAGTTCATTTCTATGAAAATATATCATTGGATACGAAAAAGGAAGACGTGTTAAAATTAGATACGAACGAAATAATTCAACGTTACGTATGGGGAGTAAAACATTGAGCTTTTGACACAGTTACCGATTGAAATCCATACAAATGATCTGTGTAATATTGTGTACCCATAATAACAATTGGTTGGGTACATAATAACTACTGGTCTAGTTGGGCCAGGTGAGCAAGGTAAGGTGTCATTGGAAATTACATAAATGTTTGTATGACTAACGGTAGTACTGAAATTTTTTGGCGTTGATTTGTTTGTTGGCGATTATTATTATATTTTTGCACCTTGATATTAGCGCTTAAGGCTCCCCTGGATACTCGAGTTTCCATACAAATTTTGTGTTATAGCGGCACTACGTTTGTATGGAAACTTGAGCCTCCTGGGGACCCGTAAGTCGGCTCTGCGGTGGTGGAACGGGGTGCGGAAAGGGTGTGGTGACTTCACGTGATTGACACGAGACTGCAATCAGGCGCCCGCGGCACATACCGCTCCCTACCAAGGAACCTACTGATGGCGCCAAGAGGCTCGAGTTTCCATACAAATCACAAACTTAGTTCCGTCTAAATAAAAGCTTTAATTAGTTGGGTACTAAAAGGTTTAACTCGCTCTTATTTTGCTCCGTTTTATTTTACCACTTCGAAAATAAATTACAGAGATCGATATTTGTCGCCTATAATATAATAATATTCAGAGAGACAAATCACGCACAGTTAAAGTAAACCAGAGACTGATACTTATATGTTGTTTCTAAACTAGGATTCCCTGTAGTACTATGGTAAACCAAAGTCTGACATACATACTTATATACGTTTAAATACATACTTAAATATATATTAAATACACAGACACAGAAAAAACACCAATATTTGCATATGTTTTCATTTATCATCCTACTTCACAAACTATAATATGTACGTACTGTAATTATGTATAAAAACAATAAAGTCACACTTGTATAACTTGTTACATTTTAATTTCATTTTATCTCAGAAACAACAAAAGTGGACATTCATCATTTTAGCCTTGTATTAAAACGGAACTACGGGTACGTTTGTATGATAACTCGAGCCTCTTGGTCACCATATCACTAGACTCGTACGCAGTTAACTTTAAAGTACATGATCTACCTACACACACATAGCTGCCTCACTCACTGTCATTATTGTGCATGCAACTATAGATTTTTAACACTGTTTACACTCGTACTTTAACAAAAAAAGTTGCAGTCTTTAGATTACAAAGATGCAAATAAATTGATGTTTCTCAAACCTCTTAAATAAACAAAATGTTTCATTATTCAACGCATTCCTACAGAGAAAGGAACCCACTTTTCAGTACGGAATATCATTTTTCCTGCCGTTTTCCTTTTTACCTACACGCCGCCGCCGCGGGCGCGAGCGATCTGTCTTTCTCGTTCTATACGTTTTTGAACATCAGAAAGGGATAATGCAACAGAAAAATGCATTGGCGGTCAAGTGGAATAAAAATAAATTTTTATACTGTATTAAGGGTCAAACTACTGAAGTATTTCCATGGTCCTTCGAGCCGGACCTGACTGAACCGACCAGTAGTGTTTATTAGGAGAATGAATACGACCGCGGTGGGTGCTGGTGCTGGGTAGACTATTGGCTTACATGTTGGGTAGCGGCACCGTTATTTGCACGTAACTGATCGGGAAGTAGCCAGTCTTGCCGTTGACGCTGCCTTCGAACCAGTTGTCGTCCACTTTGTTGATCAAAGTGATAACATCGTTTTCCTGTGGGGAAAAAGGATGGGTTTGAAACTTTATGTGCACTAGTACTAATAGGTCATTTTTGACTAAGGTGGACCAACGGCAATAGAAGTTAGATCGTTTTCTATTTTAAAAAGCTTTTATTTAACTTGCAATGTTTGTATGTATGTATGTATTTCATTTCATTGATTTATTGCAGTGTCACAACTAACAATATGTATGTATTAATAATGTGTATGTTTATTGTTTGTTTAGTTCAAATTTTGCGATCGATTTCAGAGCGACTTCCAGGGTTCCGATTGAACTGAAGTTTGGAATGAAGGCCCCGTTGACAATATATCCTTTTGTTTTTTTAAATTTGATCTGATGATGAAATTTGGAGGTGGAATCATGTTCCCTGAATTGTCTTTTATTTTCAATAGAATCGTAGGAAATACAGCCTCTTTTGAATTTGGAACCGTGTATTTATATTAATTTGAGCATTCGGCTTTTGAGCATAAAAACTCTTTTCAAACAAAAGCTTGTACTTTGTACTTTATGGTTTTTCGAATTATTACTTGGATGTTACCCCGCTTCCATCTTCGGCATCAACGTCACTTGCCATCAGGTGAGATGATGCCAAGGGCTTACCAATTAGTGTATAAAAAAAATAAAAAAGGTGAACTATGGGTAAAAAAAGACCCAGTTTGTAGTCACAGTAAAGTGGCAGACCACAGGCGGACTGTGGTCTGCGTTTTGGGACACAATAGTAAGTTCGTTTTTCTAAATCGCAAACCTGTACCGTTCATGTTAGGTAAATTAGAACTCATTTTTGGGGAGGGGTTTCAAACTCATAAAACTGAACGAACAACTTTTGCGTTACAACTGTCAACAGTTACAAAACCGCAAAAAAATTCAACTTCTTATACAAAATCGATCAGCTGATTAACTTTGTACGGGAAGTCAAAATTTTTTCTATGCTGTCTATCTACAGGTACTTACACAGCGCGGTAGGTACTGATGACAAAAAATTATCAATCTGAATTACACGCCGTCCGAGTGACTACGGATAAATAAAATGAAGCTGAGCCACGCTGGTGTGATAACTAGTGTGACTACGGATCAATCGCGCTCTAGACGCGCTTTATATCCTTAATAATATCAAAGTATATATATATTAGTATTAACATACAGTATGGACACTCCCTGCCACTCTATAGATTGCGACCTCACCCCTCGTCACCCGGATTGATACAGATTGATGGTAGTTTGGTTCTCGAACATATGAGAGTTCTATGTTATTTTGGATGTTCCGTCATTTGTTTTTAGAAATGTCATTTCTTGCCCGTCGTATGAAGTGTCCGGGGTGTGATATAATATTATAAATGTAAAAAAGTGTTTCTTTGTTTGTTACCTTTTCACGCTTCAACACCTTGACCAATCTTAATGAAATTTGGAATGTAGGTAGCCTGTGTCACGGGGAAAGACATAGGCTACTTTTTATCCCGTAAAAATATTAAATGAATGAAATGTAATAGGGTCCCGTTTGGTCACCCTAAAAAAGTAGGTATGTACCCGCAGCCATTTTCAACGTTTCTTTATCTACACGGGTTATATACCTTGAATCCCAACTCGCCCTGGTTCTCAGGCTCGAAATCGTAAAGAGCGGTGCAGCAGGGCCCTCTGCCAGCCGTGACGGGCGTCCGCGCGGGCGACTTCACCGGCGACGGGAGCGGCGATGCTGTGGCGTAGAGGGCGTTAGTAATCCATATTATTGAATCTCGACATCAAAGCAACGGATAGTTTGTGATAAAGCATACTTTAAATACTTGAATGTGTAAAGAAATTAAAATCTTAACCCATGGACGGTTATTAAAATCCTTATATCGGTTCGATTAGCACACTAGCGCCGCCGCTAATGGAAATAAATAACTGACTCCTTCTTAAGGATTTTTTTTATTTACTATTAGTACATAAGCTCTTGATTGACTATTTTGCACATATAGGTGGGCAACAACTAAGTATTTTTTTAATTGTTATTTCATAGCTGTAAATATTAGCAAAAAGTTTTTGCAAAACTACTAAAAGTGGCCACTTTTTACTCAATGATTTCGATTAAAGTCCATAAGAATGTGTAAATTATTTATTTATATTGACGACGCTAGTGTGCTAATCGAACCGCCTTAAAGGCGAATGCCTTTCAATTGTGCGGAACGCGGGAAATGCACCAAAAGGATCTTTGAACACAGAAGCATGAAGCTATCATTCTGGTGGATATATCCTCACTCCGACATGGCTTTGACAAATAGTACTAACTATCGCTTTACAGCTATCTCTTTGGTCGATATTTCTTTACTCCGAAACGGTTTTGATAGGTCGCCCCAAAAACTTTGGATGTCCGTCCCGAATTGTTTTCACTTCTGTGAGTAGCCCGTAAACTTAGGATACTATAATACAGTAGTAACGTTTGTAGATTCTAATATTTTACGTCTATAGAGTACCCTAAAGATTACGAACTCTATCACAAACTCATCAGTTACTTTGATGTCAATTGAGAGTTCTGTCACATATCAAAATGCACTAATAAACTGGATGATTTTGAGAGCACTATGTTAGCTAGAGAGCATTTGATGATTACCATCATTCGTTTCTGCTATCGAGTAACGAAAACCGAAATGAAAGTAAGGTCCAGAAGCCAAGGTTGTTACGTTTAAATTCCGATTTAAAAAAAATTAAAATACAGAGTTGCTTATTTTATGCTCTTCAAGGATATTTTAAATGCTAACGTTTCAACGTTGGTCTTCCTTTTTTAATTTAAAATAAATGATTGAATATAATCGGTACGCAGCAGTGGGTGATCATCGCACAAAAAAATGCAGTCGATTTAGAGAACACTTACAAGACAAGAGATAGACACACATAAAGAAGAAGAATTAAGATCCAAAACTGTTTTCCCTGATCTACGTACCGCTTTTATGAAAAGGTTTAAAGATTGACTGAAGTATTGTGAAAGCATTATACAATTAAGAATAAGTAAGTAAATTTAAATGTAGTTATTTTTAATTTAGATCTAGGAAAAAAAACAAATCACTTGTGTAGGTAAAGCACAATTTTAAAACATTCCTTTCACAATACAATATCTATGAAATGAATCGTGATAAAATTTTCCTAAAGATGACCTATGTAATTGTTTGTCACTTTCATCAACTCAAAACAATTGCATAGATAGGTTGATTAATGAGTTCAGCGTTACATTATGACATCACATGCCTCTCAGAAGCAAACATTTCAAAGCTGCTATGATTGATTATCACGACATGCTCGCACACGCACAATGATAAATAATCCGTGACAGCGGTTGCAATATTAAATAAAAATCCTATAAAAATTAATCAAACAGGGCTATAAGAAAAACCAAAAATTTTAAACTGAACACGCAAGTTGACAGAGTATATGAATAAACTACGTTGCAGAATGTGAAGCATGTCATTTTAATTTTTATAATTTTTGGTGAGAAAGTCTATTGAAGCATTTTACGTGTGTAATTTCAGTACGCTATGTTAGTAATTTTTTTTGGCTTAGTGTATCTGTTACTTAGTGGGTTGTAATAAAGTATGAATTGGATGTATATTGTATATGTACTGTGTAATCTAAATTGCAATGTGTAGTGAAGTGTACATTTTGGTGTACTGCAATATGTTTGCTCATGAGTATAGTGTATTTTTGTACTAAGCATATTTAATGTGAACTTTTGTGTGTTGCAAACAGCACAACAGCACCAGTAATTGTTGGAACTCTTTATTTTTCCGCCGTGAAACAGCTCCAGGTTGGATGACAGGTTGTATGGCAAACGGTTTTTGTTTGTGTATCAACAACAAGTGAAAAAATATGTCAATGTGAATTATTACGTGTAATGCAATGTTTACAAAGTGTTGTGTGTGGTTTTATGTGTTCTGAAGTATGTGTGATATATGCAGTGTAAGGTGTATGCACTGTGTAATGCAATGTGTACTTCTTTGTGGTATGTTGTGTACTCTTATGTACAAATACTAGAATATGATATATGACGTGTGCAATATAGCTCCAGGTTAGAGGGCGGCTTGTGTTAGATGAACCTGACTCTTCCTTTGTGCGCATACTTCAAAACTCATCAACACGTCTTAATAAGTTTCAGCTAGATTCTGTGTAATGCACCAGGATAATGTGTGTGTACAACAGTAGTAAAGTCTATTTGTTTGGAAATGGCCAAACATATAATCAAAACGTGAAGTGTTTTCCCAGAAATAAACTGGTTTCAATTGGTATTTAATTCTTAAGTGAACTAAAACACAGTGATTAAGTGAATACAATGCCCGTAGAAACATGTTCAATGTAAGTGATTAAGCTAAAATGATAATATGGTTTGTTTACATGTTTGGCCATTTCCAAACAAATGGATTTTAGAGTGTGCTATGTGTGTGCTTATGTACCTACTTATACTGTAATATGTGCGCAACGTGTTTTGTAAAGTGTATGCAGGTATGTATTGTGTAATGCACTGTGTTGTGTTCACTGTAACGTGTCATGATATGTGCAATCACTAAAATGTGACGTGTGTAGTGTTACCGTTGTTGGAGCGCTGCGTGTTGCCGCCGGGAAACAGTTCCAGGTTGGAGGGCGGCTTGTGCTCGGGCGAGCCGCCGTGCGAGCCGCCTTCAGCGCAACAAATAAACACCACACACTCAGTGCACCGACATTTATATCCTACCCATTAGATATTTAATACGTATACCCTTCGACAAATACGTATACCAATCCGGGCATTGCCTTCGTGTGTGGTAAATTGTTTAGTCTTCTCGCGTTATGGAAAGAGACCCGCGTCTTAGCAGAACGGACGCTTTAAGTTGTAAACTGAGGTCTTAAACGTATTGAATATTCTACTCAAAGTATCCTGAATTGTGTATCGCTCAATATAAGCTAACACTCCTACAAGGCAAAAAAAATATATGCTGCACTATACAGTCGAAGGTTCCTTTATGATGGAGAGTCACAATGGAGAAAATATGAGGTATCAATTTAAAGAACATTTTAAAACAAAAATACCAAGTGCCTACGATGAACTTGTAGTCCTAGATCTTGGAATTCTTTTCAGGGTTGACATTTCGAATCGGTAATCATGATTTTAACGAGGTATAATCTTCCTTAGATACCTATTAAAAATAGAATCTGACTGACATATGGCCACATTATTGACTGAACATTCAACAAGCAAAAAACACCAGAATATAACAGTAACAACCAATTTCTACTTGTCCATTCCAGTTGGATATCACGGAAACCGTAAAAGGGTTCAATAGAGAGAAAGAAGTCAGCGCAAAGGGACCTACTTACTACAATACAATAATATTTGTACGGCCGCATCAGAAACACAAATTATTGTAAAATAAAATAAAGTAATATGCAAAGTACATAATTATAATAGTCATTATTATTACAATTTTTCATACAATTTCTCAAAAAATATTATTTGTTTTCGGTATTCGAATCCGGCATTCAGTAAGTCTTCGATTTACTTTGCATATTACTAAACGAATCCAATATTTAAAATTAAATGTTTATAACAAGGTAGGGAGAAAAATGGACGGGCAGGAATAGGATAGGAATACTCGGCAACCTGTAATGAAAACTGGTAATTCTGTACAAACTGCACCAAGCCTGTTAATTACTTAATAACCCGTTAATTACGTACAAATCAAAAGAAAAAGCTTAGAAAAAAATATAAGTAAATTAAAAGAGATTCAAAATATATCAATGTAAAAAGTGTTGGTACTTTTCTAAAAGTGTGACAACATAATTCTAATGGCCCATAGAATTTGTAGGTATTTAGGTATAAGGGTGAGTACAAACAATTAAAATCTTGATTTCCAGAAAAGCTGTTTCCGAAACACCAAAAGCCGTTTCCGTTTTGAGGAGTCATAAATTTATTAAGAATGTCTATTTAGCTTTTTACGTCAGAAACCCAGTGGGTATTTACAAAATTTACATCATCGGTATGATTGTTGCTACCTATTTTACCTTTTTTGTATGCATGTGTTAGTAAAATGTTGCCTGTTTGAATATGAATATTAGTACGACCGATGACCTCATTTTATACATTTCCCTTGTGCAAATGTAAGCCCGTGTGAAGCGTGCGACTGTGCCCTTGTGATTTGTTAACATACATTCACATTTATTTACATTTTCTTGAAAGGTATAAAAAGTAACCAGATAAGGGATTTCCTTTCTCAGGGTTTAAGTAAAAATATTGCTTACCAAAATTAAAACTGGAGCCTCTACTGTTTTACTCGTTTTTTGTAATCTCTTTATTATACAATTTACTTCTTTAATATACAATGACACTTTAAATAAAAAAATAGCGTACAGAGGCGGACTTATCATTGGAAGGGATCTCTTCCAGTCAACCTTATAGAACTGAATTACTCAGTCACTAAAATACTAATAACTCTTAGGAAAGTTGAGCTAGGTTAAAGCTATAGTTACAGTATTCGGAATGACTTTTCATACAAACGGCGTTAGCGATTTTCACCTCTTAAATGTTAACCGATTTTGATCAACTTTTGAAAGGTTGTCAGTCAGATCGAAAGAGGTTTATAGGTTTATGTTTTTTTCAATGAAGTTAATAAGTTCAATTTTATTGTCGTTCACGTGTTTTCATACAAAACTAATTTCGGCCATTATTCGTATAATTTTAATCTATAATTTAAAAAACTAAACCTACAAACCTAGCTTTTGTTCTGACTGACAACCTATCAAAAATTTATCAAAATCAGTTAACTTTTAAGACTTGAAAATGTCTTTCGCCGTTTGTATGAAAAGTCTAATTTTCGCCGTGGATTCACAGCACTATTAAGGGGAATTGAAGCAACTGTGGTAGGTTTTTTTTTAGGTATTTCGTCTTTTTCGGCGGCGCCAATTCTGCCTCTATCTAAACTCATTTCTCGTCAATCTAACATTATTTTTAGGATTCCTAATATAATTTACCGAATATTATGATTTTATAGTAAAAAAAACCGGCCAAGTGCGAGTCGGACTCGCGCACGAAGGGTTCCGTACCATTATCTATAAAAATCACGTTTGTTGTATGTAACCCTTAAATATTGATTTTATTTCAATTTAATTATTTATTATTAAAGTCAATAATACCACTCAATATTCTGTGAATATTTCAAGCGTCTACCTGTTGCCGTTATCAATTAGCAAAAAAATCGCGTTTGTTGTATGGGAGCCCCCTTAAATTTTATTTAATTCTGTTTTTTTAGTATTTGTATTTATAGTGGCAACAGCAAGTCTAGCTATCACGGTTCTTGAAATACAGCCTGGTAACAGACGGACAGCGAAGTCTCAGTAATAGGGTCTCGTTTTTACCCTTTGAGTACGGAACCCTGAAAAAGGCAAAGTATTTTTCAGATTTTCAATCGGTTCATTTCATTAGAAATCGTAGAAAATAAAGTTAGTTTGCACAGAAATGAGTTTTATCTATGAAAAGGCATAACAAAAACAGCAAAACGAAAAACCTTTGAAAAATAATTTCTGCACCGTAAACAAACATCTTGGAATTATAATGAAACCTTGCGTTTACCCCCAGCGCTTCCCAATACCCAACCCAACATAACCCACAACCAAAACCCACGAACCAAAAAACAAAATGAAATCTGCAAATAAAATAAAATCAGTATCACCTGCCCATGGGTCGAATCCGTTGAATTGCCTTGGTGCCGGGTGGGGTTTAAAGGCGCACTGCGGACCAACCTTCGTCTGTTGCCCGGCTATTTGTTTAGTTTGAGGCTGCGGCTTGGGGGGCGTTGGGGCCTCCCAGGCGCGGAAGGGGTCTGAGGAGGTGAGGTCCTGGACGGAGGAGGTAGGGGGGAGGCGCGGGTGGGTTTGCGGCCGGGACAGGCTGTGCGTGGAGCCGTACCGCCTACCATTGTTCAGGTCGTGGATGCCCTCGATGTGGAGGTCCGCGAGCGTCTTTGGTACGAACTCCAGCTTTGGACGACTGATGGCCTCCTCTTTTCTGTAACAATCAGTTAAATTTTATCGAGCGTTTAAATTGGTGTATTATTGGTGACAAACTGTAGTGATGAGTAGTAGGTATTCGCGGGTTCTAGACCACTTAATATGCATGGCTGGCTTTTTTTTAATAGCGACCCGTTGTTTTCGCAAAAAACGCCAGCGACGACCCTAATTAAGGGCTCGGCCCGGCAGTAGTAGGTATTCGCGGGCTCTAGACCACTTAATATGCATGGCTGGCTTTTTTTTAATAGCGACCCGTTGTTTTCGCAAAAAACGCCAGCGACGACCCTAATTAAGGGCTCGGCCCGGCAGTAGTAGGTATTCGCGGGCTCTAGACCACTTAATATGCATGGCTGACTTTTTTTTAATAGCGACTCGTTGTTTTGGCAAAAAACGCCAGCGACGACCCTAATTAAGGGCTCGGCCCGGCAGTAGTAGGTATTCGCGGGCTCTAGACCACTTAATATGCATGGCTGACTTTTTTTTAATAGCGACTCGTTGTTTTGGCAAAAAACGCCAGCGACGACCCTAATTAAGGGCTCGGCCCGGCAGTAGTAGGTATTCGCGGGCTCTAGACCACTTAATATGCATGGCTGGCTTTTTTTTAATAGCGACCCGTTGTTTTCGCAAAAAACGCCAGCGACGACCCTAATTAAGGGCTCGGCCCGGCAGTAGTAGGTATTCGCGGGCTCTAGACCACTTAATATGCATGGCTGACTTTTTTTTTAATAGCGACTCGTTGTTTTGGCAAAAAACGCCAGCGACGACCCTAATTAAGGGCTCGGCCCGGCAGTAGTAGGTATTCGCGGGCTCTAGACCACTTAATATGCATGGCTGGCTTTTTTTTAATAGCGACTCGTTGTTTTCGCAAAAAACGCAAGCGACGACCCTAATTAAGGGCTCGGCCTGGCAGTAGTAGGTATTCGCGGGCTCTAGACCACTTAATATGCATGGCTGGCTTTTTTTTAATAGCGACCCGTTGTTTTCGCAAAAAACGCCAGCGACGACCCTAATTAAGGGCTCGGCCCGGCAGTAGTAGGTATTCGCGGGCTCTAGACCACTTAATATGCATGGCTGGCTTTTTTTTAATAGCGACTCGTTGTTTTCGCAAAAAACGCCAGCGAAGACCCTAATTAAGGGCTCGGCCCGGCAGTAGTAGGTATTCGCGGGCTCTAGACCACTTAATATGCATGGCTGGCTTTTTTTTAATAGCGACTCGTTGTTTTCGCAAAAAACGCCAGCGACGACCCTAATTAAGGGCTCGGCCCGGCAGTAGTAGGTATTCGCGGGCTCTAGACCACTTAATATGCATGGCTGGCTTTTTTTTAATAGCGACTCGTTGTTTTCGCAAAAAACGCCAGCGACGACCCTAATTAAGGGCTCGGCCCGGCAGTAGTAGGTATTCGCGGGCTCTAGACCACTTAATATGCATGGCTGGCTTTTTTTTAATAGCGACTCGTTGTCTTCGCAAAAAACGCCAGCGACGACCCTAATTAAGGGCTCGGCCCGGCAGTAGTAGGTATTCGCGGGCTCTAGACCACTTAATATGCATGGCTGGCTTTTTTTTAATAGCGACTCGTTGTTTTGGCAAAAAACGCCAGCGACGACCCTAATTAAGGGCTCGGCCCGGCAGTAGTAGGTATTCGCGGGCTCTAGACCACTTAATATGCATGGCTGGCTTTTTTTTAATAGCGACTCGTTGTTTTGGCAAAAAACGCCAGCGACGACCCTAATTAAGGGCTCGGCCCGGCAGTAGTAGGTATTCGCGGGCTCTAGACCACTTAATATGCATGGCTGGCTTTTTTTTAATAGCGACTCGTTGTCTTCGCAAAAAACGCCAGCGACGACCCTAATTAAGGGCTCGGCCCGGCAGTAGTAGGTATTCGCGGGCTCTAGACCACTTAATATGCATGGCTGGCTTTTTTTTAATAGCGACTCGTTGTCTTCGCAAAAAACGCCAGCGACGACCCTAATTAAGGGCTCGGCCCGGCAGTAGTAGGTATTCGCGGGTTCTAGACCACTTAATATGCATGGCTGGCTTTTTTTTTAATAGCGACTCGTTGTCTTCGCAAAAAACGCCAGCGACGACCCTAATTAAGGGCTCGGCCCGGCAGTAGTAGGTATTCGCGGGCTCTAGACCACTTAGTATGCATGGCTGGCTTTTTTTAATAGCGACTCGTTGTTTTCGCAAAAAACGCCAGCGACGACCCTAATTAAGGGCTCGGCCCGGCAGTAGTAGGTATTCGCGGGTTCTAGACCACTTAATATGCATGGCTGGCTTTTTTTTTAATAGCGACTCGTTGTTTTCGCAAAAAACGCCAGCGACGACCCTAATTAAGGGCTCGGCCCGGCAGTAGTAGGTATTCGCGGGTTCTAGACCACTTAATATGCATGGCTGGCTTTTTTTTAATAGCGACTCGTTGTCTTCGCAAAAAACGCCAGCGACGACCCTAATTAAGGGCTCGGCCCGGCAGTAGTAGGTATTCGCGGGCTCTAGACCACTTAATATGCATGGCTGGCTTTTTTTAATAGCGACTCGTTGTTTTCGCAAAAAACGCCAGCGACGACCCTAATTAAGGGCTCGGCCCGGCAGTAGTAGGTATTCGCGGGCTCTAGACCACTTAATATGCATGGCTGGCTTTTTTTAATAGCGACTCGTTGTTTTCGCAAAAAACGCCAGCGACGACCCTAATGGCGCTACCACTAAGGACAAGAGGGCCACCGGCGCTAAGAAGAAACCCGCCGCAAAGAAGTTGGCTTTGCCGGGCAAGTCCACGGCCACAGCGCCCCAGGCGCAAAAAATCACCAAGCCGCCTACGAAGAAGCCGAAAGCGTCGAAACCCAAGAGGGCCGCTGCCTGAAATCCTCCGGTACGGGCTTAAAGAAACATCCTGCGTACACACACCTGGAGCACCGACACACCACGTCACCACCGTCGTCGTCGTCGTCGCTTCGTTGGTCTGTCGGCTAGTGGCTGCGAGAAGCAGTAGTGGCCGACCAGTACCTACAACCTGCTTGAACAATCCGCGACTCAAATAATCCTGTGCGTAGGTATACTCGGTAACTGAATGATAGTGCGTATAATACTTACATCATTATTCTTCATTGCATTTTTTTCTTTATAATTTTAAAAATTGTAAATAATAACCCTTTTTGCGTTCAATCCACAATCAATAAAAATGAATTAATAATATTAATTTAATAAAATGTGACTATGTGACTATGTGCGCATTTACAAGAGTTGATAATAACCTAATCAATCTGTTCTCACAATAGTAAGAGATACGTGCAAGTGTGTCAATCTCATAACCCTCTGCTTTTTCCAAGTCGGGCAACAGGAATGTTGCATCTGTCTACAGTAAATTTTTTCATTCATTCCCATATAAATTTAAATGAGTGTCGTCTATTTAGTCTTTGTAAAACGTGAGAAATGCGGGGATTTTTATACTGGCGCATACCCACTAACAATTTAAATCACTAATTTATTACTAGCCTCTATCCTGAATGTATGAGATACTAAAGGCTTTTGATGTCCATACAATACAGTCCAATACAATACAAACTGTAATTCTATAGAACAGGTGGATCCATACAGGTGCGAGCACCTTTTACTTTCAAGATGTATAAAAAAATAAACCAGCCTGCAATATAAACCATCTCTTCAAGCTTCTATCAAACATTCTGCAATGGACGCTTACGATATACACTCTGACGAATTCGACGAAGATATGTACAATTTGCTCGACGATTTTTATGATCCGTATTCTCCAATAACTGAGAGATCGGAGATCAACCAAATAGAAATGGAGGAGGGGGAACGCTCTCGTCGTCTTACCCCGAGATTAAACTCAGAAGACGAAATATTCGAAGAATATACTCCGGGAGCCGAATCGAATGAGCAAAGGAACGGTTATTCCATCTCTCCTACTTACACGGAATATACTCCTGAGGACGAAGACCAGGAATTGGAGGATGGTCAAGGACATTTGGCGGAATCTCCACCCGATATACCGCCTCCCCCTCTGGTATATCCTGTGTACCATGTTTTAAACAATAATTATTTAATTGTTGTGTACAGATTAATATATGATAATAGTGCAGTTGTTAATGATGAAGATGTTATAGTTTTAGATTAAGTAAAATTTTATTGTAACTTTTTGTATCGGTTAATTTAATTCAGTTATAGTTTTATTTAGTTAAATATAAGTATTGTTAAGGTAGATAAAATTAAATGTAAGTTTCTTGTATAGTTAATTAAAATGTATTCGAAATTCAATTTCTTCATTTGTATTGTATTGATTGTTCCAATTGGAGAAATTTTTACTTCTAAATAAAAAATGTGTTTACAAAATTTATTTTAAAAAACTCATATAAAAGGTGCTTTACGAACTCATTACAAAAATATTGTCTGAAACATTTTAACAATCAATTAATCATTAATTATCAGACTAAGATCAGAAAAAACCAAGACTGTCATTTAATTTACTTAAATTATACAATGGTTGCATTTCGTCGTAACACCAAGTTATTCTACTGAACTCTAGATTGCATAATTGTGAAGTAAATTTAAAAAAAGTTGGTAACAAATGCAGATTTTCTAAATCCGCTGGGTCCTGTTACTATCACTGTAGAAGGGTGAATAAAGTTTTTTTTTATTTCATGCAAAATGTATTCTATAAAAACCCAATTTATAATTTATAGAATTAAAGAAGAAATCTTTTTAGGTGATTTAATAAAATCTTTCAATGGTTATTTCTTACAAATAACATCACTGACTTAATGACTCGGTGGTAAGCGCTACTGCCTGCTGAACTAAGGGTTCGTGGATTCTATTCCCAACAAGGGCAAACATTAACTATATCAAAAAAATACAATTTGTTAAACTTTCATAATTAACTTTTTACATTTTACGTTAATAGATTTATTTGATATCAACCATCGTTTTGGAAAAATTTGTGGAAAAGTAACGGCAAATCAAATAACTTATAACACAATAATCTAAATAACCTCACCTATGAAAAATCATACAATTAAAAATATTTTACAAATTGAAAAACTTTCATGATTACGTTTTTATGTTTTAAGTATTTTTGATGTTTTATCTTACAAAAAAATATTTTACAAACTGAAATAGCTTTTCTTATTACTACTTTACTTTTTAGTTCATATAATTATTTTTTTGATCTCTACCACTTTTTTTGGAAAATAAGTCGTAAAGAATAAACGGTAAGAAACTCAACAATATTAAAAATGGAAAATCCAAATAATCTTACTTATGAAAAATCATACAGTAAAAATATTTTACAAATTGAAAAACTTTCATGATTACCTTTTTATGTTTTTAAGTTTTTATTATTTAAAATATATATACATTTTACAATTTTAAAAAGCTCTTCTAATTACTATTTTACTTTTTTTAGTTCATAGAATAATAATAATTTTTTTTTGGAATATAAGTCGTAAAAAAGATTTGGAAAGAAACTTCACATTTAAAATTCAAAATCAAAATAATCTTACCTGTGAAAAATCTTACAATTAAAAATATTTTAAAATTTAAAAAACTTTTACTATTACTGTTTTATTTTTTAAGTTTACACTTTTTTTACTCAAAAATATTTGACAAATCATCATCATCATATCAACCGAATACTAGTTTTATTTTTCAAGTAAGTACTTACATAGAATTTTTTTTTCTCTACAACTGTTCTGAAAATGAGTCGTGAAGAAATAACGGAAAGAAACTCCACATTTAAAATAAAAAATTCAAACATTCTAGGTACCTACCCTATGAAAAATCATGCATAAAGTCTATATTTTTTTTTTATTTCATTAAATTATATCCTATTAAGGTACCGGGTTCAAATCTGGACGGCCAATGTACCAATGAGTTTTTCCAAAAAACTTACGTACATATACTTACCGATTGCTTTAACGATGAAGGAAAAAATCGTGAGGAAACCTGCACACAGGCCTGCGAAGAAACTCGAAGGTTGTGTGTATGAAGTCGACCAACCCGCACTGGGCCCGCGTGGTCGACTAAGGCCTAATCGCCCTGATTCAGGGTAGGCTCGAGCCCCTCGGTGGGGACGTATATGAGCTGATATAATAATAATAATATCCTATAAAATAGCCGATTTATAATTTACAGAATTAAAAAAAAAACTTTTTAGGTGAAATAATAAAATATTTTAATGGTTATCAATTATTTCTTACAAATAACGTCACTGACTGAATGACTTAGTGGTAAGTGCTCCTGCCTGCTGAACTAGGGGTTTGTGGATTTTATCTCCAACAAGTGAAAACATTAACTATGTACAAAAAAACTATTTGAAAAACTTTCATTGTTTACTTTTTACATCTTAAGTTAATAAGTTTTCTTTATCTCTACCACCGTTCTGGAAAACCAGTCATGGAAAATAAACGGTAAGAAAATCCACATTCAAAATTCAAAATACAAATAATCTTACCCAAGAAAAATCATACAATAAAAATGTTTTTGAAGTTTAAAAACCTTTCATTATTACTATTTTACATTTCAAAAATAACATCAATATTTTATGCCTTGAAAATAACATCTTTTAAAATATGTCTTCCAACCCAAAAAGAACAATAGTTTATTTTAAAAAACAAGCTATTTTAAAGTTTATTTCTTGCTAATAACATCAGTGACTGACTGATTCGCTGATCCATTGGTCGGTGCTTCTGTTTGCCGAACCAAGGGTTTGGTTCGATTTCCAACCCCAGGGCAGACATTCATGTGAGGAACAGGCTTGTTTGCTCTATGCATGAGTATTTATTCTAAAAGTCGCTGTAAAGGTCATAAGTGTCCATGGTTGATTATTTGGTAGTGAATCGGACCAGCATTTTATGATTGCAACGTCAGGTGGTTGGGTTTTACAATAGTATGTATTAAAAAGTATTTTTTGCAGTCGGGCTTCCGCACAATATTTTTTCGTAATATTGTATATTATATTGCGTGTATTTTGGTGATTGATGTCGTCTTGCACGTCTTGTCTTGTCAGATTACACATAATATTGTAATATTTGATACGTAACTCAGCGTGTTTCCAATGATTTGCAGGTGAAACACCTTTTAACTCTTTTAAGTTAAAAATTTCGATTTTTATAAGGTGACTTGCTCTTGACCCATCGTCTCCATTTCTTGATATGTAACCATCCCACATTCAGTTGCGCGACCGACATACGATGATAACGTTACTTTCTTCTTTAGTTTGAGTTTTTCAAAAAATGAATCAATATTGTTTTGTCTTTTGAGTCCATTTTCTTGTTTTTATGAGCCAACCGCATGGAGCACGTTTCATCCTTATCGTTCAGACTATTATCAAAATAATAACTTTTAAAAGTATTAGGCAACTACAGCGAGTCATTAGCTGTTAGCTGAAACAAACAAAACCACTAGTTGAAATAAAAGAACTAAGCATTTGTTAAATTGCTGTAAAGAGTTAATAAAATGTATATTTTAAATAAAATAACTTTTAGAATACCGAAAAAATGGCCGGGGGCAGTAAAGTTCTCGAGTGGGAACCGTGCACCGGATAACTTAAAGCGTAGGCTGGTCTCCCCCGCGGTGGACCAACGACCTGTTAAAGACCGCGGGAAGTCGCTGGATGCGGGCAGCGCAGGACAGGCCTGCGTGGAAATACTTGGGGAAGACGGCTTTGGTAAATAATATGATGATGATGATAATGAAAAAAATAATATGTATATAATTTTTACCTAGGTTGAGAACGATTTGATTCTGGTTGTCTTTCAACATCATCAGCTAGCTCGTATAGTAACTTGTCGTAAAAGTCATTGTAAAGGTCATAAATGTCCATGGTTGCTTTTTTGGTAGGGAATGAGGCCAGCTGTTTATATTTGCGAAGTCAGGTGATTGGGTTTTGCAATGATATGGAGAACGTAAATTGGAAGTAAAAAAGGGAGGCTTTAGTTGGAATCTGTTGCAAAAAAGTATTTTTTGCAGTCGGGCTTCCCTGCAATATGTTTCGTAATATTGTATATTATATCGCACGTATTTTGGTAATTGATGTCATCTTCAGATTGTGCGTAATATTTGACTCGTAACTCAGCGTGTTTCCAATGATTCGCAGGTGAAACATCTTTTAACTCTTTTAAGTTAAAAATTTCGATTTTTACAAGATGACTTGCTTTTGACCCATCGTCTCCATTGCTTGATATGTAAGACATCCCACAATCAGTTGAGCGACCAACACATGATGATAATGTTACTTTCTTCTTTAGTTTGGGTTTTTCAAAAAATGAATCAATATTGTTTGATCTTTTGAGTCCATTTTTCTTGTTTTTATGAGCCAACAGCATGGAGCACGTTTCATCCTCATCGCTCAGACTATTATCAAAATAATAACTTTTGAAGGTATTAGGCAAGTCCAGTGAGTCATTAGTTGTTAGCTGAAACAATCGAAACCACTAGTTGAAATAAAAAAACAAAGCATTTGTTATACTAGTGTAGAGAGTTAATAAAAGGTAAATTTTAAATAAAATAACTTATTAAGGACATTAAAAAGACTATTAAAAAGCGTCGATGGCTCAACCAGGTAACTACTCGGTCCATCTAACCAGAGGTACCGGGTTCAAATCTGGACGGCCAATGTACCAATGAGTTTTTCCAAAAAACTTACGTACATATACTTACCGATTGCTTTAACGATGAAGGAAAAAATCGTGAGGAAACCTGCACACAGGCCTGCGAAGAAACTCGAAGGTTGTGTGTGTGTGTGAAGTCGACCAACCCGCACTGGGCCCGCGTGGTCGACTAAGGCCTAATCGCCCTGATTCAGGGTAGGCTCGAGCCCCTCGGTGGGGACGTATATGAGCTGTAATGATGATTAAGGACACCGAACAGATGGCCGTGGGGGTAGTTACGTTCTCGAGTGGCGATCACGCACCGGTAAACATAGCGTAAGCAGGCCTGCCACGCGGTGGACCGACGATGATGCGAGCAGCGCAGGACCGGTCGTCATGGAAATCCTTGGAGGAGGCCTTTGTACAGCAATGGACGTTTTTCGGTAAATTTGATGATGATTTAGGAGACAATAGAAATTAATTTGAGGAAAAAGTATTAAACAAGGGAAAACTTACCGTCATAGTATCAGCGGACTGATATAGGTATGATAAAAATGCACTGCACAAATACACCGGTATTATAAACTTTATAGTTTATCAGATCAAGGTAGTGTTGCTACTGGCTGTCTATGCAATATCATTTTGTTTTATAGGAAGGGTTGATGAACACGTCAGAACTTGATCATTGCACACCTGCAACGTTGCCTCCGTCGTTTAAGACAGATATGCATAAAAAAGGGCCATTTAATAGATTCCGTTTTTTACTTTCAGAAACACCACTGTTGCAGTTGCCTGCATTCCATATATTTTTTTATTTATGGTAGTTATTTTGTTTAGGAAGGGAAATCAGCAAGTTGAGACATGTCAAAGCTGCGTACATTGATCCAGTCCCAATCACATATGTGTAAAAAAAGGGTCACGTATTGGATTCATTTTTTAATATAAGCAAAGACTGGCAACATGCAGGTAGGCGGGTATTGTGATTAGAGCATTTCTATTGTGATCGAGTCGTCAAAAGCCTTTTATACCTTATACATTCAGGTAGGAGACAAGTAATAAATTAGTGATTTTAATTGTAAGTAAGTATGTGTTAGTATAAAAATCTCTAGTTTCTCATCTTTATAAAATGTTAAATGGACGACAATCATTGTAATCTATAGAGGAACGAATGCAAAAAAAACACATACGGTCGAAAAATGCTACATTCCAATTGCCCCGACTAGGTAAAAAACCGAAGGGTTATGAATCTCATGTATTTCTTAAAAATATTGAAACTAAAAAATGTTTTTAATAGTTTTTCATGGGTAAGATTATTTGTATTTTGAATTTTGAATGTGGATTTTCTTACCGTTTATTTTCCATGACTAGTTTTCCAGAACGGTGGTAGAGATAAAGAAAACTTATTAACTTAAGATGTAAAAAGTAAACAATGAAAGTTTTTCAAATAGTTTTTTTGTACATAGTTAATGTTTTCACTTGTTGGAGATAAAATCCACAAACCCCTAGTTCAGCAGGCAGGAGCACTTACCACTAAGTCATTCAGTCAGTGACGTTATTTGTAAGAAATAATTGATAACCATTAAAATATTTTATTATTTCACCTAAAAAGTTTTTTTTTTAATTCTGTAAATTATAAATCGGCTATTTTATAGGATATTATTATTATTATATCAGCTCATATACGTCCCCACCGAGGGGCTCGAGCCTACCCTGAATCAGGGCGATTAGGCCTTAGTCGACCACGCGGGCCCAGTGCGGGTTGGTCGACTTCATACACACAACCTTCGAGTTTCTTCGCAGGCCTGTGTGCAGGTTTCCTCACGATTTTTTCCTTCATCGTTAAAGCAATCGGTAAGTATATGTACGTAAGTTTTTTGGAAAAACTCATTGGTACATTGGCCGTCCAGATTTGAACCCGGTACCTTAATAGGATATAATTTAATGAAATAAAAAAAAAATATAGACTTTATGCATGATTTTTCATAGGGTAGGTACCTAGAATGTTTGAATTTTTTATTTTAAATGTGGAGTTTCTTTCCGTTATTTCTTCACGACTCATTTTCAGAACAGTTGTAGAGAAAAAAAAATTCTATGTAAGTACTTACTTGAAAAATAAAACTAGTATTCGGTTGATATGATGATGATGATTTGTCAAATATTTTTGAGTAAAAAAAGTGTAAACTTAAAAAATAAAACAGTAATAGTAAAAGTTTTTTAAATTTTAAAATATTTTTAATTGTAAGATTTTTCACAGGTAAGATTATTTTGATTTTGAATTTTAAATGTGAAGTTTCTTTCCAAATCTTTTTTACGACTTATATTCCAAAAAAAAATTATTATTATTCTATGAACTAAAAAAAGTAAAATAGTAATTAGAAGAGCTTTTTAAAATTGTAAAATGTATATATATTTTAAATAATAAAAACTTAAAAACATAAAAAGGTAATCATGAAAGTTTTTCAATTTGTAAAATATTTTTACTGTATGATTTTTCATAAGTAAGATTATTTGGATTTTCCATTTTTAATATTGTTGAGTTTCTTACCGTTTATTCTTTACGACTTATTTTCCAAAAAAAGTGGTAGAGATCAAAAAAATAATTATATGAACTAAAAAGTAAAGTAGTAATAAGAAAAGCTATTTCAGTTTGTAAAATATTTTTTTGTAAGATAAAACATCAAAAATACTTAAAACATAAAAACGTAATCATGAAAGTTTTTCAATTTGTAAAATATTTTTAATTGTATGATTTTTCATAGGTGAGGTTATTTAGATTATTGTGTTATAAGTTATTTGATTTGCCGTTACTTTTCCACAAATTTTTCCAAAACGATGGTTGATATCAAATAAATCTATTAACGTAAAATGTAAAAAGTTAATTATGAAAGTTTAACAAATTGTATTTTTTTGATATAGTTAATGTTTGCCCTTGTTGGGAATAGAATCCACGAACCCTTAGTTCAGCAGGCAGTAGCGCTTACCACCGAGTCATTAAGTCAGTGATGTTATTTGTAAGAAATAACCATTGAAAGATTTTATTAAATCACCTAAAAAGATTTCTTCTTTAATTCTATAAATTATAAATTGGGTTTTTATAGAATACATTTTGCATGAAATAAAAAAAAACTTTATTCACCCTTCTACAGTGATAGTAACAGGACCCAGCGGATTTAGAAAATCTGATTTTGTTACCAACTTTTTTTAAATTTACTTCACAATTATGCAATCTAGAGTTCAGTAGAATAACTTGGTGTTACGACGAAATGCAACCATTGTATAATTTAAGTAAATTAAATGACAGTCTTGGTTTTTTCTGATCTTAGTCTGATAATTAATGATTAATTGATTGTTAAAATGTTTCAGACAATATTTTTGTAATGAGTTCGTAAAGCACCTTTTATATGAGTTTTTTAAAATAAATTTTGTAAACACATTTTTTATTTAGAAGTAAAAATTTCTCCAATTGGAACAATCAATACAATACAAATGAAGAAATTGAATTTCGAATACATTTTAATTAACTATACAAGAAACTTACATTTAATTTTATCTACCTTAACAATACTTATATTTAACTAAATAAAACTATAACTGAATTAAATTAACCGATACAAAAAGTTACAATAAAATTTTACTTAATTTAAAACTATAACATCTTCATCATTAACAACTGCACTATTATCATATATTAATCTGTACACAACAATTAAATAATTATTGTTTAAAACATGGTACACAGGATATACCAGAGGGGGAGGCGGTATATCGGGTGGAGATTCCGCCAAATGTCCTTGACCATCCTCCAATTCCTGGTCTTCGTCCTCAGGAGTATATTCCGTGTAAGTAGGAGAGATGGAATAACCGTTCCTTTGCTCATTCGATTCGGCTCCCGGAGTATATTCTTCGAATATTTCGTCTTCTGAGTTTAATCTCGGGGTAAGACGACGAGAGCGTTCCCCCTCCTCCATTTCTATTTGGTTGATCTCCGATCTCTCAGTTATTGGAGAATACGGATCATAAAAATCGTCGAGCAAATTGTACATATCTTCGTCGAATTCGTCAGAGTGTATATCGTAAGCGTCCATTGCAGAATGTTTGATAGAAGCTTGAAGAGATGGTTTATATTGCAGGCTGGTTTATTTTTTTATACATCTTGAAAGTAAAAGGTGCTCGCACCTGTATGGATCCACCTGTTCTATAGAATTACAGTTTGTATTGTATTGGACTGTATTGTATGGACATCAAAAGCCTTTAGTATCTCATACATTCAGGATAGAGGCTAGTAATAAATTAGTGATTTAAATTGTTAGTGGGTATGCGCCAGTATAAAAATCCCCGCATTTCTCACGTTTTACAAAGACTAAATAGACGACACTCATTTAAATTTATATGGGAATGAATGAAAAAATTTACTGTAGACAGATGCAACATTCCTGTTGCCCGACTTGGAAAAAGCAGAGGGTTATGAGATTGACACACTTGCACGTATCTCTTACTATTGTGAGAACAGATTGATTAGGTTATTATCAACTCTTGTAAATGCGCACATAGTCACATAGTCACATTTTATTAAATTAATATTATTAATTCATTTTTATTGATTGTGGATTGAACGCAAAAAGGGTTATTATTTACAATTTTTAAAATTATAAAGAAAAAAATGCAATGAAGAATAATGATGTAAGTATTATACGCACTATCATTCAGTTACCGAGTATACCTACGCACAGGATTATTTGGTCGCGGATTGTTCAAGCAGGTTGTAGGTACTGGTCGGCCACTACTGCTTCTCGCAGCCACTAGCCGACAGACCAACGAAGCGACGACGACGACGACGGTGGTGACGTGGTGTGTCGGTGCTCCAGGTGTGTGTACGCAGGATGTTTCTTTAAGCCCGTACCGGAGGATTTCAGGCAGCGGCCCTCTTGGGTTTCGACGCTTTCGGCTTCTTCGTAGGCGGCTTGGTGATTTTTTGCGCCTGGGGCGCTGTGGCCGTGGACTTGCCCGGCAAAGCCAACTTCTTTGCGGCGGGTTTCTTCTTAGCGCCGGTGGCCCTCTTGTCCTTAGTGGTAGCGCCATTAGGGCCGTCGCTGGCGTTTTTTGCGAAAACAACGAGTCGCTATTAAAAAAAAGTCAGCCATGCATATTAAGTGGTCTAGAGCCCGCGAATACCTACTACTGCCGGGCCGAGCCCTTAATTAGGGTCGTCGCTGGCGTTTTTTGCCAAAACAACGAGTCGCTATTAAAAAAAAGTCAGCCATGCATATTAAGTGGTCTAGAGCCCGCGAATACCTACTACTGCCGGGCCGAGCCCTTAATTAGGGTCGTCGCTGGCGTTTTTTGCGAAAACAACGAGTCGCTATTAAAAAAAAGCCAGCCATGCATATTAAGTGGTCTAGAGCCCGCGAATACCTACTACTGCCGGGCCGAGCCCTTAATTAGGGTCGTCGCTGGCGTTTTTTGCGAAAACAACGAGTCGCTATTAAAAAAAAGCCAGCCATGCATATTAAGTGGTCTAGAGCCCGCGAATACCTACTACTGCCGGGCCGAGCCCTTAATTAGGGTCGTCGCTGGCGTTTTTTGCGAAGACAACGAGTCGCTATTAAAAAAAAGCCAGCCATGCATATTAAGTGGTCTAGAACCCGCGAATACCTACTACTGTGATGTCAAAAGCAATTTTAAAAATATTACGATTTATTTACAGTCTATGAAGAAAGTCTTGAAAACAAATGGTAAGCGCTGTTCGTTCTTAAATGGCTACATTCGAGCATATTTAACAAATAAGTTTTCAGAATTTTGAAGTCGCCAACAAAAATTATTGTAGTTCCAATTCTACAACCCAATGGACAGCCTTTAGTCGAATTGAGTAAACCACTGCCTTAAAGACTAGATTTAAAATCCTACTAATATTATAATCACGACGCGCCTATCAGATACATGCCGCACCCGCATGCTCAAATTCCTCGGTCACATCGCGCGAAGAGAACCAGGTCTCTTGAAAAACAGATACTAATGGGCAAAGTGGAGGGGAAAAGACAAAGGGGCCGAGCACCCGCCAGATGGTGTGACCAAACTAAACAATTGCAACTCCACCTGCACGATGCTATCCACACCGCCACAAACAGGGAAAAATGGAAGTACCTAACTCGGCCCCAATCTACATCTACGGACTCGACTTTATGATGGTCACGATCCCCAACCCCTGGGGTTACGACTTAGAAGGAAGGAATATTATAAATGTGAAAGTTTGTATGTATGGATGTATGTTTGTTACTCTATAATGCTTCAACCACTGGACGGATCGGGATGAAACTTGGCAAACATGTAGGTTAGGTCCTGGAATAGGACAAAGGCTATTTTCTACCCCGGGAAAAAGTCTTATTCCCATGGGAACATCGAATACAACGCGGCTTAGCCGCGGGCGGACGGCTAGTTTCCAACATTATTTTAAACCTGGTAGTTAAGTAAGTATTAAAAATACGTTTTCTAAATCGTCATCCATAAATTGAAATTGTTTGTTTTTTCTGGGCAAACAGGGACCACCACATTTATCCTTCATTTCTATAACAAAACAAAGCAATAATTGTGACAACAAACCACTTACTTCTCCATAAGAGTAGATACGAGCCCTTTGAGTATTTCCGTGCATTGCTGATGGTACTCAAGTAGACCTTCTGCGAAGAAACTAAGCTGCGCCACTTGTTCAACCTATCAGAAGACCAATATTAATACAAGCATTGATTTTACTCGTAATAGTCAATTAAAGCTGCATACCCAATCACAGTGAGAGCGGTAGCGAGGGCGGGAATGGCACAAACAAACTTTGCTGTTACAGATCTTTCATCTTATGAAGCCCTCTGAGGCGTACAGTTGACCCTTATGGAAATCTAAGTTGGCAAATGGACTCAAATGGGGTTTTCTATTAAACTATCGGCAGCGAGCTACAGAGTCGGTTAGAGAGCACTCTGCCACAGTCTAAGAAACCATACAGTCGTCCAATGCCTTTGATAATTCCGTCAATAATACCACTAGAGATCCGCAGGAGAACCAAAGTAACCAACATAGCTCACAGAATCGCTAAACTGAAGTGGCAGTGGGCAGGACACACAGCTCGTAGACCAGATGGCCGTTGGGGCAGTAAAGTTCTCGAGTGGCTCCGGTAAACGTAGCGTAAGCAGGCCTCCCACGCGGTGGACCGACGACACGGTGAAGATCGCGGGAAGCCGCTGGATGCGGGCAGCGCTGGACCGGTCGTCGTGGATATCCTTGGGGGAGGCCTTTGTCCAGCAGTGGACGTTTTTCGGCTGATATGATGATGATGATGATGAATACTACTAGGGCTCCTTACTCGCAATGAACTCTCCCGCTGGATTGAACAAACGATTTGTATGGACCAGGGGGATGTACCCGCCCCTCGGCCCCCGTACGATTGCCCTGTCTGTACGTCTCCGTTTGACGACTGTATGGATGCTTAGACTGTGATTTTGCGCCCTGTTTGTTTGGACTGAATTGTCAGCCTCAGGAGAATCCTTATAATGAACGACCTATGATATGGAAATGCTTGAGCATGTTTACAATGACCTAGAGAGAGCGGCGAGCCTTTTCATAATATTTCACGAACCATCGCCCGCTCTTGCTGTAAATTGGGTATTAAAAATGACACTTACATCGTTGTCCAGTAGGTTGAACATGCCGATCTGTGCGAGCTGCAAGGATTCCGCGAACTTCTCCTCGGCCTGTCGTATCTCGTCGTCTGGAATGTGAGCACCTGATATATGCCGCTCAAGCGACAAATTATATCAACAAATTACGAACACGAGCACGCCAATACGTGCACGTGCCCGTAATATGCGTGTACGGTACGTGTACGTGCAAGAAACAAAAAGTGTGAAAAACATAACAAAAGTGAAAATAAAAAGAAAAAAATACAGACCAAACGCAGAAAAAAAACTCAGGCAATGGATGTGTGGATGATAAGGGCCGTCCCAGGCGCGTGGCAGGAGCAAAAACATGAAAGAAACGAGCTTCCATTAAGGGACTGTAAGTACATTACTTAATACTAAAAGTACTCAGTATTTCAGTGCGTTAAAAAATGAAACTCGTTTGTCGTATGCCTTAAAACTCTCCATCAATACGGGCCACAAATGAAACGGTTTAGCCTTTTATCGATCCGAGAAGGGACCCACGTCCATTCGTTCAGACAGAAAAGAGTTCCTAAAATTAATGACAATAATTAGGTATTTATTTTGCAGGTCCGGGGTCTCTTCCCAGACTTCCACTCACAAACAAATAAAAATGATGATGAGAAAATAATAATATGCTTGAAAACTGAAATACTAAGTACTACATTCCTTTCACGAACATTATAAATGAGTTAGCCTAATATGAAAGGACTACGCTTCAAATACAGTTTCCACTCATACCCTGGCGCGCAGACGAGCCGTGCGCGGGGCTCGGGTAGGGGCTGGTCCTACCACCTTGTTGTAATGTACCAAATAGAATAGAAAAATCAAAATTAAAGGTAAAAATAAATTCATTTCCTAATAAAGAGAGAGTAGTGTCAGTACTATAATGGAACGTGAGATAATCACCTTTGGCTTGTCTACGTCGCTTGCAGTCAAAATCGAGCCTACGACCTTGTAGTTTCTTTCGGTGATGCTGAAAAAGAAAGTTTTCAGATACATAACGATAATGTCTGTTACTAAGTCTGTCATCGAATCCACACCACACGTACAAGCAAATAAACAAAACAACATGTTTTCTAGAGGCAATAGCAACGCCATTTGCAAAAAAAAAATGTATCTGTAGAATTAACTGCAAATGATAAGATAACAATTACAGATAGAAGCGCTTCACAAGATAATAAGATGAAATTTAGAGCCAGATTAATAGTAATGTACCTATTAATAGTTATTAAATCTGATTTCCCTTTGCTAAATTGTTACCTAAGGTGTTATTGTTAAAATCGGGAACATAATTCTCATCCAATATCAATATACTGCCACAGAGAATGAGATACTAGATACTGTACAAAATATTGCAGAACACCTACCATTATGGTATAGAAGAGGCATTATACGCAACAATAAACAGATTGCTAACTGAAGAATAGTCCCAAACACGTCATTAATATTGTCTTAAGGTGGTTCGATTAGCACATTAGCGCCGCCAATAGAAATAAATAATTTATTCATTTTATTAATTCCACGTATGTAGGGTGGCAATAACTACTGTTTTATTTTTATTTTATGACTAAATATTAGCAACAAATTATTTTTTGGCAAAACTGCTAAAAGTGGCCACTACAAAATGTAAACAATTTCGATTAAAGTCCATAAGAATGTGTAAATTATTTATTTCTGATGGCGGCGCTAGTGTGGTAATTAAACCGCCTTAAAACTAAATAGTGCCAGGTAATTTCAGGTCGACTAAAACTAGATGGCGCATGTTTTTTTTTGTGAAAATTTCGCTTCCAATCTGTGTAATCTAAGACACTTTTTATCAAGAACATGTTTCAATGTGTTCGTAATTTCTTTAAAATATATAAGAATCCAAGAATGATTGATAAATAATTTAATACGACGTTCCAAAAGTTGACAATAGATGTCGCTAATAAATGGATTGCCTATTCTTGGTATTTGATATAAGACGCACACACACATAGGCCGCCTTTGCACTGTTATATTTTTAATTATGTTTTTGTATTAACCTTTTTGGTGTACAATAAAGAATATTTACTTACTTACACATATTGTATCGTCAAAGCTAGATAATAAACAAGGTTTTCAGTGTAAACTGTAGGTGTAACTTTGAACAATGGTTCTGGAGGAGCAAAGCCTTCTTCTTCTACCCAGCGTTACCGGCCCTCGCCACTAGGCTTCGCTTTCCGACTTGATTTCCTTCTATTTTCCCTATATTCTGCCTCCTCTTTATGAGATCGTTCCGTCTTATGTCCGCCTTCCTGGGACTGCTGTGGGTTAAGGCTGCAGTCTAGTTTTTTGTAGGTATTTTCTATTTAAGGCTTTTTGCTCATTGGAAATAGAGTAAACGTAGAGTAGTAAATACCTATGTTAAGCAGATGAAGCATATATCGAATAATTACGAATATTACATAAGATTATATGAACGAGATTAGCACAAGTTTACAGCAACTAAAATTTAAGTCAACTTTGGAAAAAAAAACAGCATACTTTGTGATAATTAAAATTATACAGTGATTGAAAACAACACTTCAAGATTCAAATTATTTTTTGTTTTGTCATTCTTTTTTATTACAAGACCAAAAAAGGAACGGATTATCATTCTTTATATGTTTCTATTGCTACTATTTGGGAACCTATAAGGCGATAGTGAATAGGCATTATTTGAGTTTGCGTATATCATCTTAGACGCACTCAAATTATTAATAATTATATAAAAAAAATATTTTGTAACCAGCACAAATTTGTAAAGGAATATGTGTGTTTTAGGGTTCCGTACCGAAAGGGTAAAAACGGGACCCTATTACTAAGACTCCGCTGTTCGTACGCCCGTCTGTCACAAGGCTGTATTTCAGGAACCGTGACAGCTAGACAGCTGAAATTTTCACAGATGATGTATTTTTGTTGCCACTATAACAAAAAATACTAAAAATTAGAAAAAGTGAAAAAATAAAGGGGTCTTCATACAAAAAACGTGTTTTTTAAACATGTAAAAACTAATGCCATCTAGTATGATGGTACGGAACCCTATGTATGCGGTTCTGACTCGCAATTAGCTGTTTTTTTTTATTTTGTTGCCTATTTAAGTTATTCTTAATTACTTACTGCAAATCAATATAATATAATGTCATTCTTTTTAGAAAGTTTTGTGTTTGGAGGCAAGTTACAGCCTCATTAACAAGTAGTGAGTGGTAAGCCTCGAACTGTGAACTCGCGATGTACAGTGGCCAGCACATCAAGCTACACACTTTGGACTTTGTAGCGTTCTCATGCCGTATGCGTACGGATCAGAATTGCACTACGAATGTCAAGTTTGATGTGCTGGCCTCTGTACTTGTTTTTAAAAAATATAGGTACGCTCACTAACGCTTGCGCGTGTAGGATCCGTCCAGCGCCATCTAGTGTTGTTTAGAGAAACCATGTTTTTAACATTTACAGCCCCCTATATATCTCGTCAATCCCTTGACCGATTTGGCTCATGTTCGCACTCAAAAATTATTTTTGTTTATTAATTTGCCTTCCAAATTTTACGACATTCCGATCAACAACACGCAAGTTATCGTCGAATAAACATTTATACATACATATATACAAACAGATTGTTCTAGAAAATCAGAGAACTTTGCTCGTTCATTCAAAAATATCAAAAATCTGTGCGGAAACATGCGTGAAAATCATCTAAAGCTAGACTGCAGCCTTCAACAATTAGTATAAGGCATCATTTTACCGACAATACTCTGGTGACCATTGGAGAAGCAGGGTGATACCACAATAGGTTACTATAGGGTACTATACCCAAGTGAATCGTATGATGATTAGAATGACAACTGTCAAGTCGTAAGCTTCCCTAAGACAATAAAAATAAAATAGAACTGGCAATAGAAAGATTTTTCATTAATTCGATATATTGTAGTTTATTTTAACAATTAAGTTTTTTTTTGTAATATCTTAAGATAAAAAAAAACATATTTCCAAGGAACATCCTTTTGACAACCATTCTAATCCTGACCCATATCGGCAAGTTTTTTGCAGCTATCATTCTTAATCATTGTTCAATTCACCTGGAATTGTGATGTTGATGAGATACTGACCATAACTTCCTTGAGGTCTTTCGTCTGCAGATGGTGCAGCGGCTCTAGGAAGCTTTGCTTGATATTGTCATCTAGGGAGTACTTCACGTCCGCCATTTGCTTCATCGCTTCTCCCATTTCAACGAGACATTGTGCTGGAAACAACAATTTAATTATCTTAATCGTTTACTAAACCGTTACCAATTTATGAAAACTTTTTTTACTTTATGGCGAGTCGATCTTTTGTTTTAATTATTTTCGGACCAGTATCAGACCTTAACTAAAAAAAAAATATGAATGTACGTTAGAAAAAACGGCTCAAATGATTTATTTATTTGCAGGAAATGGCTTTTAAGGAAATAAGTGGTCTTTCATGTTTAAAATTCTATTGCAAATTGTGATCGTATAATTTCTTCAAAAATATTCTCACAATTAATTGTAGCTTGGCAGGTTTCAGAATTTCAATCATGATAATTTAATTTCGTTATCATAAATTAATATTCTAATTAGACGCTGCAAAGTTAATCGTCTATTTACGAATAAATTTATTATACACACCATTATTAAATGGGGACGATTTAATAGATCAATAATAAAAAATATATTTTAGTTCCTAATTCCTAATTTTATCGTTGTACTAAAAAGAAATATTTGTCATCAAACAATACCAAGTCGCAAATGAAAAAAGAAATGTGATGAGCAATAAACGAGCAAAGTTCGTTCTGCCGCAACTAACCTTACGAATAGCCAAAGAACCCCACCTTAACCCCATCTTGACCTTCAGCTTGACCATCACTTTATTTGGTGACCACATATTTACCTTTATTTTATTACCTTTACCTGATTAATCGATTTGATACAGGAAAATACTTTGCTGGATACTTTGCTGATCAAAAATATCATTGGCCTTATTATTGACGTATTTTCAAGTGTTGACCTCCTCTATTTTTATAAAGTAATCTTTTTAAAAAGATCCTAGAATAGGAAACGCAAAACCTTATATCTTGGCTTGATTTTTTGAGAACAAGCCTATTTCATATATATCAATCGATTTAATATATGATAAAATTTATACTTTAACTCCTTCAGCGTTTTTAGGACTGCTGTTGGCCTGAAAAAATGACGCAAGTTTGTAAGAAAATTTTGTACTTAGAAATTAAAATAGATTTAAATTGACAATTATTGCCATCATCATAGAAATATAAATGACATCAAAAATTGATTTTCAACTTATTTTACTAATTAAAAACTAATTAATGAAACGCAGCGTGAGTGATCTTGTTTTTTTTTATCTGACTTGTGCATCTTATCTGTTAAGGTGACGAAAAATATTATTGGCTTATTATATTCAAATGTTAACCTGCTCCATCCTTACAAAGTATGTTTATGTTATCTTTCTTGACAGATCCTAGAATAGGAATCGCAGAACCTCATGAGTATATTTTGACCTCTTCGCTTAGATTAACAGAAACCTAATAATATTACAACGAGGACAAATTTACAGATGATACAAGTATTCTCCCATTTTTCTTATAATAGAGAAGCATACAGTCACATAGCACGCTCTCTTGCTGTGGATGCGTGTTGCTCTTTGCCTGTTCACTCAGTTTGACAGCAACCTTTAACAATAGACGAACATCGAAGATATACTCACAAAGAATGGAGTCCTCTCCCATTTTGTTGTCATGGAGCAGCATGCAGTCACCAAGCACGCCCTTCTGACCGTGGATACATGTTGCTCTTGGGCTATCCGTTTAGTTTGATAACAACCTTTAGTAACAGACTAACGTCGAAGATATACTAACAAAAGACGGAGCCCTCCCCCAGTTTCTTGTCATGGAGCAGCATGCAGTCACCAAGCACGCCTACTGACTGTGGGTACATGTTTCTTTTGGCCTGTCTGTCTGTTTAGTTTAACAGCAACCTTTAATAATAGACTAACGTCGAAGATATACTCACAAAAGACGGAGTCTTCTCCCAGTTTCTTGCCATAGAGCAGCATGCAGTCACCAAGCACGCCCTCTGGCTGTGGATACGTGTTGCTCTTCGCCTGGCCGCTCAGTTTGCTGATGCCCTTAACAGCCGCCATCTTTGCTCTCGCTGTCGGATTTGGCTGGAGGAATTCTTTTGTTTTTGTTTGTAACTCTTCGACTAGTTCGCATGTCACGTCCGTTTTCTGGAAAAAGATAAAGATACTTTCTTTAGTTAATATTGAATCGTTTCAGTTACTCATTTTAAAATTAGATACAAAGCTCTAGTTGATGGTTTTTCCAAATATGTAACACTACAAACTGCTCATTTAATACTATGATGAAGTATTTTACGACTCACGCAACGTTATTACGTTACAAACCATTCATCATCATCATCATCATATCAGCCGAAAAACGTCCACAGCTAGACAATGGCCTCCACCAAGGATTTCCACGACGACGACCGGTCCTGCGCTGCCCGCACCCAGCGGCTTCCCGCGATCTTCACCAGGTCGTCGGTCCACCGCGTGGGAGGCCTGCCTACAGACTATTACCACCTCACAAAATCGATATAAAAATAAATCCAGAGCCAAAAAGTAAAATCCTACTAATATTATAAACGCGAAAGTTTGTATGTATGGATGTATGTTTGTTACTCTTTCACGCTATAACCACTCGGCGGATCGGGATGAAACGATGAAGCGAAGAATTGACGTGCTAATTAATACTGATTATAGAATTGACTAGTAATTAGCATAGCCCGACATAGTTCCCACGCTCTAAAGCACGACAGACATAAAACTATGTTCATGCGAAAACTGACTAACTACTGAACATATCTGGCTGCAATTTGTTAGGTAGATAGTTAAGGACCTGGATAACAAATAGGCAATTTTTTTCCACACACGCGAGCCGCTTACGGCTCGCGCACTGCGCACCCTCGAAGACAGTCATAAAACTATGCTCAAGCGAGCGAAGCCGCTGGCAAAATCTAGTTAAGAATAATTGTTAAAAGCGTTAATTTAATGAATTAATTACACCCACCCTTTCCATTTCCACGAAGTCCAGATCCAATTTCGTGCCTTCGGCACCGCCCATTTTTTCTGTGACATACTGTAACAAAATATATGAAAATTAAAATCACAACGGTACATTAATGCTGAGGGACGCATGAAGTAATTTATGGTAGAGTATGAGTTAAGAAGAGGCGTTTATAATATAAGAAATAAAATTGAAAAATAATTTTCGTAAAACCTTTTAACTTTAAGGTACAAGATTTAATTTGAAAATAATTTTAATTATTTCGTATTCTTCTCAGCAAACCCTTTCATTTGATACTCATATCATGGGGGTGTATAAAAAATAACTAGTCAGCCATCTTTGGGAGTCCGCCATATTGGTAATATTTACAATAACGTCACTTAGCACGAAGTAACTATATATCTCATCTGCGACTTAACTAACTATGCAATGTTCTCCATACCTAAAGTGTATTTCAGTTCAGTCGGAAACCGGGAAGTGGCTCTAATTTAGCTTCCAGGATTTCTCCCAAACTGACAGATAGACAGACTAACTAAATAATTAACAAGCAAGCTAATATAAAGCTTTAGATACGAAATCGAGATGAACTTGTGTGTTTGCTCACAGACAATGGACCGTATTGTAAGACCTCTTCTAGCGTCTGGAAATCTGTACTTTATTTGTATTTGACACACACTGATGTAAGGCAAAAACGCCTCTTAATAGTTCGTGCGTTTGTCGATTGGTCCGTCCGTCCGAATTGAACTTCGATTATTGAACATGCGCGCGTGTACGCGCCCCTTTGCACACAATTTCATGTAACATTCTTAGACACCGTCCAAGAATGTTAAAAAAGAGACAACATTACATACGAATTTCCTGGAGCGGTTTTACTTTATACTGAAATGTGGCACTTTGTGTATTGTTCTTTGAGAAGTTTTCATTTAACTTATCTTATATGTATGTCCTGTAATTTTTAAATCAATATTTCACCTACACGTTTGTTTTTCGTGACAATGCACGATTATTAAAGAAAAAAAAGCTTTTATATAACTTCACTAGACATTTGTAAAAAAAAAAATCGATTTTTTTAAGGAGGTAATGTTAAATGTTGAGTTGTCTATTCCTGACCACACCAGATAACAAATGTTAAATGCTTCGCAAGAAAGTACGCACAGCGTGTCTCTACAATTGATTTCGTATGATCGCAGGTAGATACCGCAGCCTATACGCCTACGACGCTCGCGTAGTACGCGTGTAGCGCGCAGCAGTGTTTTCCCGCTTACTACAGAACAGACTCACAACACATAGCGAATATGCGATGATTAGCAACAGTGGCTCTCTACAGGGCGGAGCAAAAACAATAAATATCAAGAAGTTCGTTTGCATTAAGGCGGGTAATATTACAGATTTTCATTATTTTTGACGGCAATTACTCCAAAACGAAAGAAAACACAAGGTTGAAAAAAATACCCTTATTGTTAATGATGTTCCCTAAAGTCAAAAGCTATTAGAAACACGATTGTGCAGTTTTGGCTCGATAGAAAAAATCCCCAAGGTAGGTCTATACCGTTACTTTTAACTCTAGTTATGACTTATATTTTGAAGTATAATTTTTATTATAAAAAACAAGAATATTTTTTATGATAATACAAAGTGAGTAATGTTATTATTTTTTATACCTTCAATGTAGTTTTTGATTGAAACGAAAAACCATTGAAAAAGTGTGGTTAGTTTCATTACTCTTTACACGTAAAGAAAAAGGCAGAGACAACTGTTCCAATCAATGCCTCGCCTTAAGCAATGATTTAAAAACCTGCTTTATAATTTATTTTAATTGGAAACATGGTATATGACGGTGAATAATTTTATCGCAATCGATAAGTAAAAGAACTATTTTAAATTTAATACCTATAATAGGCTTGTTTCCACTAAGAATAAATCGGATGGCTTTGAGTTTCTAATGATTAACCATAATAATTAGTAAACAAAAAAACAACTTTTCTATTAAAATAATAAAAGATTAATAATATTTTTGGAAAATAAAATCGACGAAATGAGGCGTTTAATCACGTGACATTAAACACCAATCAGAGAAGCGCATGGAAACGTGACGTCACGCCTCGCGAAATGAGCGCGAAACGCTATGTTGTATCTGTCATTTTCGTATAAAGTGAACAGGTTATTTCGTGTTTTCAGCAATTATTGTTAAATTAATACAGTTCGTTTTTAGTTTCATCTTGAAAGACAGGTATAATTTGCCATGGAATCAGGATTTAACAAAGCAAACAGCAGTAATTTGCCCAAAATTGACACCGTTATGCTTGGCAAATTTTTTGCAATGAACACCGACTTTTGTTCATCGGAGTTTCGCAATGTTAAAACTTCTATGTAAGTATTATGTGAAGAACAAACAAAGTCTTATTTAATTAGCAGTTACCAGTCCCTATGTTAGTACCCAGTCCCCAATCTACGTATTGTAGATTTGTTATGGTGCAAAAACCTATTTTATAAATAGATACATCACGTTGTGTTCAATACTTACATCAAAATGTTCTTCACAGAAATAAATTGTGGAATCAATTGATAAAGTAAGAGCATCTTGCCTCTTTGCCATTTTTAACCACTTTCTTCGTATTTGTTTATTGTTTGGAACGTATATGAATAATTTGTTTGGCGTTTTATCGTTGTACTTTTACATTGGGGCACTATACAGTATTTATAATACGAGGAATTCATTATTTATTAGAAAACACAATTGACTGACATATACAAACACGGCTGTTTCGCGAGGTGTGACGTCATTCAAGACGCCATGACAGTCTTGGCCTTTTTCGCGGTAAATTTCAAGTTCATTTCTAAAAACTCAAAATACTAATGTAAAACACCTATTTTTCTTAATATAATATATTTTTGGAGTGAAATAGATGCTTAGCTATAGTTTTAAAATAATTTCCAAATATTGTCAACTAGCCTATTTTAAGGGAGATTTTAGAGTACAGTCAGCTTCTGGAAAATACAAGTAGAGCTATCTTGCAAACTACAAACGCTAAGTTTATAACGTTGTGTATTATGGGTACGAACTATACAGGAGTAACATAAAGGTGGGGTGATACTTAAAGGGGGCATTCACTCGTCGAATTGGAAAACTCTTTTTTTATTCACAATTGGTAAACCCTTGGCAACATCTCACCTGGTGTTAAGTGACGATGTTGCCGAAGATGGAAGCGGGCTTACCAAGATTCCCCAACGCAATGGGGAACTGGCTATCTTTTCTTCATGCCGGAACACACCAATGATTGATATCAACATTGATATTTGGCGGTAAGACTTTAGATAAGATGGTGGTAGCTAGCCAGGCGGGCTTAGAAAATGCCCTACCAACAACCAAACCGAGTCTTACAATTGACCCCGCCGGGAATCAAACCCGCGATCTCCTGTGTAAAGCCAGTGAACTTTGCTTCTGAGCTACGGAGGCGGTTAAAACTGCGGCGGTGGAAACTTTCGCCATGAAACGCAATTTTTATTTTATTTCCTATACAACACCAGCCAATCAGCTGATCAATTTGAATAAAAAATAAAATAAAAAAATCGCGACTTCAGTTAAGTTATAGAACAACAAATGTAGTTCAGTTGGATGAGTATAAGCCCACCTTATAGTATCACCACACCTTTATATTACAGCCTGTACATAAGGTCCCTTTTAAAATATCAAAAAAGGGGTATTCAGAACATGAAACTGAACAAATTTCCCCAAGGACCTTATCCTCAAATCTCAAAGTAATGTTTGGTCTTGTCATACTATATTTTTCAGCTGTTAGCGAACTTTGTATGGCAGCAGGTCTATTTTTTTTTGTAAATTCTGTATAGGTTTTTTGAGAAAAGATGTTCAGATTCATGAGCTGAACCCCGACTTAAAATATTTTCAGCCATTTAAAAGGAAACTTATACCATTATACATATAACACCAACTATTATCGTATGTAAAATGTTTCTTATTTCCAAGCTTCTGGAACTTTCCAACCCGTATCGCGTCCTGCGTCTCACATTCTCGCCCATAAAAACAGTGAGGGTCGCATAGACGAGATCCAAATAAACTTTTTACTGCTCAGCTTCAGATAAGCAAAAAGAGGTTAGACAGGGTGACGTTTTTCTAATGGATCAAACAAAAACCATTGATAGAGTACCTCAAGGGCTATTCAAATGTACTAGCATGTATGTTCCGCAAACGTTCACTGTTTTCGAGATATTCGTTATTCATTTCGAAGCCGGGTTGTTCCTTTTCTTCTAATATGGTTGATGGGAGCGATGGCTGACTCGCGTTATACTCGTCACCGGGTGCTGTCCGTGTGAACTGGCCTACCCTTGTCAAATGCATTAATGACATTCAATGATTTTAATGTATAACTTCTCGTATCATATTGTTTTCATGTTCTAATGACATAATTTATTTTATATCAATGTTTTTATATTGACGTTATTAACTAATGATTGTTTTTTTTATTTTTCACAAATGACGTGTATAGACAATTATTTAATTACTATTTTATGACTATCAGAAAGAGTGTAATTTTAACAAACATCTTGAAATCGTTTTACAGATTTTGTATGTAAAACATTTTTGCTCGACTTTGACGTCAGTTTGTGAAAAAAATCATTAATACAATTAAGTCAGCCAAATACTATAAAAATCTTCCTCGTTTAATCAGCTTTATCTGTAATGAGAAATACAGATAATTTATACCAAAATGTGTTTCAGGTATTGTAATTAGTGTGATATTATTTCTACTGATTAATTTTTTATATGTTCCACTGTAAATGTTAAAGGTTTATGTTTACAATACAATTTATACATTGTGGGGGGGGGGTTTCTAAAATTAACATTTCTGTAAATACATACTAATTAAAAAAAAAACTCTTTCATGATTTTATGATTTCCTAGATTTATCATACCTTTTCTATCATCAGTGTCTCTTTAGCGTCATTTTAATATCATTGATTCGCTTGCTAATCGAAAAATAAGAACCTAGGTTGGAGAAATCTACGAGACTCGATAATATATCCTTCTGGTTAAATCCCAATTTGTGTTGTGTTTTTTAAAAACTTGTTTTTTTAATTTTTTATAAAGCTTATGAAATGAGAAAGATCTTCTTGTATTTTGCCGATTAATTATATGATGTTTTTTTTACAAACTGACGCCAAAGTCCAGCAAAGATATTTTTTAAACAAAATCTGAAAATGAAAACACAAATATCTCAAGTTTCGCGGATCATACATGAGGTTGTTTTAAATATGTTGTTTCTATTAATAGTTGTCGTTTGATCTATATGAAACCCGACACCCTGTATATAGCTCTGCGAAAATGCGAATGAAAACGGTCCCCTTCAATTTGTGAGGCTAAACTAAAACGTATGCGAAATGACAAAAAAAGTGCCAATATTTGTGTACAACTTGTGCTAGAATCCTATACGTTCGACAACCAAACTGTAACCAATCAGGGTGACTTGCGGGTGAGGTCGGAATCTAGAGAGCGGCACGGAGTGTCCATACTGTATGTTAGTACTAATATATAGAGCTAGTTAATTAGACCTCAGACTACGCAACAAGTTCCTCGAAATGTTCTAATGATACACAAGGGACCTGTTAATTTAAATTAGGTTATCAAGACTATCACCACCATCTTATCTAAGTCTTGCCGCCAAACATCAGTTTTAACAACATTGATGTGTTCCGGCTTGAAGATAAGATAGCCGGTTCTTCATTGCGTTAGGATTCTTTAGTAAGCCCGCCTCTATCTTCGGCATCATCGTCACTAACCATCACGTTACCATGCCAAGGGCTTACCAATTGTGAATAAATTAATAATAAAAAAGAAATCCCATCTCCACTTATTACCACGTCACCTGAGAAGGATAATATCAGATATTTTATGCTTTATATCGTGTTCATGGATCGGGCTCAGTCAAGGGTGTTTTTGGTGGATGTCTCTATACCATACGACGAAAACCTCGTGCAGGCTGATGCCGAAAAAAGGATAAGGTACCTAGACCTGGCGCAAGAGGTTACTGATATATGGCGAGTGGAATCCACCGAAATCATCCCCATAGTCCTATCCGTGTTCACCCGACCTTGAACGACACCTAAGGCGGCTGGAACTCCGAGGCAGACCTATAATTGCGGCAATGCAAAAAGCAGTCCTCCTCGACAATGCCCGAATAGTCAAACGCTTTCTCTCCCCGTCGCACTGGACTCCAGCCGACTATGCTTCCGCTGGAAGTGCTCCTGCCACTTCGCCTCGTGCCAAGTGAGCAGAGTAGCTTGATTTATTCCTTTAAGTAATAATAATAATTTTGATATCTAGTCTGCCTTTATTACTTTTTGTTTCCAAATGTAGAAGCTAGTAATTGGCATGCGAGTGCTTGTAATTTATTTTTACCTGACTGACCAAAAAAGGGGGTAATGTGTTTCAGGTGTATATATGTGTATATATGTATGTTTCTTTGGCTGAGTCTGGAGCTTTAACAGCTAGATGGGTTTTGTGCGAGGTGTCGTTCGATTCTTCTCGATCCCCTGAGTGACGTAGGATAGACATATTTTTAACCGACTGCACAAAAAGAAGGGTAATATTTTTATACAGTCGGGTCCTTATTTTTTTAAATTACATTGGTTAGGTTATTCCCTCTATAATATTGCTCATTTAGTTAATGTCGCTGTACTTTCCCGAATTCATCATCATCATATCAGCTCAACACACAACCTTCGAGTTTCCCAAATTAAATAAATCGAAACATTTTGGCATTGACATTGAGAGACTTTGAGCTAAGTACCCTAAAATACTTCATTAGAACACAAAATAAATCAAATAAAGAGGTCTTTCAGCTTAATGAGAAGTACTTAAGGCTGACGATTTTTTCGCTGAAAAGCGGAAAATGCAGACGCTACTCATGAAGTTAACTTTCCCGTTATAAACCTATAAAGTTGGAGTGAAAAAAGTGTGGGAGGACTCAACACACAAAGTATGCAATCGACTGATCAAATTGGAATTTTTAAAAAAAGCCTTTTTAAATTATAATATAGACTATTATAAAAAAACTATTTATTTTTAAACACTCATTATTTTTTTGTAATTTTTTAATAGTACAAAGTTATGACGTCACAAACAATATGAAAAAAAATAGTGTGAATTTAAATTGACGATTACTAAATGAATTTAGTTATATGACACCATCAATTTACTTTTAAATTATTATTTTTTTAAATCAAAATATCTTTAAATGATTTTTTACATTTTATTGACTCATGAAAAATTGGAACAATGTCAATTGACAATAAGTAGGTATATAGGAAGTCAATATAATAAAAAGTCACCAAGTGTGGTAAGGACAGGTTTATCTAAGAAATCCCCAGCGGCCCCATAATGTGCATCCTTCGGATTGCATCGGGGTCGTGGCATCGACACCCCGAGCGGCGCGCGGGGACACGGCCGTGACCCACATGACACCGCCCTACATCCGTCCCGCCCGTGCCCCAATTATTGCAACCCCGCGTGCTCTTTGGGATCCTGTGACATTGAGAACGGCGACCATGTTTCGGGGGCGAATAACGAGCTTCTGCTTTGATTATAATTGCGACATAACAATATATGTTTTTTTATGTTGTAGCTCATGTACAGTTTTCTGTGACAACAGAGAACATACCTTGAGGGTAATTGGGGTGAGTATCGATCTTCCTGATTTAACCCTTTCACGAGCAACGCAACTACGGTAAACAAGAGAAAACTGAACCTTATTCGAGGTCAATACAGATTAATATTGACATAACATCCATGGCAAACATGTTGCCAATGCTCGTGAAAGGCTAAAGGGAAGTGGTTTATTGTTAATGCTATTAAATTTTTAATGACTAAGGATGGAAAACACGGGTATATTTATGAAATATCCAGTGAACCGTATAATGGTTCATCCTCCGGATGGCCTTGGGCCTTCGGTTCCTGTGACATTAACGAAGACGGCGGGTGGAATGTGTGTAGGAGTAACGGGAATAAATAAATTTAAATTTGCACGTTCTGTTTAAAGGCTGAATTCATTACTGGAATTGTATATTAAAATTTAAGAACTTTTAATGCATGTGTTCTCGCAAATAAATTATTAGAATATTGATCTTCACGATCCCCTGATTTGATTGAAGTCAAGTATTTCAGCATGTTACCATGTATCGGGGCTGATAGGAGGATGAACGTGGGGGCTTAGGCTCTCCAATAGAGTAGTCGACTACATTAAAAATAAAGTATGAAATGATATTCTGAAATTTCAAAAGCCTTAATTTGTTTTGTACTGCGTCTTTTATTTTTACTTAAATAAAATTAGCAGATCAATGACGCTAGAAAACTTTCATGTTATGCGTTCCTTCCTGTTCCATCCAATTTTAGAACAAAATTTTGATTTAGTCAGATGATAATAAGCAACTCTAATGACTACAAGTCAACTAGCCTATTCTGTTAGCCCAATTATTTACAAGCAAGGACATAGCGTATTCCTGGTCATATCTTGAAAATATTAATTTGAACTGTGAGAAGTGAATATTTTGACTTGAGAACACTTACTTGAGTCTGACTCGCACTTGGCCGTTTTTTTTTGTTTTCGCTATTTCGTCAAAACGGTAAAACATACAAGCATATCTACTGAAACTTGGTGTGAATATAATAGTCTAGTCTTTTCAAAAGATAAATGTTTACTTTAAAAAACAAAATTACATTTGCAATTGGTAATAGAACATTTTGTATGGAAATTACTAAAAAATCGATTACGAACTGGCAAGTAGCCACAAAATGGTCGTGTAAGCTGTAAAACTGGAGAAAACGACTATATTTTAGTAACTTTACTTCATTTTATAAGCTTACCTAGTCATTAAATTTCAAAGGTCATTGATATACGGGCGGAAGTTTTAATGTGGAGTAGAAAAGTCCGTACAAGTTTGGAGAAATATGAAAAAAGTGAGAAAACATCGAGCGATCGGTCAAAAGCGCATAATTTTTTTCCTATCAATTTTAACTACGGCGAAAACTGGAGATTCTGAGGAGACAATAAATATATTCTTGTTAAAGAAAAGCATCTAATCTAATCTACAGATGAATTCAGATTCCAATAAAGTTTATACAAGCAGAAAAATTTTCTTGCCAGCTTTCAAGCAAGGGCCGATTCCCAACGGGGCCCTAAGAAAGGAGAAAAACGATCCTCACCAAGCCGGCGCTCCCCGGGGAGCGACAAGGAGCAGGAATTTATCCACGACCGACAAGCTCTGAGGCACGTTCCCAGAAACCTGGGCAATTAAAATGACTAACATCGTTCTTGCGATTTTTGCGTACGAACGACTGAATTGATCTCTTAGGGCCATGATTTTTAGGGTTCCGTACCACTATTATTAAGCCTACGCTGTCCTTCCGTGTGTCTGAGCTTTAATAGGCTGTATCTTAAACTGTCAAAGGTAAAAATTTTCACAGAAAACGTAGCGTACGCAGGCCTTCCCTCTCGGTGGACCGATGACCTGGTGGAGGTACGCGGGAAGCCGCTGGATGCGGGCAGCGCATGAACCGGTTGTCGTGGATGTGCTTCGGCTGATATGATGATGATGATGAGTTATTATGGCGGATTCACTAATAAAAAAAAATATAGGGAACAAAAACATATGTGTTTTTCAAATTTTTTTTATTTGTGCTTTGTCGTAAAAACGGTAACATATTCAATCGTCAAACTTGGTGTGATTATAAAACAAACTCTAAAGTAAAAAACAAAAATTAACATCGCTCAAGTATGCGTCGTACTCGCGCTAAGGATCCTGAACTGAATGAAAAAAAACTGTCACTCTCGTTGATGTCTTTTGATAGAATTGTTGTACTCGTGGGGAGAGGTGTGGTGATGGTGGTACGGAATCCTCGGTACACGAGTCCGATTTGCACTTGGCCGGGTTTTAAATTATTTTATGTGTTGCTTTACGAGTTGAAAAGCACGATGTCACACTCGCTCGATGTACGTGCAAGGAGAAACAATAAAAGTTGAAAAACCATAAAACATTAAAAAACATACATTAACTTTTTTAACTATGACAATTGTAGCATGTATTAAATTTTTTAATGTCGTATTTATGCTATTGGTGAATTTATGGGTAAAAATTATAAATTCTACTCAGCTATCAACTCAATTTTGCTCGTTTTATTGCTCGATTTAAACGCCTCAGTGGCGTAGTGGTTAGTCCATTCGCTTTATACCAGGAGGTCTCGAGTTCGATTCCCAGTGGAGTCAACTCGTAAGACTCGGTTTGGTTGGTGGTAGGGCATTTTGTAAGCTGTAATGTTAATGTTTTGAAATAATTGAATTGAGAACCTTTTCGTTTTGTAGTCGGTTGAAGATCTAAAATAGTAAAAAAGTGTAAAAAGCGAGAGGCTGGTATAAACAAATGCCATTTTAATGATGTCACGACAAACTGAACGAGACAAATGTATCATATGACAGTGCTGTACATTTTTCGGTGATTGTCATTATTCTAAATTCGAAAATTGGTCCAGTAATGATCTAACAAATCACTAGACGTATACTGTCCAGCAACTTTTGGCAGTTTACTGTCCAGCTACTTTTGGAAATATAATGTCCGGCTACGTTTGGACGTATACTGTATAGCTACTTTTGGAAAATGATGTAAATGGAATTTTGTTTGTAACTATGTTCAGTAACTTATGTACAATTAATGTGTCTAGTATCATTTGTAACGTTATTTTGTTTTGCAACTTTCGTTAATGACTGTACCAATGTGTTTTCAAATTTCGATTTCATATGTACATTTTCCGACGCTCTTACGGTGAAGGAAAAAATCGTGAGGAAGCCTGCACAGGCCTGCGAAGAAACTCGAAGGTTGTGTGTGAAGTCGACTAACCCGCACTGGGCCCGCGTGGTCGTCAAAGGCCCGATCGCCCTAATTCAGGGTAAGCTCGAGCCCCTCAGTGGGGACATACCTATATATTATGAGCTGATATGGTGATTAATCGATACATTTCTATTTTACACAACGATAATTTCGTTCGTTGTAAAGATGTTTTTAATGAAAATTCCCTTGTTGAACAATCATGTCAAGGACGATGAAGTCGGGTGAAGTTGATTAACTTCAGTATGGAAAATTTCGGAGGCAAGGATCGAACATGTTTCGCAACTTTATAGCTAGTTACTCAGCTTGTACAGGAATTTCCGTTAGCCTCGGGTAAAAAGTCCTCTTTTGATTAGTTCGAAACCTTACTAACGACGACAGAAAACGTAAGCAAAATTTTAACAATATTTAGTACCTAATAATGTATTTTTTTATTCTCACTACGTTTTAAAAAGAGAAGTATAAAAGTTTTATGAGAGAAACCTGGTGCAAATCATTGAAAATAGAAGAGAAAACTACCTATGATACACTTAGCGCGGCATATTTCCAGTGCTTAAATCTCGGAAAATTGCGTTTTTTCAGAGAAGAGACCTATCTAAATCGATTTTAAGCAAATCGTTCGAGCCGTTTTCGAGAATCAGATTAAATAGTATATGAATTGCTCGTTTAAAGGTATCAGATATCGAAATCGATTTTTCGCCCCCAAAAATCCCCGTTTACTAATTTTCAATATCAAGAAAATCGTTGGAGCCGTTTCCCAGATTCAGATTATTTTATAATCTGAATAATAATAATACATACATTTACATATACAAGAATTGCTCGTTTAAAGGTATTAGATATAACAATAAAACGGAAGAGAATAAATAGGACTGCGAATCCTGGCGCAGGGTGGTATAACGTAAAGAAGAAGATAACGCAGTAATTAAATAAAAGATGTTACTGCGCTCAAAGTGAACGGAACGCAAGATACCACGAACGACTTCGACTTAAGTATGTACAACAAATCTATACACTAAGAGAAAATAGATATAGGTCAACGGCTGAACGAGACATAATATGCCTCGCCCGCCATTATACTGCCATCAATCACTGACTAGGTCAAAGATGAGGCACGTCGCAGTAGCGATAGGTTAAGATGTTGTCAGATGTTGAGCGGCAATAAGGTTGCGCGAGATAAATCACTGCCGAAATCGATTCAGAAAGCCAGAAAGCAATGTTGGATGCTAGCTACGAATTTTAATATGTCAAAAACTATAATTATATTTTTGTGATTTGTTATATTTTTAGTTTTTTTATCCACAATTGATAAGGCCTTGGCATCATCTCACCTGATGATAAGTGACGATGATGCCGAATATGGAAGCAGCCTTACCAAGATTCCCCAACGCAATGGGAACCTGGCTATCTTATCTTCAAGCCGGGACACATTAATGCTCTTACTTAACACTGATGTTTGGCGGCAATTAAGACTTTGATAAGATGCTGGTAGTTAGCCAGGCAGGCTATGAAAATGCCCTACTACCAACCAAACCGAGTCTTGCAAAGTTGACCCCGCCGGAAAACGAACCCGCGACCTCCTGGTGTGAAGCTAATGGACTAACCATTACACCACGCAGCCAGCTTAAGTTACTAAAAAACAGAAACATGTAGCATCACGGAAAGGGGTAGATCGGAAACTCTGTATGATTTAAAGAGGTTATCACGACTTTTTGTACGAATAAAGTATTTTCTAGTACCAAAAATATATGATAAAAAGTAAACAGCAAGTACATGTAGCATATCTTCTAAAATATCTGAAATCTTTTGTTGGACTCATTCATTTTCAATTTTCAAGGGCTTACCAATTGTTAATAATAAAAAAAAATCTAATCAGAAAAATAATTCCTCAAAAACTTTACATATTTGTGACGTCATATTTGAGTAACACGAATAATTTAAGAACCAAATAGTGTTTTTGACCGATTATTAAAAGTAACTGATTTGGCTAAGTGGCAAAATACCGTAGCTATATACATAAATATCCAATGGATATAAATCAATAACAGCATCAAGTATTACAATGGTTATAGTATTACTATGCTCGGAGTTTCCTTTCGCGATCGAATCAGATATAAGGAGATACGTAGGAGAATCAAAGTAACCGACATAGCTCACATAATCGCTAAACTTAAGTGGCAGTGGGCTCTCGTCTACTACATACGCTAAATTACCAGGTTACTTACCAGGTCCCCACTCAGCAACCATTTGTCATATTCGCTGGGTGCGAAGTACAAGGTGGGGGTAATATAATCGATCGCAGTGCTCATAGTGGCCAAAAGTAAAAATAATGTTGGCTCTGTCATCCGTCATATCTCATAGTAAACTGTTCAGGCTTGGTTACCTAATTTTAATAAAACCCGGTCCTTAAAATAATATTCATTTCGATCTGAAAACGATATTTAATTTATGACTAGGGATACAGGAACAATTATATATTTTTATTATTATTGAATGAAACCATTAAAGTAGCTTTATCTTCTTGTTTTACAGTAAAACTACAACTAAAACTGAAGTAAACGAACCCTGACATGTTCAAAATAAATCACACTTTTTGAATTTACTTTTCATACCTCATTTGATTTGAATGTCCAAAAATGATTTTATAACCCTTTCTGCACCCAAATCAAGGTATCACAGTTATTTTGGATATAAAATAATAGATAATTTTGGAATATAATAATATTTGTCACAATGTCGCGATTAAATGTCAAAACGTCAGAGCTAACAAAGTTGCGGACGCTAGGTGGCGCTGAACTCGTGCACAGAGCCAATAGTGAGTGCCGCTATTCCATGAGGCGAAGGCAAGAACCAACTAGGTTAGGTCTTGCTTGCCGCCAAGACGCTTGTCCTGGTACTCTGCAAGGCGAGTGCCTCGTGGAAGAGACCACTACCTACTCTCAAGATTTCTGAGATTATTTCAAGATTTTTTGTACAACTTTGTCAGCGTGATTAATATGTATAACCATGCCAAGTTACAGCTTTCTAGTATTAATAGTCTCTGACCTAAGTCGCGGACAGACGGACTGTCAAAAATGGCGAAACTATAAGGGTTCCTTGTTGACTTCGGAACCCTAAAGAGGACTGTAACATAAAACAAAATACATAGGTGCGTACCTATCGAGTTGTCAACAACCAAAGTTCATTTTACGCGACTTGCGGCTTATTTAATATATCTGGCGGAGTTATTTTACTTTATTTTTGCTAGATTAATTACACATCATAATTTCAAACTCGTATTCACAATTTCTCAATGCAGTTTTACTTATACAATACAATATATTTATTTGCTGAGAACATACGTTATTTAACAGATATTGTCCTTATTTATAATTACAGTCTCAGTACATTCTACCACAAAATGGCATGCAAATATTTGGTTACCCATTACGTCAGTCATAGTCTTATCCAGAATCCATGAAAAATTCACTAAGCGAGTAATAACATTTATCAATTAGCCATTCACGTAACCTGTTGATGAAAATCTTAGTTGTAAGCTGCCTTAATACAGTAGGAATTTTGTTGTATACTCTAATAGTATTAAGATGGCAATTTTTTTCATAGAGCGTAGTTCTATACGTTGGTATTACAATTTTAGTGAGGTCTCTATTTCTCAGTCTATGATTTGATACAGGATGACTGAAATATCCAGGGTATTTCCTTACAAAAATGCCAACTTCCAGAATGTAAAGACTTGTAAGTGTTAATAGTTTGAGTTCTCGGAAAAGAGGTAGACATGAATCTCTGGGGCCTATTCCGGACACTGCCCTTACACATTTCTTTTGTACTATGAATACTCTTTTTATATCAGTAGAATTTTCCCATATCGGGAGACCGTACCTAAGGACTGAGACAACATACCCATGGTAAGCAGTTAACGCAGTGCTCCTTCCGGCCTCTCTTCTTAGCCTCCCTAATGCATACACGAACCGATCCAGTTTACTGCAAACTAGTTGAACATGTTGTTTCCATGTACGGTATTCGTCTAGCATGATACCCAAGAACTTTACTTCTTTTAAACGCTTAATAGCTTGTCCTTCAATTTCTAGTGATATGTTTTCCTTTTTTGCTTTGTAATTAGAGAATTGTAAATAATGGGTTTTCGAAATGTTGAGTTTTAGGTTATTATCTGTAAACCATTCATTTATACAATTTATAGATCTATTGACTTTATTTTCAAAGGGAACCGATTTATCGTTATCTGGAATTACCAGGGATATAACTATAATTTTATAGTTTGTTACTTTTGGGAGGTAATTAATATATATAATGAACAACAAAGGGCCGAGTATACTTCCCTGTGGGACTCCTGTCTTATTATATTGATAAGAACAGTGGTAAGTTACCTTTTCGTTAAGATCGTTAATTTTTTCAATTTCCACGCATTGTCGACGGTTATGCAAATAACTTTTAATCCACTCTAAAGGTTACATAAATGGCTCCTCATTTTATTTTAACTGGGCAGGCAGGGATGCATGAGTTTTTTTAAAATAATGTAACCATGAATAGATAAAATAAGTATGCAACCTCCTTGGTAAAGATGACCTATTAGGAGTAATTACGCATATAACTTTCGCGTTCGTTTTGCCTCTTGGCGATGAGGCAAGCCCCATTGCATGTGTCACTCTCTGTCTATTTCTCTCTCATACGAAAGACGGAGAGGGCGTGACGCATACAATGTGGCATATCGTTTCGTTGCTATGGCAACTAAGAGATAGCATCATCATCATGATCATATCAGCCGAATGACGTCCAATGCTGGACAAAGGCCTCCCCCAAGAATTTCCCCAAGTACCGATCCTGCGCATGCGCGCATCCATAGGCTTCCCGCGATCTTCACTTTCAGTGGGAGGCCTGCCTACGCTACTACGTCTTACGAAATAAACTTTTAGCAGTTTTGAAAAAAATAACTTTTGCTAATATTTACAATTCATGGATTTGTTATTTTGAAAATGTAAACAAAGAATTTGTGGTTTTACGGAAAGTAGCTACCTTAATCTGATTTAGCTGCGTGAAGTGATTTCTATTTATCGCCACGATTTTGACGAATACCTATATCCTAATAATCCCTACTAATATTATAAATGTGAAAGTAACTCTGTCTGTCTGTTACGCTTTCCCGCAAAAAACTACTGAACGGATTTGGCTGAAATTTGGTAGGTAGACAGACTAGGACCTGGATTAAGACATAGGCTACTTTTTACCACGCTCGCGAGCCGCTTGCGGCTCGCGCACTGCGCAGCCTCGAAAAGTCATAGAAACGTGGTCCACGCGGGTGAAGCCGCGTGAAACAGCTAGTGATATATATATAAAAAACTCGGACAGATATATTTTAAGTGGTCAAAGAAGGCAAAAATAGGTAAAGAAAATATATTTGTTTCTGTAGATACAGGGTGATTTTTTAACACCGAGCAAACCGTTAAGGGTGGGCTCTACTCATGAAATTGAAGAACTTACCCCAATAAACCCATACCGAAATCGCGAAAAAAATTGATTCTCCGTACAAAGTTGGCCAATCGGAATGATCGATTTTTATGAAAATTGCGAATTCAGCATGGGTTTATTGGGTAAAGTTGTACAATTTCATGAGTAGAGCCCACTCTTAACGGCTTACTCGGTTTAAAAAATCGCCTTGTATTTTTTTTTTATTAAAAATTTGAGTGCGTTTGGCTGCGCCTCACTGTCATTCCTAGCTGTATTAGGTATTTTTAGGGTCCCGTATCCAAAGGGTGCCAACGAGACATCATCCGCCTGCCCTTCCGTCCTTCTGTCCGACATTTAATGGGTTATAATTATCCACTATATGTTATGTACTTTGTAAGGGAAATTTCCATTATACAGGGTGATTTTTTAACACCGAGCAAGCCGTAAGGCAACTGAAAAACTTTCCCCAAGAAAGCCATTCGAATTCGTTACGAGATTCCATCCGCCTGCCCGTCCGTCCTTCTGTCCGACATTGAATGGGTTACAATTATCCACTATATGTTATGTACTTTGTTAGGGAAATTTCCATTATACAGGGTGATTTTTTAACACCAAGCAAGCCATTCGAATTCGTTACGAGACACCATCCGCCTGCCCGTCCGTCCTTCTGTCCGACATTGAAAGGGTTGTATCTTTAGAACCGTAATAGGTAGCCAGTTCAATTGTTTAACAAAATATGTATCATTACGGCGGATTTTCTAAGAAATAATGAAAAATACTAAAAAGTAAGACATTAAGAGACGGGGTGATCCATACAAGAAGCGTATTTTTGTTTGTTGATAAACAAAATATACAAATATTTTTTTTACAAAGTTTTTGTTTTTGCTCTATGATAGCAAAAACAGTAATATATCAAAGCGTCAAACTTGTTGTAATTATAGTGTAAATTCTATATTATAAAAAAACTAATTTAAAAAACCGGCCAAGTGCGAGTCGGACCACAGGGTTCCGTAGTCTTTTCAAAACAATAAATGTATATTAAAAAAACAAAGACGGTTTTTGCAGTAGTAATAGAACATTTTGTAAAGAAACACTATGACCTTTTTACAAATCCAACTTCACATCTTGAGTTGGTCGACTATTACTCCTAAATTAAGAAAGCCCTTAGCTGTGATAGTTTTCCTTTTAAGTCGATTATTATGTCCTACTATTTTTTCAGATGTCCCGAAATAGCGGTTTAGCTGGTAGAGGGAAAACACTTGCAAACCCTCAGTAGTTTTAAAATACCCATTAAGCAATACCCCACAAGATGGGGTACGTCAACAAAAAAAGAAAGTACTCAAAAAAGACTTTTTTCAAGATTTTTATTTACCACTTTGTCAGCGTGATTAATATTATGTATACTTATGCCAAATTACAACTTTCTTGTACTAGTAGTCTTTGAGCTAAGCTGCGGACAGACGGACAGACAGACAGACATGGCGAATCATAAGGGTTCCTTGTTTACTACGGAACCCTAAAAACTTACAAAGTGTGAGACCTACTCGTGTTAAGGATCCCGAACTGAATGAATGAATACATTTTTCTGTCGCTCTCGTTGATGTCTTTTGATTTCAATGAATAGATACATATTGTTACACTCATTGATGTTTTAAGGTTCCTTATGCAAAGTTGTGATGGTACGAAACCCTTGGTGCGCAAGTCCAATTAGCACTTGGCCGGTGTTTTTATCTTTTAAAAACTCGGCTCTATAATCTCTTTAATTTAAAGGTCTCGTTCTCTTCTTCGCAAAGATCGAACTGTACGATTCTTAGATATTGACGAGGCCTTATCTTATTTCTAAAGCAAACTTTTTCGATATTCAGCGGTAAGGGCCCTTTCGTTTCTAAGGAATTTCCCTTAAGATGAAGTATTTAATTTGGACCCTCTTTCCGTTCGAATAAACTGACCAAATAGAGATCATTATCAGTCCACTTTGCATCCTCGGGGGCGCGGTTAAGAGATAATGTACATTTATACCATTGCTCCTCTAAAAAGCTTATTTTATTCACTGAAAACAGCGAATAAAAAGCTCTTTTAATCACTATTTTGATGTTCGAATTTAGAACACACCAATATATTCGACCTCGCAACTCAGCTATAAAACCTCCTTGCGCAAAACATACTCGATACAAATTAACGCCTAATCCAAAGAATATTTGACATACAAACTCCTTGTTCAAATAATTCCTCGAGATTTGAATGTTCGATATTTTCGAAAAGGCGTTTAGCATTATAATAAAAATTGTTTTGTGTTCTTTGCTGTCATTTCATTAGTAAATTGGCGCTATTTTGAATACTATAAGTTGTACGAACACAAAGAAAATTACTCTTTTACTAATTGTTCCAATTTCAATGAATATTTTAATTAATTTAACATTACTTTTTTCTTCATTAAATGTCTATTTTTGCTTAAATGTTTCTTTTTCTCGGAGTCATGATATAAAGTATAGTATGCAACTCTTGAATAAAAGAGATTATATCGAGCGCTATGAATCAATCGCGTCGCTCAGGGTTCTAATACTTGAATCTCTTGCTACGCTCGTGATTCATCTTATGGCCCTCGCTTTAAAACTGTCCTTTATTCACTAGTTGCATAATATACTATTATACTCGTATTTAACGGTATTTACCTGATTTGCTTTGTTGATTTGTTTCTTTAATCCAGCGAACGCCATATTTGCTGTGTCAGTCTATGCAATCACTCTCCGAAACCTGTAAAGATAAGAGATATACATTTAGGATATTATATGTAGGTACTTGTAACAGACTTTTACTTATGTCATCAAAAAGCTATAAAATAAGTTTTACGAGTCAAAGTAATTACTTCCCGCAGAATCCCTAATAAAACTCATAAATTTGAGCTTACACACTCAGGCCAACCGACGGAGTTTGCAACAACATTTATGGGCACAATCTTGTGATTTAGGTCAGGGATGTTACTGCCTACAAACTACTAGTAAGTACAGGAAGTATCGGCGTCATAAGAATGCCGCAAGTTGCCTGTAAGGGTGCGTTTCCACAGAAGCGGCAGGCAGACGAAGAGATAGGTAAGTAGATCAGCGTGGAGGATGTAAGTATGTTAAGTAAGTAAATACACTTTTTAATACAGTTGCTCGAAAAGTGGTACTTCATATGCTAATTTTCTGTGCGCAAAAGTGCTTTTTACTTTGCTACTTTTATTTAATTTCTAGCTCGGAGGAACAAGACATTTTTGGCAAATAAAAAAAATATAAAACTGGTTGTCTGTAAAATGATAATTTAACGTGATAACGTCATATGAAAACATTGATCACAAGCAGAACGCTTAGGCCGATCGTGCCTCTATCGCTTGCACGCGGACGTGACACTTTTTCGTGCATGCAGCCGGCGTTCATCGATCTATAAGAAATTATCACGTCAATAACAAAAGATACATAACCTTATTTAAGACTTTTGAAAGGAAAATATTAAAAAAGATAGGTTGTTCCTCCGAGATGTTACTACATAACGCTAGCTGATTAGATTCTCTTTGGCTTATATTTTTGTGAAGAAAGGAGAAAAAACATGAATAAAGCGCATAGAATACTCCAAGAAATAGGTCATCTTTTCCAAGGTTTTAATATTTACAATAATATTATCTTATTATCGTAATATTAAAAAAAACTTACGTATGTGTACTTTTGCCTAGCTTTAATATGGCGCAATTTTCGTAAAACTAAATCGAGTTATTTTAGTTGTGAATACGAATAAAATAATTAATAGTTAATGTACGTGTAATAAAAAATATACTTATTTGTATGCATTGGGAAAAACAAAGTAAGATTACTCCCCCGGACATTTAAAATGAGCCACAAGTCGCGTAAAATGAACTTTGGATGCCGAAACCTTGATTGGTTATGTATACCTATGTATTTTGTTTTTCTGTTACGGTCGTTTTTTTATTTCACCTGTTTTGCCACAAATGTACTGAAAAACGTCGTATAATACATGGGTGTAAAGGGTAAATGACAAAGTCGTGACGATGATAAAACCTCGCCTGCGGCTCGGGCTTACAAATGTTACTCGTTTGTTATTTACCTTTTTACCACCCTTTTATCATAAATAAATAACTATTAATGCACGCAAAAAAATACAACACAGGTCTTATAATTAGTGCAACTGCAAAGGCGATCTTATTGCTTAAAGCGATTTCCACCAGGCAGCCTTCAGTAAATAATAGAAAGATAGGAAAACAGACAGGATATAATCTAAATCTAACGGGATTACGCTACCATCACAGGTTCACGTGCAAGATTCGTAATCAATCACACTGCTGTCGAACTGGTATTCTAGTTGTCATCGAAAACAACAAAAATGACTTGAGATGGTCGCGTAATCCCGTACTATTCTGACGACGCCTGATTGGACTGTTTCTGCACGTATAGTTTCTGCATCGCTCCATTTCCGTGGAAACGTAACCTAAGCTGTGCCAACATACCCGCGGAAACAGGAACAATGACGCAATAAAACAGTTTCAGCACTTTCGCAAGAACGCCTGGAACTGTGAAAATGTGAAAGTTTTCGGGAACAAGTCTAGATTCTTTTTTGTTTTTCGAAGCGGGAACTGTGTAGGATACGCGTGGCTGTTTTTGGCACTGTGCCATGCCATGCGGCCGGATCGATACGCAGCTGTAATGTTGTGTAATCGGTAGGTCAACAATGGAATAGGTAAGCTTACAGTTACAGCTGGGTAATCTTATCCAATCTTACAGCTAATGTTAAACAATATAAGCTCATTACGAAAAACCTAAAAACTTTTAGGTTCAAGTTTTTGTTAGAAAATAATTCTAATTGTTTCATTTTCTTCTCACCAAACCCTTTCATTGGATACCCATAACGTGGGGGTGCATAAAAATAACTGATCCGACATATTGGACTTAGAAAGACGTCACTTAGCTAACCATGCATTGGTAGACAAACTAAACGTATATGAAAAATTTCAGCTCAATCGGAAACCGGGAAGTGGGTCAAATTTGAAGCGGACGACTTACATACTTCATACGAACATTGAAAGTTTCTTTGTAAATTCTATCTCACTTTTGTTTCTTACAAAACATATAAAAGTTAAAATAAAAGCTTGTAAAAAAGAAAATAAGAAGACACCAGTCAGTGCGATTAAAAAATAGAATAAAAGGAAAATAATACCATCTACAAAAATAATAATAGAATTTACGAAAAACACAAAAAAATGATATTATTTAAAAAATCTGTTTCCCGCGGCTTCTTCGCCGTGGATATCGAGGCTGCGCGACTATTTTCCCTAAATACCTTAATAGGACTACTAAAAACATTAAAAAACAAAAATTAGCGGAATGAATTCATCCGTTCTCAAGTTATGTGCTTACCAACGAACAGCATTTCATTTTTATTTACATAGATATCCCACTTAGGCGGCCGAAGAAAAAGAAGGAGTGTGATAGCGCCATCACGAAAAGCCGCTGGCCGCTACATAATACTGGACGTGCTACGGCTACGAACGTACTGGGCGGGCAGTGGCCTAGCAGCAGTTTTTGTATGCTTTCATATTGGTTAATGTTTCGTTAAATCTCTCTTCTCTGGGAATATTTCGGGTACAAGACTACGTATATTATTCCGATTTCTGTGGGTACAAGTCACTCGTACTTAAGTGTTTTTGTATGCTTTCATATTGGTTAATGTTTCGTTAAATCTCTCTTCTCTGGGAATATTTCGGGTACAAGACTACGTATATTATTCCGATTTCTGTGGGTACAAGTCACTCGTACTTAAGTGTTTTTGTATGCTTTCATATTGGTTAATGTTTCGTTAAATCTCTCTTCTCTGGGAATATTTCGGGTACAAGACTACGTATATTATTCCGATTTCTGTGGGTACAAGTCACTCGTACTTAAGTAGTACCTAAAGCTTGGGACATTTTAAATGCCTACTTTATAATTCGTATAATTTAGGAATCTTCAAGTAGAGTGAATAGGAACTATTTGAGCTTGCGTGTTACAACCTCGACTGCGTCGGCACTTACCATCAGGTGAGGTGCAACCAACGCACTCAAATTTTAATTTAAAAAAAGAAAAAAACTTACTTCTTCACTTTCTTTATTCCCGACACTGCCTCAGATTCGTTACTTTTTTCAAATTAAAAAAAAAATAGAAAAAACTTAGTTCTTCACTTTCTTCATTCCCGACACTGCCTCAGATTTGTAACTTCTTATATGTAATATATTATGTAAGTATGTGTCGCAGCCGTTACGTTGAATCTGCCGATTTTCAAAACAGCGTGCTGAATGGCGCTGGATTGTAAAACGGCGACGTTTTGTAAAGCCGCTCTGTTAACTAGGTGCTGGGTAAAAAACTCCGAAAAAAACCGATGATTTATTCTTCGGAGAAGCATTCTGCTACCCAGGGGTGGAGCCTCGCGAATGACTGTATAATCAATCCAACCTGACCGAACCAAACATGGCTCGCTCATATAAAATATGTTACTCAGTAGTTTTACACAAAGTGGCGCCTCATACAAAGCGGCGTACTTTCTTTCAGCCGCATTGCAATCCAGCTGAACGTGATGTCGCCGCATTAAAATCGGCCATTTTACAATGCGGCGTTGTTCGGCGCGCTATTTTGGAAACCGGCGGATTCTACATTCGGCTTCCACATAATTATGTATAAACATTGTAAGATCTTATCACGTATTATGTTATATTATTATTATGTCGCATCTTCACGTTTCTACGTATTACGCAATCTTCAAAGGCATCTGAAGTGTGTAAGATGACGAGTACAAAGAGATCTTAAGTTGACTGTACGAGCATAAAGTCCTGTGAATTCGACTGTGCGTACTTAAGTGGGCGTACTGCAGCGTTCGTTTCTTTCTATTCATAACCGTCAAGCACTCGCGATATTGCGTTTTGTCTCCGCTTCTATTTTACGTCAATTTAAGCCTAGTTTTTAGGGCTCCTTACAAGGTAGTGGGACCCTATTTACTATAAGCTTACGCTGTCCGTCCTTCCGACTTTTAAAGGGCTGCACCTTTTGAACTGTGATGTGTATGTGTAGCCGGCTGAATTTTTTTACAGAATATGTGTTACTATTGGGAATTTACTAACAATAGTAATAAAAAAATCGGCCAAGTTTGACTTGTACACGCGGTAAGGAGTTCAAACTGAATAAAAAAACGCGTTGATACTTTTTGTTCAAAATGAATAGGTATCATTGTTTAACCTTGCGCGTGCAGGGGGGTACGAAACCTTCGGTGTGTGAGTCCGGATCGCTCTTAGCCTGTTTTTTTCATTTGTCATAAAAAAAATACAATTTATATTTAGAAAGGTTTAAAGTATTCTCTACATCTAATCTCAGGGTCAGTCTCAGGGGTCATCAGCTGGTTGGTTATCAATATTTTTTCATACCAACAATCGCGCAGTTTAAAAATGTTTCAGATATGTCGACATCATATCAGCTCATACATGTGCCCACCGAGGGGCTCGAGCCTACCCTAAATTAGGGCGATCAAGCCCTAGTCAGTGTGCAGATTTACAACGCTATTTTCCTTCACTGCAAGAAAGTCGGATAAACGTACATGTGTAATCGAAATTCTAAAACACAATGGTATACGTGCCAGGATTCGAACCACGACCTCCCGGACAGGAGGTAGCGGTCCTAGCTGTTACGCCACCGACGCCAAAGTTCGTCAGTACCTTATTAATAATCATAGACGGCTTAAACTGGGCATATTACGTTTTCATTGATCTCTTTAACAGTGTACAGTAACAACGTCCAAAGGTATTATATGGACTGTTTTAATTAATCCGATAAAATGGATGAAAAAATTGGCGAAACGACATAGCAGTCGTGAACAATGTCATTTTATCGGCAGCAGAAAATATTCTCTTGAGATCTCAGATCTAGAAGTTTCATAACATGACCAGACTTTCAGAAGTGTCGAAGTACTTGGTAACCGTGAAAGTTTTTGTCTAACACAAAAAGGTTAGCATTATATTAATAAATACGCCACTTTTAAGTTGAAACGTTTTGTAAGGCAAGCAGTCTATTGGGAAACACAATAGGCAGACTTTGGGAACAAGTTAGCAAGGTTGGCAAAATCCCGGGTTTTTATTTAAATTATCCTCTGGGCTTTTTCGGGTTTATGGGCTTTTTTTTAAAGATTTAATTGCATATAGTTTAATTTCGAATTGAATTGGATTTTCCTACTAAATCTATTTAGTCTATAGTATAGACTCCATACTAATATTACGAACGAAGTTCGCCGGGACAGTACTCAATAAAGTAGCAAAACAATTTGTCAGAAAAAACATGAGAGAATTTCACCAAAAATCGTTCAGTTGTCGATCGATGACAACCCACTTCCGTCAAGACCCTTGGGTTTTTTCTGGTGGGTTTTACACAATTTAACACAGTGGGGTTTTTTCGGGTGGGGAAAAATCAAGTCAACCCTGAGTTAGACATACAAGTACAATGTTCAAAAATCGATATGTATGTGTGTGATTATAGATTTTGTAAAAATTTACCCGTCACGCTACAACAAGCCAAGTAGGTATAAAAAAAACATAGCTTTCTTAGGTTATGATGTGTGTTACCAGTCCGGACTTGGTACTTTAATAGGATTAACGTTAAGGCAATATGGGAAATGAGGAGATCCGCAGGAGAACCAAAGTAACCGACATAGCTCACAGAATCGCTAAACTGTAGTGGCAGTGGGCAGGGCACATAACTCGTAGAACAGATGGCCGTTGGGGCAGTAAAGTTCTCGAGTGGCGATCGCACACCGGAAAACGTAGCGTAGGAAGGCCTCCCACCTGGTAAAGATCGCGGGAAGCCCCGCTGGATGCGGGCAGCGCAGGACCCGTCGTCGTGGAAATCCTTGGGGGAGGCCTTTGTCCAGCAGTGGACGTTTTTCGGCTGATATGATGATGATGAATATAGGAAAAGCTCGAGCCCTAAGCAGAGATCCAACGGTACTGCTGAGGGTTGTTCAAAGAAGTGTAAGGATCTCTACTCAGATCGCAGCATGTACTCGTAAGAAACACATAATTGGAACCAAATTTTAATGAATTGTAAAAAAACCATAACAATGCGATACTTATTCAGCGAGTGACAGAAACTGTTCTTTATTCAGTTTAGACTCCTAAGCGCGAGTACGACTCACACTTGGCTACTTTTTATAATTTGTTAATTTATTTCAGAATAAGTGATATAATCACACCAAGTTTCACGCTTGTATGTCTTACCGTTTTTACGATAGAGTAAAAAGAAAAAACCCCTTAATTTTTACTTACTCTCATTTATTATTTGTTGTTAAAGCGGCAAAGAAAAATTCACTGAAAATGATAGATAACTGTTCATGAAATATAGCCCGCTGACAGACGACAGCGGAGGTTTAGTAATAGGGTCCCGCTGGTCACCCTTTCGGTATATATACTGTGCTTTCGGTGTACGAAGCCCTAAAAACGATATTTATAAATTATACTAGCTTTTTCCCGCGGCTTCGCCCACGTGGACATAGTTTTTATGACTGTCTTTGAAGGCGAGTGGTGCACAAGCCGCAAGCGGCTCGCGAGCGAGGACGAGTTTTCTCCAGATTCATCAGGAACTATATCGGCTATTCTGATTAGCAGTCTATGTCACTTCCCACCCCTAATTAATTAGTAAATTATGTAATTTCCCATCCCCTCAACCATTACTATGCAAAAAATCACAACTATCCATTGTTCAGTTGCGATGTTAAAGAAATTAACCAAAAAAGAGTATTTTTCAGTTTCCTCAGGAACTGCATCAGACTATGCTATTTTCACAGTATATAAAGTAGCCTTCGTCCTTCCCAGTGACACAGGCTACCTTCATGCCAAATTTCATCAAGATTGGTTGAAGTGTTGAAGCGTTAAAAGGTAACAAAGAAACAAAAACATTTTCACATTTATAATAATTAGTAAGGATACCAAATACAGCATACAAGCTAGACAAAGAGAACAACAATTTCGAACGTTAACTACTATTCTCATTACCTACTAAGTGAGTTATACAAACTATTAGACTAGTAATCATAGTGTAATCTTGCCTGCTCGCATCAAAAATCTATCAAATAACATGTACTTCAATTTCCAACTTCATACAAGATCCCTGTTTTCAGAGAGTCATACCTTGTAGTACATAATTATTATTCTGGGAAGCACATCAGGCGAACGTGTTAGGTGCCGTAGGAGCCTGTAGGCGTACATACAGGGTGTAACAAAATTGGTGTAGGTCCCGTTAACTGGGGCTTGTACACATCATACTAAACAACTTTTGTTCTACGAATGTGCTGAAAACGTAAAATTTTTTTTACTCTTCATACAAATCGATCAGATGATCGACCGATTTTGTGCATTTTAGTATGGAGGGTCTAATTTTTTTTCAGAATTTACTATGGGTTCCTTGGAGAAAGTTGTTCAGTATGACGAGTAGAACCCCCAGTTAACGGGACCTACACCAATTTTGTTACATCCTGTATACATGTTCATATATGTATAAGTAACTATGGCTACGGATAGGGTAGATACTCGTATGAAAATGCGAAATGTTCAGTAAGCAAAAAAGTAACTACTCTCTCTAAGTGGACGAGAAAATGTTTTACTAAGTCACACAAAATCTTGTCTGGAAGAGATCGCTTGTTAGCGATAAGACCGCCTATATGTACAACTTCCTTAATCATTGTATCTTTTTTTTTTCTCTTATGTTGTGCAATAAAGTGTTTTCAATCAATCAATCAATCTTTCATTGAAAAATAACAGGGTTTATTTCGTTTTGGCATCAGCAACAAAAGTTTTATTACAGTAGGTACTAATCTACTATCTTTAAAGGAATTCCCTAATCAAAATGCACAATTTCAACCTCAATTTGCAACAAACGGCTGTATATATTTCTGCAAGAAAATATTCGAATTTAATTCGTATTTTTGTTGAGATTGACAGCATGTTTATTAGCTTTTTGCCTTTTTAGCAGTTTCGTTACTAAGATTTTAGGGGTACGTTTTAGCAGTTTCGTTATTAACGTTTTAGAGGTACATTTTAGCAGTATCGATACTAAGGTTTTAGGGGTACGCTTTAGCAGTTCTGTTACTAACGTTTTAGAGGTACGTTTTAGCAGTTTCGTTACTAAGGTTTTAGGGGTACGCTTTAGCAGTTTCGTTACTAAGGTTATAGGGGTATACGTTTTAAGCTTGTACATATTAGTTTAGATTTTACTCGACTGTCCAAAAAGGAGGAAATGTTTTTCGTATATGTATACAGGGTGTAACAAATTCTACTCGTCATACTGAACAACTTTCTCCAAGGAACCCATTTAACGTTAAAAAAAATTACGTAATCAGCAAAGTCGTAGAAAAAAAGTTGTTCAGTATAATGAGTAGAAGCCCAAGTTAAAGGGACCTACACCAATTTTGTTACATCCTGTATAATTGTGTGTATGTAAGTCTGTTTCTTTGGGACGCTCTGTAGCCTAGACGGCTTGATGGATTTTGCAGTGCGAGGTGTTGTAGATTCGCCTTAATTGACAAAGGATACATTTTTACCCGACTGCCCTAAAAATGTGTTTATACAGTTAGGTTTTTAATTCAATTGGTTAGGTTATAACAAGTCGCACTGAAGTACAAGCGTTTAGGTGCTCTTTTTTATCCACAATTGATAAGCCCTTGGCATCATCTCACCTGATGGTAAGTGACGATGATGCCTAAGATGGAAGCGGGCTTACCAAGATTCCCCAACGCAATGGAGAACTGGCTATCTTATCTTCAAGCCGGAACAGATCAGTGCTGTTAACATTAATGCTTGGCGGCAAGACTTAGATAAGATGGTAGGATGGAAGGTGGTAGCTAGCCAGGCGGGCTATGAAAATGCCCTACCACCAACCAAAAAAGTTGACTCCGCCGGGAATCGAATCCGCGACCTCCTGATGTGAAGTGAATGGATTAACCATTGCGCCATTGAGGCGCTCACCGCCAAAACAAAGAAATGAAGTCGTAGTTTATTACTATATATGGCCCTTTGTATGACGAGCTCTTAGAAATAGGTCTTACAGTGTGGCATTGGAGTTATATTAAATGTACAATTCTAAGGATTCCCTGTGTGCTTTTGATCATTTCGGTGCCGTATGTCATTCCTTACAAGTGTGAGATAATAACTAGATAAATAATTTGTTCGTTGGTGAATGCATCAGTTAAGAGTTGAGAACGGCTGAACCGATTTATCAGTATTTTAATGTTTGTAATAGTGTAAAAAAGGTTTTTAGGGAAAGCAAAATTAGATAAGTTGCCCGGAAACTTGGGAAATACCAATAAATTTTTGGAATTAATTTGATATCCTGCTACTTTGATATATTGCAAGACCATGGTAACCTTGACATTGACATGATGCTGCAGCATCACCTGGAATCTGTAGGATACCGAACTCATCACCAAATTACAGTAGAGATGTCATGTTTTGAGCTCATTGGAACGGTCTCAGATGGTGATCAGAGTAGAGAAAAACTGAAGTTGTTATTTTTTTAATGTCATTTATTTAAGAACTCAAGACAATAACTCACAATCTGAACAGTCATGGCGACGACGATATCCACGCGTGGGACGCTGTAGACAAAAGCTAGTACTAACACACAGAAGCAGATAGTACTTTGGTAGGTATGCATATTGCCGACTGATCAATAAATCGATTATTGATAATATGAAAATATACTAATTTTTACATCGTCTAAATAATTACTTAATGACTTTTAATTATGTATTTTTACTGCCTTTACATAAATTCATCATACTAATATAGGGTGACTTTTAATTAGTTCTTGATAGCAAAGGATATGAATGTACTCGTGTGATCACAAATTTCCCAAAAAAACTATATGTCAATTATGAAAAAAAAAGTTGGAACTTTATACATTTTTGCCGATTTAATAACTTGTAATGTATAGAGGAACAAAAATTCTTTTTTTTGATTTAACATATAGTTTCTTTGGAAAAGTTGTTTGTAATCGGGAGTACATGCATATCTTTTGTTATCAAGAACTAATTAAAAGTCACCGTATATACAAACAGCTTCGACACAACAAATAAACAACGGGAATAACCTGAACTATATTTTATAGGCAGATACTTATTGTTTTATTAATAGAGGTTGAAGCGTGAAAGAGTAACGAACATTCATACATACATACTTTCACATTTATAATATTAGTAGGATATTTCATAGCTGTGGAAAATGTTCGCTTTTTGAAGAAATATTCTCAGTTCAATCAATTGGTAAGTTTTACTCTTTAAATAGGTTTTCTTTAATCTAAAAAAATAAAATGCAAATTGTGATTAAGACACCTCATTTTACACTCGGAAAGCTCACATGGGGTAGAAATCGTGCTAAGTAGAGGTCTATTAAAAGGGCCTATGTCCAACTGCAGATTGGTCGAGATGATGATGATGATTTTAAATTTGCAAATAAAACATAAAACAAAAAAAAAAACGCTATATCGTTATTTTATTACTTTACCTTATTAAATATAGCAGTTAATATGTCTGAGAGCGAATAATAAAATGGATTCAGTGAGTGTAGAGAATGAATGAGTGGAGTAACGCATTCAATGTTCGAATAAATCGATTAAATACTAAAACAATCTAAAGAGATGTCATCTAAAACGATTTTACAAACGTACAAACCTTTTCGACTTGGGTCGTTGAGCCTATTATAAACTCCTAGAGATTAAATCCACTACACAACGGTTCATACAATAACTGGCGCTACAAAGGTACGTAGCGGTCTTCGTAGCGCGTAGCTCGATCGCGACTGAACGTCTGTAGGGGTGCGCATTGCGCGCGCAGCCTCGCCCAATCACACGTGAAACCAATACCAATCTACTGGCACAACCTTTACTCTAATATATCCGATTTCAATGAATATAAATAATTAAAACGATAACGAATCATTGTATTATTATTGTCTCGTAAAAAAAGAGCGACAGTCTATAGAGTACGTAGACGTGGAGAGTACTAACATTAACACGAACGTGGTATCTTAACGTCAAGTCATGACGTCAAATTTCATACAACGTAGACGTCATCTCGCCTGTCTGTCTTGAAGCTAAAACAAGACAAGATAAGACTGTGCCGTAACAGTAAAATTCATTTAAAAATGGAACGATTTGAGAATAGCTTTTTTCTTATACTGTTCTAGTTGTGAGCTCATTAAGAGACATCCACCAATTATATATAGCAAAGTTTTCGCGTAATTTGCCCGTAACGAGTAAAATGGTTATTAGGGATGTTGCGGATCTCCGTATCTGTATCAAAACACGAAATAAATTGTGCAATTTTGTTGTGTTTTAAAAGATATCCACCAATTACATATAGCAAACGTTTCGCGTAATTTGACCGTAACGAGTAAAATGGTTATTAGGGATGTTACAAATCTCCTTATCTGTATCAAAATCCGAAATAAATTGTGCAATTTTGTTGCGTTTTAAGAGATATCTTCCAATTAATTACATATAGCAAACGTTTCGCGTAATTTGCCCGTCACAAGTAAAATGGTTATTGGGGATGTTACGGATCACCTTATCTGTATCAAAAACCGAAATAAATTGTGCAATTTTGTTGTGCTGATAGAGGGTGTAAGTATTTCAAATAAAGGACACATTTAAGTTTTTTCTCACTGTTATGACCGCTCTTACAAATAAGCTGGGAGCCCATAATATCTGACCAATATCCAGATGTAAAATCTGATACCTATAACAACCCTATATTTAGAATGGGAAAAAGTTTTCAAAACGGACAGACCTTTGGGCTCCATTAAACAGATTCATTTCGCAATGACGCCTCACCACTCGGAACTTTTAAATTTGGAACTTTGTAACGGTATGAATGAGTGCTTCGCAATGTGTATCACTGTTATTTAAAAGGCGAGGAGAAGCCACAACAACTTTTCGCAGCCGTAAATTAATTCTTGATGGTGTCGATGTGCAGGGCGTTTATGTTTCTGTCACGCGTGTTCACGCCATTTATAACTTTTCATACATTATTTTCCTGCATTTGCATTTCTTGATGTTTGTATGTCGTGGCCATATCTTAGAATTGACCATACCATGAAATAGCCGGGCATATCATGCAAAACCAACCTAATCTAAATACTGTGCCTTTCGCCAGCGAGCGGGAATTTTCGCTTTGCGAGGCTCTTCGACAGTATCATCATTAAACCTAACGAACCTATTATCGCTCGCTCAGCTCGCCTAACTCAAATCCGCCCGGGTATTTAATGATCTAACCAATATCCGCCCAGTCATTTCATGATCTGGCCACTTTCAACGAAAGGGTAAAACCAGGATAGTTGCCCCGATTGTATTTACTCTAGTTTCGCGGATGAATCGCATGCTATTTTAAATGATGTATGTATTAATAAAAATAAAATGTGGGAAGCACGCACGTGGGACAGAACCATATACGAGAATAATCAGCTTTTCTAATGTTATTAAGAAAGTTAATTAAAATCTACTAATGTGGCAGAAAATCAAGCCCAATTACAGAACAGTACGTTAGACGTAAATTAAGAACTAAACGGGATGAGGATTGACGATGGGACGAGGGTGAAGCGAGGAACGACCTAATCCGGGACTTAATTCTGCCCACGACCATATACGACGGAATGAATTTTCACTTCGGAGTAACTTTATCAAACCAGGTCCACTTTAGCTATCGTTCAGTTACTTTTAGGTTCGAGCATAAAAGAGCGTCGGTGGTGTAACGGCTAGGGCCGCTACCTCCTATCCGGGAGGTCGTGGTTCGAATCCTGCCAAGTACCAATGTGTTTTCGAATGTTTTGTTATTATTCGTAAGGTAATCAATGCTTAACGGCACAGCAGTCGCAGTTGGCTCGAATACCTAATCTCTTTTTAACCGACTTCAAAAAAAGGAGGAGGTTTCTCAATTCGACCTATATTTTTTTATGTGTGCAAGCGCATAACTTCGTCGTTTATGAACCGATTTTGATGATTCTTTTTTTGTTGGAAAGGAGATATCCCAAGGGTGGTACCATGATAAGGAAACCAGGATCTGATGATGGCATCCCAGAGAAATCGAGGAGAACCTTCAAAAATCGTAGTGGTGACTAGTGCGGTTGAAGTCGGTTTTTTTTGTTTTAAATTATTCATTTTAAATTTTGCGTAACGTACCGTAGTACCACACCCTGGACACTTTATACAACAGGCCAGAAACGACATTTCAAAAAGGGACCGCCTCCGTGGCGTAATGGTTAGTCCACCAGGAGGTCGCGGGTTCGATTCCGGCGGGGTCACTTTGTAAGACTCGGTTTGGTTGGTGGTAGGGCATTTCTAAGCCCGCCTGGCTAGTTACCACCATCTTATCTAAGTCTTGCCGCCAAACATCAGTGTTAACAACATTGATGTGTTCCGGCTTGAAGATAAGATAGCCAGTTCTCCATTGCATTGGGGAATCTTGGCAAGCCCGCTTCCATCTTCGGCATCATCGTCACTTACCATCAGGTGAGATGATGCCAAGGGCTTACCAATTGTGAATAAAAAATAAATTAAAAAAAAACATAAGGAACTGAGACATGGTCGCTTACTCATAAGAAGGCTCAAAGTCACCCAAAAGGCAATGGAGCGAGTTATGCTCAGAATTTCCCTACGCGATCGAATCAGAAATGAGGAGATCCGTAAGAGAACCAAAGTACCCGACATAGCTCACAGAATCGTTAAACTAAAGTGGCAGTGGGCATGACCGTTGGTGCAGTAAAGTTCTCGAGTGGCGACTGCGCACCGGAAGACGAACGTAGACAAGCCTCCCACGCGGTGGACCGACGACCTGGTGAAAGTCGCGGGAAGCCTCTGAATGCGGGCAGCGCAGTACCGGTCGTCGGGGACATCCTTGGGAGAGGCCTTTGTCCAGCAGTGGACGTCTTTTGGCTGATATGATGATGATGATGCTTCTAGGTATTCAATATCTATTTATGTATTGAAACGTATGTAAGTATGTATATTAGACATATTAGTCTCTGGTTCCCATAGTACAGGTATTTGGGGCAGATGGTTGTGTGTGATTTGTCCCTGAACACATATGAATGTTTTATGTACAAAAGGGAAAAGTGTGCAATATTCGTACTCATCAAGGTAAATTTAGATTTTCAATACAGTTGCTCGAAAAGTTGTCCTTTATATGCAAGTCAAGTGTGCGCAAAATTGATTTTACCGCACACGTGCTTTTACTATACCACTTTTTTTAAATTTCTAGCTCGGAGGAACAAGACATTTCCAGCAAATAAAAAATATAATAACCAAATATACACAATCTTCTTTAAGACTTTTGAAAGGAGAATTTTAAAAGAGATAGGTAGTTCCTGCTTGAGGTTAGTACATAACGCTAGCTGTTTAGACTCTCTTAGGGTTTATCTTTGTGAAGAAAAGAGAAAAAATATGAATGAAGTGGAACCGGTTACACCAAGGAATAGGTCATCTTTTCCAAAGAGGTTAAGTATCCCAAGCCTTATTGTAGACTATTTATGATAATAACAAAAAAACTTACGCATGCGCACGTGTGCTAGCTAAAATATGGCGCAATTTTCGTAAAACTGAATTGAGATGTTTTAGTTGTGAAAACTCTTAAAATTAAGAATAGTTAATATATATGTATTAAAAAAAATATAATTAAAAAATATACTTATGTATAAGAAAAAACAAAGTGAGATTGCTCCCCGGACATTTAAAATAAGCCACAAGTCGCGTAAAATGAACTTTAGTTGCTGAAACCTGGATAGGTATGTACCTACCCATGTATTTTGTTTTTCTGTCACGGTCGTTTTTTTATTTTATCTAATTTCTCACAACTGTATTGAAAAACTTCGTATGATACATGTGTGTAAAAGGCAATAACAAACTCGTGACGATTGTAAACCCTTTTTATCACCCTTGTATCATAAATAACTATTAACAATTTATTTATTCATCTCCACCGACTAGAGCGTTATTCTTTGAAATTTCAATAAAGTAATTCACAAAGATAAGAGCTACATATTAGGCTTTCCAAACGTCTTTATGAATTTGCAGAAAATGCCCCGAAGAAAGCAAAACAAAGTTGCGAAATAACCATTTTACGAGTACATGACGTAAACCAACAGTTCCACAAACAGTATAAGAGTTAATTTAAACTTTAGTCCAAAACTAGTCCGCTTTTAGTTTGTTTTTATCTTTTTCTTTTAAAAAGGTTAATTCAACAAGAATCTGTGTTGTTATTATCTCCATTCTCTTAAAAAGGGCGAATTCGACATAGATCTATGTTGTTTTTATCTCCTTTCTTTTGAAAAGGGTAAATTCAACAAAGGTCTGTGGTGGTTTTATCTCTTTACTCTTGAAAACGTTGGTGGCGTAACGGCTAGGAGCCAAGTAGGTCGTGGTTCGAACCCCGCCAAGTACCAATGTGTTTTGGAATTTCGATTTCATATGTACGTTTATTCGACGCGTGAAGGAAAACATCGTGAGGAAACCTGCACACGCCTGCGAAGAAACTCGAAGGTTGTGTGTGAAGTAGATTAAGCCGCACTGGGCCCGCGTGATCGACTAAGGCCTGATCGCCCTAATTCAGGGTAGGCTCGAGCCCCTCGGTGGGGACATAATATGTGGGCTGATATGATGACTCTTGAAAAGGTTGAATTCGACAAGGATCTGTGTCGCTCCAAGTCGTTGGGCTTTTAAAGCACAGCGCTAGAATTCTAATCTAGTACTTTCATTCAAACTACCACACTAATCTAATAGTTTACAAAGATAAGTTCCAGCCGCGACTTCCTCCATGAATATGCATGAGTTACCCCGAAGAGAGCGAACGTGGGATTTGGGCACGTGACGCGAAATGCGAACAGAAACACACGTGCAGCGTGCAGCGAGGCTTGGGTTACTGATGATGCTGTCTAGTACCTTTGTAAAATACAGAATACTAAATGAAGGTGCATATTCTACTAAATACAATGTTGATATTATACCATTATCATTTTATCAGATAAAAAAAAAGTAGGTACCTCTATTTATCATACAATAGGCTACATGACAGCATCGAAAATAAACTAGTGGCTATGTGAGCTTGTAGACGTCGCGAGTTTTTCGAAATGGCTATGCAATATGATATTTTTATGTTTTCAACTCCCGGAACCATGGGAGTTGAAAACATAAAAATATCATATTGCATAGCCATTTCGAAAAACTCGCGACGTCTACAAGCTCACATAGCCACTAGTTTATTTTCGATGCTGTCATGTAGCCATTTTGAAAAATTTCCAAAAAATGATTCGATGAAAAAAAATTATATGATTATCTAACCCGCTCACAAAATTTCACGAGAATCGGTTGAGAAATGCGACCTGTAGAGGTGAACAGCCGGACAGACGCAGGCCGGACATACGAAAGCATTTATGCCCAAGCTGAAACTATGATACTAAAAATAAATCCTATTTGCCCTGCTGCTGAAACTTTAAAAAAACCTGACTAGTTTTGTTTTCCATCGATTTTTTAATTTTTAATAATCAAGTTCACGAAATGAGTACGTCAATGACGCTGAAAATCTATGACGTCACAGGTTTCTATTTCATATATTTTTAGAATAAAAATATTGTTTTTGTCAGATAATAAATAAAAAACGTGTGGCACTCGAAAACTGCCGCGGTAAAGCTATTGCATAACATTTTTTATCAACTTATGCAATTAAGTATAATTATTATTATTATTTTTTTGTTTATGCAGTATTTACCAGTACCATATTATAGTCCTTGGGGCGCGGGATGTTTATGTAATAAATTAACACTAAGTAAGTTAATCATCAGCATCATCCCCCTTACCATCCCCCCACCATCCCCCTGCCATCGCCCTCATCAACCCTCTCACCACCCCCCTCACCACCACTCACCACCCCCCCACCATCCCCTCATCATCCTCTCACTGTCCCCCTCACCATGACCCTCACCACCCCTCTTACCATCCCCCTCACCATCACCACCATCACCATCATCACCATGATGGATAGATAGATGGCACTGTAAGTTTTTTAGAACTCAATATTTTTTATTTTTTTTTGGGTTCAGGTTTTATTTTCGTTAAGAAATTTCTTGATTCGGTCCCCTCAAAGCCCGCGATAAAAGCTATACAATAGCTTATGAAGTAATTCAAATTACAGCAGTCAAAATCCCATAATTAGTTACGTTTATTTATCACGTCATCTTGTAGTACAATGAAACAATGACCTGTTTGCCACTCTTTTCTAAGAATATTGAAAGAGAAGTATTTTTTTCTAATAATTAATCAATGAAACAGAAAAACATAATAAGCCGACGGAAAAGTCTGTTCAAAATAAGTATCATGACTCCTGAGCCTTATTTGAAGCGTTACGCGTTCCTAGAATAGCTGGGAGCAGAGTGGGTGGCTACTGGGTAGGCTTAGCATCCCACTCACCATCCTACGCGAGTTGGGAAACAAGGGAGCCCTTTCTACACTCTCCGATCCAACAAGGCGTATCTATGGTACATACTTTTATCTACTTTCATATCGTTTTCAATATAAAAAAATAATGATTAAAAAAAAACGTTATTCGAATTTTAAACTTCAAAACGAGTTTATATTGACATACTTTAGGAACACCAAAATTTAAAAATGGAAAATGGAATCTTATTGTAACACTTTTTCTCTAACAAAATAATGTTCTATAATATTTTTTTAACCATTACGATACAGGACAAATCCAAGAAGTTAATATCACCAAGGAGAATTAAAGTTTTAATTCCAATTTTACCTGTCTGTGACAGCGCCCGCTTTTGCGTATGCGCGGCGATGTGCTGGATTTTGCGCTATCAAATGTTTTGTTGTACTGAATTTCGTGGGATTTTTTTCTCACTCTTTTAACTTTGATCTTTTAATTAGGAGGTTCAGTCCCAATGTATGAGATTAGATAAAGTAGTGTATGAAACTGCACATGACTATTTTATTTTATTTAGAACAACAAACTATTATACAGTACTAGGTATTAGAACACTCGTATGACAGTATTAAAAACCGCGCCAAGGCTCGGTTTTAAAACCCCTCATTACGCAACAGTTTCATAAACTACTATTAACACATGTATTGAAACTTTTCGATACAACCACGCACGACATGTCGTGAATATGCTACCATCGGCCTTAATGATTGTTTAGTCGGTGCCAATAAAGTATCGGATATCGTATAGGCACAAATTTGCTGAATGTTGTAAAACTTGTAAATAAATATCCACCCCTAAGTGTTGAGTGAGACAGACATTATACGGATAAAATTCAAGGCCTAGGCCAAATCAATAACTTTTTAATTTTCTTGCTTACACTAACTTTGGACAATGCAAAAATATATTTTATATACAATTAAAATTTGGAAAAATTAAAGAAGCAGTAGGTAGGGCAAAAGATTTTTAGGGTTCCGTAGTACAACAAGGAACCCTTATAGTTTCGTCATGTCTGTCCGCGGCCTAGCTCCTAGACTATTAGTAGTTATGAGCAGAAATTTGGTAAAGATAAATATAAAGTAAAAAAAAAAATTTGCAAAAAGAACTTTTTAAGGGTACCTCCCCTACAAGTAAAGTGGGGATGTTTTGTTTGCTCGTCAAACCCAGTCGTGTGGGGTATCGTTGGTTAGAGCTTAAAAAATAGTTCTGAGTCTTCAAGAACCCAAAATTATAAAATGGTCTTATTTTATAATTTTGAGTTCTGTTTTCGAAAAAATAGGCTTGAAAGTGGTAAATTTTGTTAGAGTCGAGTGTCCCCACCCCTAACCTGAACTAAACCGCTGTATTTGGAAATTTGAAAATTAGATATGGACAACTACGGAACCCTACATTGCGCGTGGTCCGACACGCACTTGGCCGTTTTTTTTACTTTCGAGTGACCGAGCGCAAGCAAAATAAGACTGTATTGTTATCATGAAAAAACTTTTCTTTTAATTCATATTTTTATCAAAATTCCGTTCAATGGTCCAATTGACATCAAATTTTAAAATTAAGAGTTTTATAAAAAAAAATATTAGGAGCCCTTTCATTTGATGTGTCACACGACATAGGTTGCAAAACTTGTTCTTTTTTTAAAATTTACTCTTCAAAAGTGGCCCCACGTTTAAAATTCATTTATTTACGTTACACGTCCGTCTTAAGGTCACCGACTAACATCATCATATCAGCCGAAGGACATACACTGGTGAACATAGGCCTCCCCCAAGAATTTACACGACGACCGGTCCTGCGCTACCCGCATCCAGCGGCTTCAATCATCATCATCATATCAGCCGAACGATGTCCACTGCTGAACATAGGCCTCCCCCAAGGATTTTCACGACGACCGGTCCTGCGCTACCCGCATTCAGAAGCTTCCATATGGGTATTAAATTTAACTCAATCGGTCCAGTAGTTTCTGAGCAAATTGGCTGTAACAGAGGGATGAGTAATCTTATAATGGTTCCTTTTATTCCTTTTGAGGTACGGAAACCTAAAAATTACAGTGACCTAATAACTTTTTATTTATTTATATTAAAACGTACTAAAACAGTTTTTCCACGACTACCTACCGTAAATAGCATCATTATAACGTCCTAACGGCAAAACTTATTAACTTTCCTATTATAACTCATTAAAGTTATGCGAAACAAAGTCTGCGGTCAATTCCCTTAATTAAGTATGATTAAAATTTATTACGTGATAAAGGCTCTATTCACAAGCTGCTCGTCCTCAGGCCAATTACTCGTCGCGTTCAGAAATTTGTGAGTTTATTATGTATCGATTTATTTAAATATACAAAACCGCCTCCGTAGCGTAATGGTTAAGATAGATAGATAGATATATAAGCATTTATTTAGGATTACACCCAGCACACACAGTCCATTAGCTTCACATGAGGACCGAGGATTCCGACCTCACTCCCTCGTCACCCAGATTGATACAGATTGGTTATAGTTTGGTTCTCGAACGTATGGAATTTCGACGTGATTTTGTTTGCTCCTTCATTTGTTTTTAGACATGTCATTTCACAACCTTTGTATGCAGTGTTTGTCAGTTTGATTGGTGGAAGGGCATTTTTAAGACCGCCTGGCTAGTTACCACCATCTTATCCAAGTCTTGCCACCAAACATCAATGTTTACGGCATTGATGTGTTCCGGCTTAAAGATAAGATAGACAGTTCCCCATTACGTTGGGGAATCTTGGTAAGCCCGCTTCCATCTTCATCATCATCGTCACTTACCATCAAGTAAGTTGATGCTAAGGGCTTACTAATTGTGAATAAAATATAATGTTTTAAGCTCCCCTAAATAATAATAAGGAGCTGGATCGCTAATTTATTAGATCTAGTAAATAGTGAAATACGAGAAGGAAAGGTTTTGATAATAAGACCATTCATACGAACCCAAATTATTTCAAAATTTTTCATCAAGTCTGATATAGGGTCACTTTGGTACTAAGTAAGCGCAATGTTTTCTAGAAAAAGTATGCACAGCGTGACTGCACATTTTTTTTGTAAAGCGGCACTGGAGCTTTAATGCTGTGCGCGTAAGCTGCTAAGGGTTCAACAAACAAAGCTCCAGCTTTGACTCGAAGACCAGGTGGATCTGCAAACGTACAAAGCGCGGCTGCAATGTTACCATCAATGTTTGCTGACGAAATAGTTAAAACCACCAACATACTTATTAGCTTTGAGGTAAGTGAGATTACTCCCCGGACATTTAAAATGAGCCACAAGTCGCGTAAAATGAACTTTGATTGCCAAAACCTTGATAAGTATGTACCCATGTATTTTGTTTTGTATGTCACGGTCGTTTTTTATTTCACCGGTTTTCTCACAACTGTATTGAAAAACGTTGTGTGATACATGGGTGTAAAAGAAAATAACAAACTCGTGACGATTTTACCATCGCCTGCAGCTCGGGCTTACAAATGTCACTCGTTTGTTATTGACCTTTTTACCACCCTTGTATCATAAAATTCATAAATAACTATTGCTCGGTGTTTTTAAAATTTAACTATACCACACCCTGGACACTTCATACAACGGGCCAGAAATGACATTTCAAAAAACGAATGAAGGATCAAACAAAATGCGGCGAAATCCTATACGTTCGACAACCAAACTGTAACCAATATGTATCAATCTGGGTGACGAGGGGGTGAGGTCGCAATCTAGAGAGCGGCAGGGAGTGTCCATATATATGTTAGTACTAATATACATATATATACTTTGACTATACTATAAAGAAGACAAAAATTAAAATGGACAAGAAATCGATTGGATCGGGAATTGAAGAGGAGAAAGTCTTGGACTATCGCATAAACAGGTGTAACAGAACTGGTGTAGGACTTGTTCACTGGTGGTTCTACTCGTCATATTGAATAACTTGCCCCGAGGAACCCATAAGAAAATCTCGAAAAATGCACAAAATTGGCCGATCAGCTGATCGATTTGTATGAAGAGCTAACTTTTTTGCGATTTCAGCATAGTCATAAAACAACAGTTGTCAAGTGTGATGAATAGAGACCCCAGTTACCGGGAGCTACACCAGTTTTGTTACAGCCTGTATATCTGATGCATTGAAATTATCAATCTTATTGCGCTGGTAAAGACGATGTGCGTGAAAACTCGGAAAACGCGTTTTTACAGTTTCAATAATATAGGATAGACTTCTCTCATTAACCTCAACTCGTCGCGATTCTAAGCCACATGCATGCACCATGCCACAGTGTAAAAATCCGTACGGTGGTCCAACACCATTAATGTTTGTTCTATCACTAACCACTGGTCACCTCTGGGGCAACACATAACGCTGTAATGTCGCTTCTAGTTAATTGTCCCGAACGGCGACTAGGGCAACTGGGGCCCGACCTCCCCCGTCTCGCAGCCTCCGCACTATTGCCATATCTAGATGTCTCCGTTGGACGAATGTATTAAATATTTTGACTGTGACCATGCCATGCATAAATAAAGGTAGTCTTTCTTCTTCTTTTGTTTCTTTTCTGTACAGTAACCGTCATCACTTTCTGTCCCTCGCCAACTCCTTGACAAACCACACTTACTCGTAGTTATCAAACGAAAATTACTATTAATTGATACGAAATTGCTCAGTGTACATCGTAACAGTTTTATTTTTATGCTTTTTTTAGTTTCTTCAACACCGACTGATCGGATCACTAAAGGAGAAATTTTTTTTGGCCCCTTAATTTGTTATTGGTATTACACTCTAAAAAAATTAATAATTTATTATAGTAATTGAACGAAAGATAAGGCAAAAATGAAACCGGAATCATAATAGGTTAATCGAAGAGATTAAGAGGATAAATCAAGTTTGAATTAATTTCTCAATATTCCCGTTAGATGAGATATATATATTATCAATGTAATCTAGAGATTATGAGGAACAAATCGACATGAGTTTTATTACTATACGCTACGATTTGTGGTGGGTGGGCCTATTCGCCATACTACAAAAAATTGTCCTCTTTAAACTGTACATTTACATATTTTTTTTGCAGAAACCCATTTCAATTTCGTTTTAGAGTGTGAAGATCTATGTATTTATGGAGCTCCCAAGCCTTGTGGGGGTAAATATAAACAAACAAGTAAAAGTTCGTTCATTCAGAGGCAAATTCCGACTTAAACCAAGCTTGCATTCCGTTTGGTACCCTCGTCGGAGTCGTTGTTATTAAATTCCTTCTAATTCGGCCTGTCTCTTTGAGCAGTGTCCTATCAGAGTGTCAAGCTTACGAAAAACGTCTAATGCCACAGAAAAGCGAAGAAGTTTTTATTGCTACACATAATATTGCGTCTCCTATACGGCTGCAACAATTATACTCACAGTCAACTATACTTTCATCATCATCATATCAGCCGAAAGACGTCCACTGCTGGACAAAGGCCTCCCCCTAAGGATTTCCACGACGACCGTTCCTGCGCTGCCCGCATCCAGCGGCTTCCCACGTCACCAAAAAGAGACCCAACATTACTATTATCATTATCAATATTTGAAAAAAAAACTATTTCACTCCTCTCTGGTAAACTCTCGAGGCTCATCGAAAATGAAACGTTTCATGCTATAGTAAAGTAACCTATGTCAAAGAATAAAGACTCTGTCACGTCACTGACCTAGGTACAGAGGCCAGCATATCAATCTACACTTTTTTTTAATTTTTTTTATTCACAATTGGTAAACCCTTTAGCATATTTAAGATAGATCACATTTATGGCGATCGGGCCTTAGTCAACCACGCTGGCCCAGTGCGTGTTGGTCGACTTCACAGTTTCACACACAACCTTCGAGTTACTTCGCAGATGTGTGCAGGTTTCCTCCCTCGCGATGTTTTCCTTCACCGTAAGAGCGTCGGATAAACGTACATATGACATCGAAATTCGAAAACACATTAGTACGTGGCAGGACTCGAACCACGACCTCCCGGATAGGAGGTAGCGGCCCTTGCCCTTGCGCCACCGACGCTCCGATTTAAGATAGATACGATGCAATTAATACGACCAAAGTATAGAGTGTATTCCGTTCTAGACTGAACTGAAAATGCCTCCCGGTCTATTCTCAGATTTCATATATGAATCCGTTGCATGCCTTTGAGGTGGGAAAGCTGGCTTGCAAATTGGTTGCAATCAATAAGGCCGACGGATTTATGAGTGAGCTTAACAAGACGCTGTTGAAATAGGTAGTCTAGTCTATTAAAATATTTTTTTAAAACGAATTATTTGAAAAGTAAAAAACACGCCTTACAAAAACCTAACCCCTCTTATTGGCTAGTCGCGTAAAAATGTATCCGATATCACTCATAGGGTCAAGACGAATCTAACGACACCTCGTACTCCAAAAACCAATAAGCCGTTTAGGCGTGACAAAGCAATATACATAAATACATACATACACTCGGCTGATATGATGATGATGATGACTCGAAAAACATAACCCTTCTTCTGGCGCAGTCGGGTAAAAACGTAAAAATCTTTAGTTACAAGTTTTTATCTCAAATAAATCAAAAGAGCCTAAACTCGATGTTATTGTATTTTTTTTTATTACTGAGTCCCTGTCGCCACCTTCCGGCTCCATCATCACATCAGCTCGATGGTACCGAAATATTTCATTGTCACCGACTTTGCATACGTGTGCCAAATTTCAGCTCAATCGAACACCGAGAAGTGGTACAAATTTAACTTTCAAATTTTGAAGCGGACAACATACATACCTACTTTAAACACTGCAAGTTAAATAAAAGTTTTGAAAAAAAATACAATAATTCTGTTCTAAAACTAGAAGTATTGTGACGAAGTCATCGTTTTTTGTTTATTTTCATCTGTTTAATATTCTTTTTAACTTTTTTTATTAAAATTTTTGACTTCTCGGCTGTCTTTGTCTTGTAATTATGTCTTTTATAACCATACTTTTTTATTTTTTTCGTTGTTTTATTAAATTCAGTTTTGGTGGTAAAAACAAATGTATTTTACTAATTCGGACCCTACCTCTGACCTAGAAGTCTTCTATTTCTTCTATTTACTTGTGCCAGCTTGAGCGTCTGAACGCGAAACGGAGGGCGCGTCGAGGCCGCAAGCCACATTTATTTTATGCCACCATCACCATGAATAGCCAAAATATCCTCATCTATATCTTGATATGCCCGCTTTCATCTTCCGCTTCATCTTTTAGATCCGACATCGAAAGCCAACGAAACACCTTATGTGTCAATAATTTTCGAAAAACCTAAAAACTGATAGGTACAAGCTTTAACTTGGAAAGAATTTTAATTATTTCGTATTCTTCTCAGCAGTCCCTTTCATTTGATACCCATAAAAAATAACTGGTCCGCCATATTGGATTTAGAATGACGTCACTTAGCTAACCATGCATTGTGCTCCAAACTTAACGTGTATGCTAAATTTCATCTCAATCGGAAACCGGGAAGCGGTTCTAATTTAGCTTCCATGATTTGTCCCAAACGTCAAGTTAATTTAAAGCTTGTAAAATATACTCAGTATTTTAGGAGTAAGTTTGCCAAAAATACGGAAAAAGCATAAAGGTCGTTGCAGATGCAGACTCAACCGTGGTAAATGAGCGAGTGACCGTTGCCGATCGGTTCATTCAAACCAGTGGCACGGATCGAAGGCGATGCGCGCGCATGCCCTCACCCTCACCCCACGCCACTGGCTTACATACGTCTGAAGGACAAGTCCTAGACCTAGAAAATGATTAAGAACGAACGAGCTTCTAGAACCTCCTTGTGGAGTGGAGGAGCAAATCAACCGGTGATAAGTCAATTCAGGATTCAGCTTGAAGTAAAAAAGTTGAGAAAGTCCTAACTCCTAATCATGGACGCTTTCTAGGAAGCGAGACAAATTAAGCTACTCAGAAAATTCTATTTCTATTTAAATTTTAAGTTATATAAAAGGAAACCGGCCAAGTGTGAGTCGGACTCATGCATTAAGGGTTCCGTACTACTAGCGGAAACGGTCGCCACAGTTTTAACATTACAGCTATATATTATGGAATAAAATCTATAAAAAATATTTCTTTTTGTGTAAACATAGATTATGTACACATAGATAAGTGGGGGCGAATTTTGTTTTGTTCGGGAAAACTATCTGGTGGGGTTAGTTACTAAATGCAACAGTGTGAATACTAAACTCTTTTTTTTTTCATACTTTTCGTTGTAAACAAACACCGCTCGAACAAAAAACACCACTTTCCGAATACACCATACACATTATGAGACTAAAAAACATTGTAAATGGTAACTGCGATGTGAACGTATGAATTAACACTGAAAACTGCTATTATTTTGTACATCTTTAAACACTTTTTCCATAAAATTGCGAAATTGATAAAGGATTTTGTCACAGATTAAAAATCGACATGATAGTTTTGTTGCTTTGGTGTAGAGATGGGACGAAGTGAATGACTGAATGAATGATTTTGAACTGTTGTTGCGAGGTAAAAATTGGGTCATCTTTGGGCTCAACTGTTCTATAGGGTACATCGATTTGGCAGTCCGCATTTTTTGGTAAGAGATAGGCTTTAGCTGAACATCCATACCAAATTTCAAGGTTAGGAAACCAGCGGTTTTTGAGTTATGAATTTTTAAAAATTGTATTTCTAGGTACCCTTTGGTCTTTGTTTTGTGAGTTTATGTAGGACCACCAAAGATGACTTATTACTGATTATTATATCAGCTCATATACGTCCCCACCGAGTCGTTTTTGAGTTATGAATTTTTGAAAATTATATTTTTAGGTACTTTGGTCTTTGTTTTGTGAGTTTATGTAGGACCAAAGATGACTTATTACTGATTGTATAATTTGATTCCAAAGATTCATAATATGGGGTCCGCGAAGCCGGAAAAGCACGTGGGGCCGACTTGAGGGCGGGCAAACTTGGGGGTGACAAATCGAAAACTAGGGGGTTATCTTTTTTGTTTATTTATTTACTTAAGGCAATCAACAGCAAACTTATTTAACATTAAGCTTATTAAGGAGAGAAACAGCAAGGCAAATAACAGATTACCCTAGATAAGCCAAACACTGTGCACAAAAAACAGACAGTTAGGTTAGGCAGCACATAAATTTTACGATATTACACATTTATATAAAGAAATAGCTCAGATACAGTGTGAACTAAAAACCTGCGTTTGTTGCCACGAGTTAATGTAGGTTTTCATGTATGCATGAGGTTGATGAGGAACTTGTGTGTTGTATATATGTGTTGTTAGGTAGTCTTTGACCGACAAATCGCTACCGCTTATTAAAAAAAGGTCATCTACTTCTATGACGCCGAAAATCGCTGCCGCTTAGTAAAAAAAAAGGTCATCCACTTCTCTGACGGCGAAAATCGCTACCGCTTATTCCAAAAAAAGGTGTAAGTCAATTTGATCACCAAGATTCATGATATTGGGTCCAGGGAGCCCAGCCCCCGCCAACCATTTAAAGCCCCCAACAAACCTTCGGGATCCGAAGGGGATGTGGGAGTATCAGGGCCCGGACCCCTAACGGGGGCTTAGCCCCCGCCACCCATTTAAAACCCCCAACAAACCTTCGGGATCCGAGGGGGATGTGGGAGTATCAGGGCGGGGAAAGCACGCGGGGCCCGGACCCCTAACGGGGGCGTAGGCTCCTACTTCTGCATTCTCATTTTAAACCTAACACTATGACGGTAGGACGGTATAACCTAACCTAACGGATACGAGTCGGGGTGTTCCGAAAGTCCGAGCTCGCTTCGCTCGCTCCCGCTTCTATTTAGAACACCCCGTACCTCACTCGCGGACCCCATATTATGAATCTTTGGGATCAAATTGACTTAGACCTTGACTTTGAAATGACCTTGACTGATTGACCTTGACCTTAACAGATTACCCCCTGGTTTTCGATTTGTTACCCCCAAGTTTGTCTGCCCTCAATCGGCCCCGCGTGCTTTCCCCGCCCTGATACTCCCACATCCCCCTCGGATCCCGAAGGTTTGTTGGGGGGTTTTAACCCCATATTATGAATCTTAGGAATCAAATTATACAATCAGTAATAAGTCATCTTTGGTCCTACATAAACTCACAAAACAAAGACCAAAGAGTACATAAAAATATAATTTTCAAAAATTCATAACTCAAAAACCGCTGGTTTCCTAACCTTGAAATTTGGTATGGATGTTCAGCTAAAGCCTATCTCTTACCAAAAAATCGCGGACTGCCAAATCGATGTACCCTATTGTACAGTTGAGCACAAAGATGACCCAATTTTTACCTCGCAACAACAGTTCAAAATCATTCATTCAGTCATTCACTTCGTCCCATCTCTACACCAAAGCAACAAAACTATCATGTCGATTTTTAATCTGTGACAAATCCCTTATCAATTTCGCAATTTTATGGAAAATGTGTTAAGAGATGTATAAAATAATAGCAGTTTTCAGTGTTAATTCATACGTGCACGTCGCAGTTACCATTTACAATGTTTTATAGTCTCATAATGTGTATGGTGTATTCGGAATGTGTTGTTTTTTGTTCGAGCGGTGTTCGTTTACAACATAAGTAGTAACTAATTAGTAATCTGTGACATAAGACAAGTATGAAAAAAAAGAGTTCAGTTGGGCCTTTACGTTCGGTAACTGGTTGGTTTTTATTCCTGTGAACGAAATCACAGCGGCGCGCAAAGTGAATATAGTGAATAAAAGTGCTTGCGTAGCTCGTCCTTTACGTTTGGTACCCAATCTACAGCCAATCTGAGTGACGGGGGGGTGAGGTCGAATCTAGAGAGCGGCAGGGAGTGTCCATACTGTACGTTAGTACTAATATATAATATACTGTGGTAGTAGTTTAGTGGCACAGTATATATATTAGTACTAACGTATTAGTGGTAATGGTAGTGTAGTGGTAGTGTAGGAGTAATGTAGTAGTAGTGTAGTGGTACGGTAGTGGTAGTATAGTGGTAGTGTAGTGGTAGTGGTGATGGTAGTGGTAGTGGTAGTGTAGCGGTAGCGGTAGTGTAGTATAGTGTAGTGTATTGTAAGGCGGTTCGAAGTTCGCCGTGACAGCTATTTTTGATAAACTTCTTTATGTTGGTTTTTATATGTATTCTTCCGCATTGCGGCAGCATTTGATTTAGCAATCAATCGTTCAAATATTATGTACAGTTAACATAAGATAGTTTGTGACAGTCGATGAGGTCGAAAATGTTTAGAAAACCAACCAAAGTAATATACTGTGGTTTAGGAATAGACCAACCCATAAAAATTTCATATATTTTCTATACAAAATATTCTATACCAACTGCAAAAATACCTTTGTTTTTTAAATTATGCATTTATTGTTTAAGACTACCGAACACTACTTTGCGCGGGGTTCGACACGCACTTGGCGCATTTTTATCATTAATTGCCATAGTAGGTAACCGCTATTTCAGGACCTCTGAATATTTTTAATAAATTGTAAGACATAATAATATAATCAAGTCAAAATGAAAACTATCACGGCTAAGTAGGCTTTTGTAGTTTAGGAGTAATAGTCGACCAACTTAAGATAGTCAGTTAAATATATCAAAAGTTCATAGATTTTCCTTACAAAACGTTCTGTTACCAACTGCAAACATCATTACAGCTCATATACGTCCCCACCGAGGGGCTCGAGCCTACCCTGAATCAGGGCGATTTGGCCTTAGTCGACCACGCGGGCCCAGTGCGGGTTGGTCGACTTCACACACAACCTTCGAGTTTCTTCGCAGGCGTGTGCAGGTTTCCTCACGATGTTTTCCTTCACCGTTAAAGCAATCGGTAAGTATGTACGTAAGTTTTTTTGAAAAACTCATTGGTACATTGGCCATCCAGATTTGAACCCGGTACCTCTGGTTAGATGGACCGAGTCGTTACCGGTTGAGCCACCGACGCTTTTATTTATTTATAATTTATTTTTTAAGACTACGGAACCTCACTTTGCGCGAGTCCAACTCGCACTAGACCGGTTTTTTTAATGTTCGTTATGGTCCGAATAAGGTTGTTAGGGAAAAAAAAATAGGAAAAATTTGCCGGAAAATTAAAAATTTAAGAAATACATAGTGCTTTTTGTGCTTTTTTATAGTCAGGACAGGACGTCTGTCGGGTCAGCTAGTTTTTGAATAAATTGGTTAGGTTTTTCCAGGGTTGTCTTGATTTTCTTCAACCCGAAAAAACCCACTGCGTTAAGTTAGGTAAAACCTACTTGAAAAATCTGAAAGATCCAAAATCTTTCTTTATTAAGAATAGCTCTAAATATCACTACCAGTGTGAAAACATGAAGGGAATTTCACCGTTTGACAACAGACAATGACGATTTTCGGAGAAATCTCGTGCATGATTTTTTCCTGTCAATTAGTGTAGCCTCTTCGTTCAGTATTAAGTTAGTCAATTGAATCCGACATTAAGTTAAATCAATTAAATCTAAATTTAATCCGAAAACAGATAACCGAAAAAGCCCAGTGGGTGGATAATTTTAGAAAAAACCCGAGTTTTTGCCAACCCTGGGCTATGCTAAAATGTGAAGCTAGGTAGCAAAAAAAAAAGAAAAATTCATTATCTTCAAACAACACGCGGAATGGGTTTTTCGAAACAAATTAAAATTATAGTCCCCGGCTTTCCGTAGCACGCTCAAATTACGTAAATAAATTCGTGGCTTCTGTTGTAAAAGCTGTTAGGATCAAAGAGCTAGGTCAGGACGTCTTCAGGTACGGGTATATTTCTATAGGAGAACATTTTCGATTCTATTCGTAAAGATCTGAAAGGAATGGGGTCAGGAATGGCTATTCAAGTTTAAAATGTCCGTTTTTAGGGTTCCGTACAAAAAGGGTAATAACGGGACCCTATTACTAAGACTTCGCTGTCCGTCTGTCACCAGGCTGTATTTCATGAACCGTGATAGTTAGACAGTTGAAATTTTCACAGATGAAGTATTTCTGTTGCCGCTATAACAAATATAAAAAATTTGAAAAAGTGAAAAAATAAGGGTTTTTATACAAAAAACCTGTTTTTCTTTAAAATTGAAGAAACTAGCGCCATCTAGTATGATGGTACGGAACCCTTTGTACTAGCGCCATCTAATATGATGGTACGCAGCCCTTTGTGTGCGGTTCAGAATCGCACTTGACCGGTTTTTTTATCCACTGCAGGGTGTTACTTAAGTATCAAAAGTGGCGATTATTACGAAAGATCGTCGTACGCTACATCTCCCCTGCACCAGATTAGCACAGCTTCAACAAGCAGCCAGCTCGGTGTCCGGCGGCGTCCACGAGTAGACCGCGAGTCGTTTGCGAGGCAATGGCTCCACGACCACGATATCAGGCCATACCACAAATTATTATAATGATTATTACGTAAGCCGTATTGGAAGACGTAGCGTGAGCAGGCCTCCCAATAGGTGACCGACCGACGACCTGGTGAAAGACGCGGGAAGCCGCTGGATGCGGGCAGCGCAGAACCGGACGTCGCGAAAATCCTTGGGAGGCCTTTGTTCAGAAGTGCACGTGTTTCCGCTGATATGATGATGATAAAGCCATATCACATACCGAGTCCTAAAGGAAGATCCGCGAGTGTTATAAGAAACCGACCAGGTCAATATGCCTGCATATTTGGCTGCAATGCAGTAGCAATAAAGCCAGGCGAGCACTGAACCAGCATTAGTTTCTATAGATTAGGTTAACCGCCTCCGTAGCGTAATGGTTAGTCCATTCGCTTCACACCAGGATGTTGTGGGTTCGATTCCCGACGAGATCAACTTTGTAAGACTCGGTTTGGTTTGTGGTAGGGCATTTTCATAACCACCATCTTATCTAAGTCTTGCGGCCAAACATCAGTGTTAACAGCATTGATGTGTTCCGGCTTAAAGATAAGATAGCCAGATGCCCATTGCTGGGGAATCTTGGTTAGTCCACTTCCATCTTCGGCATCATCGTGACTTACCATCAGGTGTGATGATGCCAAGGGTTTACCAATTGTGAATATATATTTTTTTAAAAAAACGGAAACTACCAATGAATATTTATCCACTACATTACCACTACCACTACACTACCACTAAACTAGCAATACACTCTAACTTGTCTAAGTTACCACTACCACTACTACTACTACACTACACTACTTTTTGTAGATATTGCAGGAATTTTTAGGTCATTTTTGGGTAACATTATTTGAGTTTTAGTAAGGGTCCCTAATTTTTTTTAAATATAATATAGCCTATAGCAAACGCGGATAGTGTGGCTTCCTGAAACGGTGAAAGAATTTTTCAAATCGGTCTAGTAGTTTCGGAGCCTATTCAAGACAAACAAACAAACATACAAATATTTCCTCTTTATATTATTAGTGTAGAGTACTACGTTTCGAGCAACCGTATTGAAAAGAAACATAACTGTAGATTTGTAGAAAAAAGGTTTAAAAAATAAAAGCGTAGGTACTTACAAAAGAGTATAAAGTAGCCAGACTAAAACCCGATTGACGGTCATTAATGTCAGATTAAGGCACTTTGATGTTGTGTCTGATCAGGGTTTGATCCAGTCCCGGCTTTATCAAATCCGATATCAAACAACTTTAGTAAAATTTGACAAAGTCGCTTTATAGCGATTTGTAAAAATGATTTTGATTTACTTTACGGCTTTAATAATCACTTGATGCATCATCATATCAGCCGAAAGACGTGTACTGCTGAACACACCTCCCCCACGGATTTTCACGACGACCGGTCTCACGCTGCCCGCATCCAGAGGCTTCGCGCAACCTTAACCAGTTCGTCGGTCCACGTGTGGGATCCATCCTTGATGGACCATCCGATTGCTTGTATATAAATAGCTTTATTTCAATGCTTTAAAGATGTTACAAAGATAGTTAAACTAATGAAAAATATCTTAACTAAATAGGCTCGGTATTTAGAACTATTATGTTGTAACATTTAACAATATTCTTATGGCAAATAACTGTATAATTAGTTTTAAAAGTGAAAAGAATGGTGTATCTGGAGACTCTTCTCATCATACAGAACATCTTTCCCCAAGGAACCCATTCTCAAAAAAAAATTGGATCCTCCATACAAAATTGCACAAAATTGTTCATTTAGCTGATCGATTTGTATGAAGAATTTCTTTTTTCGATTTCAGCATAGTTGTTCAGTATGAAATTTGTTTTTGTAATATTGAATTGAACTGATGAGTAGAAGCCCCAGTTAACGGGATCTACACCAATTACGTTACACCCTGTATAGACAATCTGAAGATACTTTGCATGTACCCTAGGCAGGACTGTGTGGGAGTCCATATACAACAGTGATGTCTGTCGAGATGGCGTCCGACGGTCTGGCGTCAGGAACAAGTTCTAGGATGCCTGCCAAGTGTGCCAGCAAAATAGAGGCTCGAGTTTTGGCTAAAAACTTTCATTTGACAATACGCCTAATTGGCGAAAAAATATTTGTTCCGCATAATCTATTGTTTCTTATTACACTTGTCTACAGTGGTTTTGTTGCCCTACATATATTGGATATATTTATGCTCACAATTCATGAAACTATCAATGATTTTGTAAGATTTGATTTTGCGCAGAATTCTAATAATGACTGGGAAAATAAATTTTATTACTAACAAGCCGATAATTGATCAAAATATAAGATAAGCAATAATCATAAAAACAAAAGCACATTACATTCAATACTTTCATGAATAAATTCGTAATCTAGGCACTTGAAAACATCAAAATTTGCTAGATATCCACAGCAACAATTTTTTTTTTTGTGGAGCTGTTATCATTAATCAAATTAAAATAACTCTTTATTGCACACTAGCTGATTCCCGCGGCTTCACCCGCGTGGACCACATTTCTATGACTTTTCGAGGGGGCGCAGTGCGCGAGCCGCAAGCGGCTCGCGAGCGTGGTAAAAAGTAGCCTATGTCTGAATCCAGGTCCTAATCTGTCTACCTACCAAATTTCAGCCAAATCCGTTCAGTAGTTTTTGCGGGAAAGCGTAACAGACAGACAGAGTTACTTTCACATTTATAATATTAGTAGGGATTAGATAAACAAATACATGTTCAAAACAAACGTAACAATTATACGAGTAAATAAACCACGAAGTATATTGATTATCATTGGGTTTATCTTATCTACTGTTTATTTATCGGTCAAAAACTAAACGAGCAAGGATTAAATATGAAAATATTGACGAATATCAACATACTTGTCTGGAGGCCGTACATTAAATCGTCTCTGAAGCTAACTATTAATTAAAATTTCGCAAAATTCGTCACACACTCAACAGAATGGCATTTCCCGGCCCAAGAGAAACAAAATGTGTTATAATGTTACATAGAGTACAAAAACAAACACTACAAATGAAGACTGCGCTCATTTCAAAAAACCGAAAACCAAGATTTTATTTGAAAATAATGTTAATTATTTCATATTCTTCATAGAAAACCTAATGTAGATAGATATTGAGTTTCATATAACAATCATAACAAAAGTGGGCTAACGCTTGTTCTATATTATACGTATGCTTTTTTACCTTAACTGGTGACCTCGAATAATGTTTCGACACGTAAAAGGTCCTATCCTTCACTGTAATTGAGACAGGTGCATTTGAGACATGTCACAAAATGTCGGAAAATTCGTCACATACTCAACAGAATGGCATTTCCCGGACCATGAGTAACAAAATGTGTTACAATGTTGAGCACAAAAACAAACAGACCAAATTAAGAATATGCTCATTTCGAAAAACTTAAAAACAATATTTTATTTGAAAATAATGTTAATTATTTCGTATGGTGAGCTGAGAGTGGGGCAATTTGGATATGGAGTAAGAAATGCACGTGGCCAGATGCTGGCCGACTTTATGGAGAAGGAGAGCCTCTTTATGATGAACTCCTTCTTTAAAAAGTCAAAACAGCGGAAGTGGACATGGTTGCATCCCAATGGCGTAACAAAAAACGAGATAGACTTCATCTTGTCGACAAGGAAGCAAATATTCAATGATGTCTCCGTGATCAATTCAGTCAAAACAGGAAGCGATCACCGGATGGTCAGAGGCACATTGAATCTAAAGACCAAGCTAGAAAGATGTCGACTGATGAAGTCTACGCTCCGACCAGCGCCCATCCAGCTCCAAAACCCCGAGAGCTTTCAGCTCGAGTTGCACAATCGTTTCGAATGCCTAGGAGACTGCGAGAATGTGGACGATTATAATGACAGGTTCGTGGAAATTGTTCAAACGGTCGGGTCTAAGATTCTTAAAACTCGCCGTTCAAACAGAACCAAAAAAATCTCCGACTTCACCAGCAACCTCATGGAAGAAAGACGCAGATTGATTTTGCAGTCCTCTGAAGACGCTACTCAGTATCGGCAACTAAACAGGCAGATCTCTAAGTCCCTAACTCGCGATTTACGCCAATATAATACAAATTGTATTAAAGAGGCGATTGAGCACAACAAAGGCTCAAAAGTGTTCGCGAGAGATCTGTCTGTTGGACAAAGCCAACTGACCAAGCTGAAGACTGAGGGCGGCAGGACCATATCGTCTAAGACTGAGTTGCTGGAAGAAGTTGAGAAGTTCTATGGACAATTGTACAAGACCACACGTTTGCCTGTCAGCGATCTGGCTGAAGACCCAAGAGCCAGACTAACCCGACACTATACCGAAGATATCCCGGACGTCAGCCTGTACGAGATTAGAATGGCTCTCAAACAGCTCAAGAACAACAAGGCACCGGGTGATGATGGAATTACGGCTGAACTTCTGAAAGCAGGTGGAACACCGGTACTTAAAGCTCTTCAGAAGTTATTTAATTCCGTTATACTCGAGGGACAAACGCCTAAGGCATGGCACAGAAGTGTGGTCGTGCTTTTCTTCAAAAAGGGTGACAACACTCTGCTGAAGAACTACAGACCCATCTCACTTCTGAGCCATGTCTACAAGCTGTTTTCGAGAGTCATTACGAATCGTCTCGCACGCAGGTTTGACGACTTCCAGCCTCCCGAACAAGCCGGTTTCCGAAAAGGCTTTAGTACCATAGACCACATACATACGCTGCGGCAGATTATACAGAAGACCGAAGAGTACAATCAGCCACTATGCTTGGCGTTTGTGGACTATGAGAAGGCCTTTGATTCAGTCGAAACCTGGGCTGTGCTACAGTCTCTCCAGCGGTGCCAAATTGACCATCGATACATCGAGGTGTTGAAGTGTCTGTATGAAAACGCCACCATGTCGGTTCGCCTCCAGGACCAGAACTCGAAACCTATCCAGTTGCAGCGAGGGGTGAGACAGGGAGACGTTATATCTCCGAAACTGTTCACCGCCGCCCTGGAAGATGTTTTTAAGCTTCTGGACTGGGGTGGACTCGGCATCAATATCAACGGCGAGTACATATCCCACGTCCGATTCGCTGACGATATCGTGGTCATGGCTGAGACTATGGAAGACCTAAGCACAATGCTCGATGGCCTCAGTAAGGTCTCTCAACAAGTGGGTCTTAAAATGAACATGGACAAGACGAAAATAATGTTAAATGTCCGTGTCGCACCCACTTCTCTAAAGGTTGGAGACTCTACACTGGAAGTTGTTGACGAATATGTATACCTGGGACAAACAGTCCAGCTAGGCAGGTCCAACTTCAAGAAAGAGATCAATCGACGAATCCAACTCGGCTGGGCAGCGTTCGGGAAGCTTCGCAATATCTTCACGTCCCAAATACCGCAGTGTCTCAAGACTAAGGTCTTTGACCAGTGTGTGTTGCCAGTGATGACTTACGGAACTTAGACATGGTCGCTTACTATGGGCCTCAAAAGAAGGCTCAAGGTCACCCAAAGGGCAATGGAGCGTGCTATGCTCGGAGTTTCTCTGCGTGATCGAATCAGAAACGAGGAGATCCGCAGGAGAACTAAAGTAACCGACATAGCTCACAGAGTCGCTAGACTGAAGTGGCAGTGGGCAGGGCACATAGCTCGTAGAACAGATGGCCGATGGGGCAGTAAAGTTCTCGAGTGGCGACCGCGCACCGGAAAACGTAGCGTAGGCAGGCCTCCCACGCGGTGGACCGATGACCTGGTGAAGGTCGCGGGAAGCCGATGGATGCGGGCAGCGCAGGACCGGACGTCGTGGAAATCCTTGGGGGAGGCCTTTGTTCAGCAGTGGACGATTTGTGGCTGATATGATGAATGTTAATTATTTCGTATACTTCCCAGCAAACCCAATGTGGATATTGAGTTTCATACAACAATCATAACAAAAAGTGGGGTAACGCTTGTTCTATATTATACGTATGCTGAATGTAATTGAAACGTCACAGCACGTTTTGGCATGTTGACGGTAAGTCTGCCAACGCGTGGCTGTAGGCATAACTCTGCTCCGTCGTGATTGGAGTACAGTTTTTTATACCCCGTTTTCAAAGCGCTAACACTACATCTACTTTTTATTTTTCATCTGAGAGCAAACCCTTTCATTTGATACCCGTATGGGTGTGCATAATAATAACTGGTCCGTCATCTTTGGGAGTCCGCCATCTTGGATTTAGAATGACGTCACTTAGCTAACCATAATATGCAATGTCATCCAAATGAAACGTGTATGTAAAATTTCAGGTCAATCGGAAACCGGGCAGTGTGTCAAATTTAACTTGCCAATTTTTAAGCGGCAACTTACACACATCGCAAGTTAAATAGAAGTTTGTAAAAATTTTCAATGCACATTCGATAAACCCTTATCCAAAATAATAGTACAATCAGATGAGGTGTTATTTGACCAATCTTTATATTAAGGTGGTCCCGGAATTGGCAACGTTCCAAAATAACAGTCAGTAATTTCGCACACTTTACATTGCTCACGGATAGAATCGAAATGAAAACGCAATCTAAGTTTAAGATTGGAAGAACGTGCATAACTTTAAGAGGATTGTGAATATGTATATCTATTGTCGATGGATGCGGGCAGCGCAGGACCGGTCGTCGTGGAAATCCTTAGAGGAGGCCTTTGTCCAGCAGTGGACGATTTGTGGCTGATATGATGATGATATCTTTTGCTGATATAACGACAAATACAAAAAAAATATATGAAAAAGTGAAAAAATACCATAAACATCCATACAATGAACATGTTTTTTATAGGCATTTTTAGACGTATTTTTGATTTAGCTCTATCGTAAAAACGGTAATGCACACAAACGTGAAACTTGTTTTGATTACAGTACTGAAGTAAAACAACAAATAATAATACCTGGCCAAGTGTGAGTCGTACTCGCGTTAAGGAGTTCGAACTGAATAAAAAAGCATTTTTCTGCAGAGACATGCTATATATAAGGGGAGGTAGATAGGTTACATGTGTCTAAAAAGTGAAGCAAAAAAAAGATGCCAATAGGCATCTCTTTTCTTAGTAACATTCAGTGCAATAGAAGGGAACTACCTATAACATTGTGTGTGCAAATGGCTTCGATTTTCAAATGTTGTTTGTTAGTGCATAACCCATCTATGGTAACAAATCTCTGTTTTTCTGGGATTTTTACGGCATTATAAAAAAGGGGCGTCAAACTTGGTCAGTCTTTGCGTATACATATACTATTGAGTATGAATACTTAGTACTATATTTTCAAAAACAATAACAATATTCTACATCTCTTAGATAATATAGGGTGTACTCTCCCTGTAATTCTAACAGAGTAGGATGAATGTTTTTTAGGGATCCGTACACCTAAAGGGTGACCAATAGGACCCTATTACTATTACTAAGCCTTCGCTGTCTTTCCGTCTGACTGTCAGCGGGCTGTATTTCAAGAACCAGGTAGACATTTGAAATTTTCACAGAATGTGCATTTCTGTTACCGCTATAAGGACAAATATTAAAATTTATGAAAGTGAAAAACTAAACGTTCTCGTTCCACGTTCAAAAAACAAGTTTTTATTGGTATTTTGTAGGTATTTTTGATTTAGCTCTATCGTAAAAACGGTAAAACATGTAATTATAGTACAAATCCTGAAATAAATCAAAAAATAATAAAAACCGGTTAAGTGTGAGTCGTACTCGCACTAAGTGGTCCAAAGTGAATAAAAAAAAGTACATTTTTGTCGCTCACGTTGATGTCTTTTGTTTGTAATGTGAATAGGTGTTATTGTAATAGTTGTGTGGAGAGGTGCAGTACTATGGAATTCTCAGAGTGCGAGGCTGACTCGCACTTAAGCGATTTTTTTAAAATTATTGATCAAAATAAACAAATAGTGCCCGAAATTATTTAGTAGGTATGAAACCACTGAACGATTAATAAAATTGAACTTATAAATTGTATTGAAATAATTTCGAAAACCTAAAACTTTCAGGTACAAGCTCTTTATATTGCAATGTCACGCGATATACATATGAAAGCAATATTTCAGCTTAATCGGAAACCGGGAAGTGGGTCAAATTTAACCTGCAAGATTTCATTACAGACATCGGGACAGTTGAGACTAAATAAAAGCTTGTAAAAACAAAAACCTAGCTTTTGGTCTGACTGACAACCTATAAAAAATTGGTCAAAATCGCTAAATATTTGACGTGAAATCGCTTTAGTCGTATGAGAAGTCGCAGGTTCACAATCCTTTTGACGTGACTTACGGTCATTAACATATAAATCCGTCATTAACCACTAATGGGCGGGCTGTCAAACTCTAACATTTTTCTACACAAATGGAGGCTTCAAACTTAATAGAAGAGACGTTACAGCATCTCACTGTTAAAACCGTTACAGATAAAGTTGCCGAGTGTCGACTAGACAGACTTGTCTTTAATTTATTATGCTTACTTCCTTACTATAATATTATAAATGTGAAAATGTGTTTGTTTGTTACCGTTTCAACACCTCGACCAATCTAGATAAAATTTAGCATGCAGGTAGCCTGTGTCAGTGGGAAGGACATTTTTTTTATTCACAATTGGTAAACCCTTGACAACATCTCACCTGGTGGTCAGTGACCATGTTGCCGAAGATGGAAGCGGGCTTACCAAGATTCCCCAAAGCAATGGGGGACTGGCTATCTTATCTTCATGCCGGAACACACCAATGATATCAACATTGATATTTGGCGGTAAGACTTAGATAAGATGGTGGTAGCCTAGCCAGGCGGGCTTAGAAGATGCCCTACCACCAACCAAACCGAGTCTTACAATTGACCCCACCGGGAATCGAACCCGCGACCTCCTGTGTAAAGCCAGTGAACTTTGCCTCAGAGCTACGGAGGCGGTTGAACTAGGCTAGTTTTTATCCCGTGAAAATAGCATAGTCCGATGCACTTCCCGAGGGAACTGAAAAAATACTCTTTTTTGGTTAATTTATTTAACATCGCAACGGAAAGTTGGGTTTTTGTCAATTTTTGCACAGAGATGTTTGAGGGGATGGGAAATTACATAATTTATTAATTAGCATATCCCGACATATTCCCGAGAGATCTGGGAAAAACTCATTTCCACGCTCGCGCACGTCGGCGTCGTAACGGAGGAACGCCTTGAAGTGATTTTTTGTATAGAATTCGTTGAGGGGGCGGGAAGTGAATAGACTGCTAATCAGAATAGCCAGATTATACTTCCTGAGGGATCTAGAGAAAATTCATGTCCACTTCTCACCCTAAAAGACCACATAAAAACGATGTCTACGCAGGCGAAGCCACAGGCAAAAGCTAATTTAATAAAATACTAGCTTTAGCGTATACTACATGTTAATTACTATTTACAGCTGTAGCTGTAGTTAAAGTGTAATACTTCCTGGCAAAGCAGCTTTGTATATATAAAATGTATCAATATGTATCACATAAAAACCTCTTGGTTAACCTAAAAATCAACCAAAATTGGTAGGCCTGGCTCTATGCTTCCTGCAAGCATGCTGTACACTTTTTTACAATCGTCATATCAGCCGAAGGACGTCCACTGCTAGACAAAGGCCTACGACGACCGGTTCTGCGCTGCCCGCATCCAGCGGCTTCCCGCGACCCTTTTTTTTATAACAAAAGTTTTTAATTTATGATCTATGCGTGCCTATGTCGTATCATCATATCAGCCGAAGGACGTCCACTGCTGGACATAGGCCTCCCCCAAGGATTTCCACGACGACCGGTTCCGCGCTGCCCGCATCCAGCGGCTTCAGGCGACCTTCACGAGGTCATCGGTCCACCGAGTGGGAGGCCTGCCTACACTACGTTTTCCGGTGCGTGGTCGCCACTCGAGAACTTTACCATCCATATATGCCGTTTATTATAGTTTTTTGCTATTAATCTTCGCAAACGTATTCGTGCCCCATTTTTACAGAGTATATACCTAACCAACTTAATTAAAAACCCGGCTGTTTTATAAACCTCAACTCTGTTTTTTGGGCAGTCGGGTAAAATGAATCTTATGTCACTCACGGGATCAAGGCGAATCCAACGACACCTCGCACTTCAAAATCCATTTAACCGTTAAGCTACAGACTCAGCGAAAGAAACAGACATACACACACCCGAAAAACATTACCATACTTTTTAGGCAATCGGGTAAACAGTAGCCTATGTCACTCACCCCGTCAACTATCTCTGTTTAGAAAATCACGTTGTTAGTTTTTTTCTGCGTGTACGGGCGTGAAAGAATCACAAAAAATCATTTTTTTAATATTCTCTTCTTCTCTTCTCTTATCGTGTGGCACAATTAACCGTGCTATCCAGGGGACAGACGGCGGTTGTTTGGTGTTGAACTTAGCATCACCCGCGGTCACATGTAAGGCATTCAGATTTACACCTACAGACGTGTTCAACGCGACCTTCATACACATCTGTAATCAGATGTGCAGGTTTCCACACGATGTTTTCCTTCACCGTTAAAGCAATCGGTAAGTTTAATGTACGTAAGTTTCGAAAAACTCAATTATTTATTTATTTAATAATTACAACGGGTAATTAACCCAATCACAGTAAATATAATAAAATAAGATTCAATTAACATTTACCATCATGTCTTAAGTCATTACATAGGAATTGTAGTAGCACATTCATACGTCGTCTCACAGAAATCTAAACAATCACGCATTACCTTCTCGCATTACATAGGTACATGGCCGTCCGGATTTGAACCCGGGATCTCTGGTTAGGAAGACCGAGTCGTTACCGTTGAGCCACCGACGCTTTTACTTTTATTACGATCAAGCTCTATCAAACATAATAAATAATATATATCTGTTTAATGTGATATAGAACTTGTATAGGCAAATGAAGCAATTAAATGCAAGTAGGTACGCAAGTCTGTGAAAGGCAAACCTCGGTAAACTAACCGAATCAAAATTGCAGTCTTGCTCATGCGCAATCATTACAATTTTTATTATACGAGTACGTAAGAACTGGCGGAGAAAACTGAGATTCATCGTGCAAATAGACTGAGCAAAATTATGATAATTTAGTCGCACGTGGCGATGGTACTCGTAACACGAATTTATCAATTAACAGTCATCATATCAGCTAATATACATCCGCATCGAGGGGCTCGAGCCTAACCTGAATTAGCAAGATCGGGCCTTAGTCGACCACGCGGGCCCAGTGCGGGTTGGTCCACAGCACACACAACCTTCGAGTTTCTTCGCAGGCGTATGCAGGTGTCCTCACGATGTTTTCCTTCACCCTAAGAGCGTCGGATAAACGTACATAATTATGAAATCGAAATTCGAAAACGCATTGGTACGTGGCATGATTCGAACTATGACCTCCCGGACAAGAGGTAGCAGCCCTTGCCACTACGCTACTGGCGCTCGACATCATGGAATTGCCAGTACTAGACTAAATTCATTTTTCCTTCGAACGACGAAGGAGTAACTCAAAACTCAAACAAAAAACTCTAAGTTCAGATATTAACGGAGATCGATTGATGATATCAGCTCATATACGTCCCCACCGAGGGGCTCGAGCCTACCTTGAATTAGGGCGATCAGGCCTTAGTCGACCACGCGGGCCCAGTGCGGGTTGGTCGACTTCACACACAACCTGCGAGTTTCGTACATAAACGTACATATGAAATCTAAATTCGTAATAACATTGGTACGTGGCAGGATTCGAACCACGATCTCCCGGACAGGAGGCGGAGGCCCTTGCCGTTACCAAAGTATATATATTAGTACTAACATACAGTATGGACACTCCCTGCCGCTCTACAGATTGCGACCGCACCCCCTCGTCACCCAGATTGATACATATTGGTTACAGTTTGGTTGTCGAACGTATAGGATTTCGCCGCCATTTTGTTTGTTTCGTCATTCGTTTTTTGTACTGTCATTTCTGGCCCGTTGTATGAAGTGTCTAGGGTGTGCCGTTACGCCACCGACGACGCTCGACACACCGGAGATCGATTGCTTTACACTAATATAGAGTCCAAAAAAACTATAAAATAAAATATGTATGTCTGTGTGTGTATCCGGTATTCTAGCGGCTAAATTACTGATCAGATTTAGTTCGATTTTGGTTAGAACAACATAATTTTTATATCTTCAGCAGTTTTTATTTTTCCCTATCTTTTTTCATAGTAAAAAAAAACACTGTATTTAAAAAATATCGCTGACGATTTTAATGAAGCTATGTTGTAAGTAACACCTATGAACACCAAGGTCTGAAATAAAAAAAGTTGTTTTATACGGCCTATTTACATTATGATGTTCATTATTGCAAAAAAAATCGAAAAAAGGCACTTCCCATACAAATCCAGGTTTTTTTTGTAATTTTAATGAAACATTGTTCGTTTCTATAACTTAAAGCATACTACACAGGGTAGTTCATTATTCCAGATAAAACGTGTTAAGGTGCGTCCCATACAAACCCAGATTATTTGTATGTTTTCCATCAATTCTGATAAGTACACACCTCTTTTCTTTGCTACTAGGTCAAGCGAATTTTTAATGTCCATTTCTGTATGCCACACGGCAGTGGCTGGCTACTCGAGGAAGTGTGCACAGCGTGACTGTATAATTTATTTATTCTAGGCTCTATTATCTATACTCTATACTAATATTTTAAAGAGGAAAGATTTGATTGTTTGTTTGTTTTTTTAAAGATATAATTGCATAAAATTTAATTTCGAATTGAATTGAATTTTCCTACTAAATCTATTTAGTCTATAGTATAGACTCCATACTAATATTACTAATTACTAATATTATAAAGAGGAAAGACTTGATTGTTTGTTTTGAATAGGCTCTGAAACTACTGGACCGATTTGAAAATTCTTTTACCGTTGGAAAGCTACACTATCCGCGGTTGCTATAGGCTATATTATATTTACAAAAAATTACCTAAAAATTTCTGCAATCTACAAAAAGTAGTGAAGTGTAGTAGTAGCACACCCCGGACACTCCATACAAACGAGCGAGAAATGATATACATATATATAACTGACGTATCTATAGGCAAGAATGCAGGTAGGGTTGAATCACACCGGCGGTATTGGTCACGAAATGTTTGTTAGTTATTTACTGCATGCACACTCAACAGCAACAATCAACAGTTATCTTACATGATTAAGTAACTTACATGGATAACATTGTTCATTTGTTCTTCAAACACAGGAGCTTTTGTCCGTGAAACAATCTCATTTAGCAACCTACAATAATAGTCAATCTCAATCTATAATTCCGAGATCACATTTTATAATATCACACCACTAGATATTTCTATACAACTCATACTTTCACATCATCTAATCAAATAAATAAAACGAACAAAATATCTCACAAGCCACAATAACAAACTGACATCTGACATATGAAAAACATAAAGGAACTACATTTCTAAAAAAAAAAGTTACAGCTAGTATAAAGATTCATAGGAACTGATTGTTCTTAGATTTGGTCGTATAATATTGGTGGTCAGCCAATCATGATGGCGGCCGCCTATTTGCGTCGAGCGGCGCGCAAAATAAATATAAGTGACGTTAATCGCGCATGCGTAGTTCGTCCTTTACGTTCGGTAAATAGTTGCTTTTTATTCCGGTGTACGAAATCACAGCGGCGCGCAAAGTTAATATAAGTGACGTTTATCGCGCTTGCGTAGCTCGTCCTTTACGTTTGGTACCCAATCTACATCCAATCTGAGTGTGACGGGGGGGTGAGGTCGAATTTAGAGAGCGGCAGGGAGTGTCCATACTGTACGTTAGTACTAATATATAATATACTGTGGTAGTAGTTTAGTGGCACAGTATATATATTAGTACTAACGTATTAGTGGTAATGGTAGTGTAGTGGTAGTGTAGGAGTAATGTAGTAGTAGTGTAGTGGTACGGTAGTGGTAGTATAGTGGTAGTGTAGTGGTAGTGGTGATGGTAGTGGTAGTGGTAGTGTAGCGGTAGCGGTAGTGTAGTATAGTGTAGTGTATTGTAAGGCGGTTCGAAGTTCGCCGTGACAGCTATTTTTGATAAACTTCTTTATGTTGGTTTTTATATGTATTCTTCCGCATTGCGGCAGCATTTGATTTAGCAATCAATCGTTCAAATATTATGTACAGTTAACATAAGATAGTTTGTGACAGTCGATGAGGTCGAAAATGTTTAGAAAACCAACCAAAGTATTCAATAATATGTACAAATAGAGGTTCAATAAATTTAAGTTTTTCAGGGTACCTTAATAAATTTTTCACTTCTCATGCTCTAAAAGTACGCCAATATAGCCCTACGAAGCGGAACTAAAGTGACCACTTTAGTCTCTAGCTAGGAAGTGAAAAGTAATTAGTTTTTTAATTTCCTTCATGTGACATAGACAAACTCAAACAGCCAGTAAATTTACTATTATCTGTGGAGTGTGGACCATCTTCATTACGAAAATGTTGAGAGTTTTAGTTCCATGGTTTTTCTGCACAAAAGGTGGCGCTGTGTTTTAAAATCTTTTGTGATTTGTATTTTATTAAGTAATATTTATTAAATGTTTTTGTACTAAATTGACTATTTTTCTCGCACTCAAAGTGAAAAGTACAGTCTGCACCTCGATACTAAACGCCAACTTAATATAATATACCCCAAACCACTTCAGGTATATTATGGCTTCCTTTAATCCCTCGATATAAAATATACTATAAGAACATAGACAAAACAAGCAAAGCACGGCTAACGATTTTAATGACGGCTAATCTGTTTTCCTCTCAAAAACTAGAAAAAGAAAAAATAATGCTGATCGACGCTATGAAACTAACACATTAAAAGTGCTTCTTATGCTAAACATGCCGCTGCCTCCTGTCCGGGAGGCCGTGGTTCGAATCCTACCTACCACGTACCAATGTGTTTTCGAATTTCTATTTCATATGTAAGTTTATCCGACGCTCTTGCGGTGAAAACATCGTGAGGAAACCTACACACGCCTGCAAAAAAACTCGAAGGTTGTGTGTGAAGTCGACCAAACCGCACTGGGCCCGTGTGGTCGTCTAAGGCTCAAAAGTCCTACTACAAGGTAGGCTCGAGCCCCTCGATGGGGACGTAAGGATGATGCTAAACATGACATAACATGACTATTTAATTTTAATGCAAATTTTAAAGATTTAGATGTATCTGTTATTTTAACATTTTTGATTAATAATAAATAAATTTGAATAACAAAAAACATCCGGGTAGCCAACTTTCAACGACTCTAAAGCTGCATTTCACACTTGCACTCCTATGATCTCAAGTCTTTAAACTCCCTGCCCGCAGTGCAATAAATGATAGGTGCGCTAGGGATGTGTGCTAGCAGTGCGCCGCTTATCGATTCCCGGAAGAAAGCAGGCACCGTGCTCACGTGCTGGCGATGGCGCAAACAATAAGGAAACTTACCCATACTACATAAACCGTTCAGAGAGGGGAGGCCGTCTACAATTTACCATGTTTGATCACAGGGGGGAGGGGGTTAGGTCTTCATCACGTAGTCAATATTCTTTAGAGAATTCTTGCGCTTCTTCGAACTATATTAAATTCAAATTATGGCGCGCAGCGTTCAGCGGTTTTTACTCACATGCGCATATGCGGTAACACTATAACCACCTATAACGCACATATGAGCTGGAGTACTAAAACGGATTTGTCCAGTAAATGCTTTCTTATAGGAGAGGCAAAAACGAAATCAGGTTGATAGGTTTCATACTGGACAAGGCACAAAAGCCACTTTTAGGACGTCGTTTTCTATAGGAAAGAACCGGTTTTGTTTGAAAATATTTTAGGACTTCATAGATATGGACTTCGGAATGCCCGATTAAAAAAACCCAGCTCCACATATACCAGCAGGCGTAGCATGAGGTCATAGATATGTGTCATCGATATGTACGCTACGAGAGAAAATTATCTCTTTCTACGGGCTTTTGCCGCGTGTGCGAGCATGCCGTTGTCGCGGCGACATAGCAGTTTGATAGGCGACAAATCTGTTTATGATTTTGCTTTGTTTTTCGCAAATTGTTTGGTTTTTATTTCCGAAAAAAAACCGAGATATGAAAATTTGCTTGATTACCTAAGTAATAATTTGACACAAAAACAACTGTTATCGTTTGTGAAGTGGGCAAACGTAGTGATTATATGCTCTTTCTTTGGAGGTGAGGGGACTGTCTGGCTCCGTTGGGTTTCGTGCAAGTTTCTGGGACTAAAGCAAAGGAAAATAAAAAGAAAAAGTAAATACCTTATTCGTTATTTGATGATAAAACAATAATAAAACACAAAAATCTATAAACAGTCGCTAGAAGTTTGTCGACACCTCAATGGGGTGCCGTCATATGTCTTCGATCAAATGTCAAAATAAGCCTATTCCGGTGCGTTCATGCTCGGCACGAGATTAAAATCTCTACACACTTTCTACAAATCACAGATGAGAGCGAGACCAGTCTTATCTCGAGAGGGATATGCTCAGTGTCGAGATATAACTGTTTTGTCGTGCTTCGAAGTCTACATTTGACAAAATGAAAGGACGCGGACTTTTTGCGGGAACTTGTAGCGTCCAGTTTGTCATTTTTATTTTATTACCCAAAAAATTAAATTTCGTGGTTTTTTATGTTTCATATTGATGTGTGTATTATTGTGAAAAGTATCTAAAGAGTTTTCCAATAAGAGGTGTTATTTTGAATAGCCCGCTAGTCACTTTTGAAGGTCTCATTTTTTGACATTTGACAAGTAGAAACTACGCCATTAATAAAAATGGAACGATACACGCTTTAACAACGCATTTAAATTATTAAAATTCACTATAAAAATGGTGAAAATTTGGCACAGACGGTTCGTAAAACTTACGGTCGTCGTGAAGCACCTTGTCGGACCGCAATACAGAAATTGGTGGAAAAATTTGAGCTGCTGGGACAAGTTAGTGATGTGAAGAATAAAACCCGTGCACGTCGCTCAAGAACAGCTGAGAATATTGCTGCTGTAGCCGAAAGTGTTGAAGAAAACCCAGGTTTGTCCATTCCTCGTCGTTCTTTGGAATTAGGCATTCCACAAATGTCATTACACCGTATTTTGCATAAAGATTTGGGTCTTAAGGCTTATAAAGTTCAGTTAACACAAGAACTCAAGACGGCCGATCATCAACAACGTCGTGTCTTTGCTCATTGGGTCGTTGAAATGCATGAAAATGATCCGGAATTCCATTAAAAAATCATCTTGAGTGAAGAAGCCCATTTCCACCTCGGTGGCTTCGACAACAAGCAAAATTGTCGCATCTGGGGCTCGGAAAACCCAAGAGTTATTGTTGAAAAGCCTCTCTATCCTCAACGTGTGACTGTTTGGTGTGGTTTATAATCCGGTTGAGTCATTGGACCTTACTTTTTCGAAAATGAGGCTGGAGCAACAGTTACGGTGAATGGATTGCGCTATCGAGAGATGATTAATGATTTATTATGGCCGGAATTGGATGGTATCGATCTGGACAACGTTTACTTTCAACAAGATGGCGCTACGTGCCACACAAGCAACGAAACCATTGATCTTTTGCGGGAAAAGTTTCCGGACCGTGTAATCTCTCGAAGAGGTGATCACAATTAGCCACCGAGATTTTGTGATTTAACACCTTGCGACTTCTTCCTTTGGGGCCACGTGAAAGAGAAGGTCTACGCCAACAGCCCAGCGTCGATTCAAGACCTCAAAGATGGAATTCGTGAGGCTATCGAGGACATAGGGCAGCCACTTTGCGATTTGGTTATGGAAAATTTCATGAAAAGGATATGGTCCTGTAAACGTGGTCGTGGTGGTCATTTGCCTGATGTTATTTTCCACTATTAACGGCATACCTTCTTCTTTATGATGAAATAAACATCCGATCATTTATATTAAAAAATGGCATTTTTCTTTGAATATCAAAATAACACCTCTTATTGGAAAACCCTTTACCATTTATGCTACCGTCCCCGTGATCTACGATGTGTCCGAGTGAAATTTAACAGGAGCTTTATTTACAAAAACAAAAGTATTTTTGTCTTTTTTTCTCAATTATATTTCATCTGAATCATCTTCAAAGAACATGTTCCCAGCTTTCGCACACATTGTTTTTCCTTCTTAATAATATTTTTTTACTTTTAATTGTAGGTATTTATTTATTTTATTAATTTAGGAAACAAACAGTCTTATATATAGTATTACAAATAAATTTTAAATTAAAAACGACCTGGAGTTCCACCTAATAAAAATAAAACATGAAATATACGAGCCCTGAGACAATATTAATTTTACAACAGTTTATTTTATTTTTAATCGCACTTTTTAAGGCACCCAAAGTAGTATTAAAAATTTCTACATCAGAAAAGTCATTATTGAAATTGCGTATTGGTACTCTTCGCGTCACGCGGCAAGCGCCGTATCAATAAAGGCAAAATATAAGCCAATTTTTTTTTTACTTTCTGTTTGCAAAAAATGATATAAAACCATATTTTGGATTATTGCGTGAAAACTAGAGGGAGAGGGGGGTCTTGGCATAAACTATGGGTAGTCATCGAGGGAGGAGAGGGGTATGAAATTGTGAAAAATGGGTCACATAGTATGGGCACGTTCCGTAAGCGGCAACGACGCCTCGTTACTTGCTCTGGGATATCGATACGAGAGTGGTGCGTCACTGTTAATGCCTAGTGTTTAGCTTAACTTTAGCATTTTAGTCCTTTCATCAAATTTGGTGAATGGTTTGTACGAATTTATTTATTTTATATACATAATACATAATTTCAGTGGCGTTTGCATCGTATGGGTTCCATCGTGCGGATATTAAGGAAACAAAACTAATCCGCTTTTCCCTAATATAGCAGGCTGTACGACAATTCCAAGACATTCCGAGTAGCGACTTCTGTGTTTTAAGGGTTTTTATTATTATTTGTGGATAATTTGTTTCGAAATTTGAAAAAATACAGATGCTGCAGTCTGCAATTACTTCTCCAGGTCGCCGGTCCACCTCGTGGTTAGTCTGCCTACGCTACGTTTTCCGGTGCGCAGTCGCCACTCGAGAACTTTACTGCCCCATCGGCCATCTGTTCTACGAGCTATGTGCCCTGCCCACTGCCACTTCAGTTTAGCGATTCTGTATAATGCAGGGATTATATAGGATGCAAAATTTGGAAAGTACAGCGAATATTCCCAGTCGTACAGAATCGCCAACGTACAGCCGCCAATGTATAATATAAAGTGGTAAGCAGACAGTGTTCCAGCCCTCCTGCAGCTTTATTTATTTACAATGGGTAAGCCTTTGGCATCATCTCACCTGATGGTAAGTGACGATGATGCCGAAGATGGAAGCGGGCTTACCAACATTACCCAACGCAATGGGGGACTGGCTATCTATCTTCAAGTCGGAACACATCAATTAATGTTTGGCGGCAAGACTTAGATAAGATGGTGGTAGCTAGCCAGGCGGGCTTAGAAAATGCCCTCTACATACTAAACCGAGTCTTACAAAGTTATAGACCCCGCCGGGACTCGCACCTGCAACCTTCTGATTTGAAGCTAATGGACTTAACCTTTACGCCACGGAGTTGGTTCCTGTTCTCGACGGAGGGACAGAGTCGACGGAGGACCGCTTCGCAGAGGCTTACTTTTACAGTGAATCAGACATGCTGAACTAATATAACTGGCGTCTTGGCATGCGTGGTCGCGTCGAAGCAGCCATAGCTTGTGCGACTTGCGGTTGCATCGATCACGCAGGTTAAGTGATCATCATCATAACAGCCGAAGGACGTCCACTGCTGGACATAGGCCTCCCCCAAGGATTTCCACGACGACCGGTTCTGCGCTACCCGCATCCAGCGGCTTCCCGCGACCTTCACCTGGTCATCGGTCCACCGAGTGGGACGCCTGCGTACGCTACGTTTTCCGGTGCGCGGTCGCCACTCGAGAACTTTACTGCCCTAACGGCCATCTGTTCTACGAGCTATGTGCACCGCCCACTGCCACTTAAGGTTAGCATTTCTGAGAGCTATGTCGGTTACTTTGGTTCTCCTAGGAATCTCCTCGTTTCTGATTCGATCACGCAGAGTAACTCCGAGCATAGCACGCTCATTGCCTTTGGGTGACCTTGAGCTTTCTTATGAGGCCCATTGTAAGCGACCATGTCTCAGTTCAGTATGTCATCAGTGGCAACACACACTGGTCGAAGACCTTGGTCTTAAGACACTGCGGTATTTGGGACGTGAAGATATTGCGAAGCTTCCCGTACACTGCCCAGCCGAAATGGATTCGACGATTGATCTCTTTTTTGAAGTTGGACTTACCTAACTGGAATGTTTGTCCCAGGTACACATACCTATTCGGCAATAACTTCGAGTGTAGAGCATCCTTCTTTCAGAGGAGTAGGTGCGACACAGACGTTTGACATTATTTTCGTTTTGACCATGTTCATTCTAAGAGCTACTTGTTGAGAGGCTCTACTGAGACCATCGAGCATTGTGCCTTAGGCGTCCATAGTCTCAGCCATGATAACGATATCGTCAGCGAATCGAAGCTGGGTGATGTACTCGCCGTTGATATTGATGCCGAGTCCACCCCAGTCCAAAAGCTTAAAAACATCTTCCAGCGCGGCAGTGAACAGTTTCGGAGATATGACGTATCCCTGTCTCACCGGCCGGATAGGTTCCGAGTTTTAAGTAATCGTAAGCACGGTCATTACCTGGATGGGTTTATTTATTTATTTACACTTATAGTACACCAAAAACAATTTCGTAAAGCTAATAGATATAGTTATTATAATGTAGTGTACAGGAGGCGGTCTTATTGCTATCGTTTATCTGTTAGTGGCATTTGTCTCGACCGTGTGCAAGGGCCTTCAAGCCGTTGGTAGGTATCAGTTGGTAACTTGGTATCACTAGACGGCAGTAAATAAATGGTACCAGAGAGCTGGCTTGAAAACTTACAGTGCAATGGGGTCCACCAAAAACCCTGCCTCTGCAACCTCCACCGGACTTGGCCGAGTGCGCGAGTGTGGGGTACGGCTAAATAATAAAGACTATTCGCTACGTATAAGAAGACTCACTTCACAAAAAATCATTTTAATATTTGACCACAATAAAGTGCAAATTCAGGTCGCACAGCGCTAATTACCTACACTTATATTCACCTACAAGTTGCCTCTCTTTCTATCGCATAATTCATCTCTTGTGACTACTGAATTTGCCCCATGCACGGGGCCGCGCAGCTTATGTACTTTCATGCCTACAGCGAAGAGTGCGACAGGCCTGGTACGGCTTTAACTTCTCGAGAGCCGTGTCCCAGCAATGGAACATGGGTTAAAATGAAGTCAGTATTTACTGTAACCCTTTATTTTAGAGTTTGTGGGACTTTACATAATCCATAGCACTCCCGCATTACACAAACTGCCGGTAACATAGACGGCATAATTAAAGAATTGTAGTTAATTAGAGCGTTCATTAAACACACATTAATCCGACACATTTTAGTATATTTTTTATTTAGCTTACACGAGGCATGTGTAAGACACATTCATTGTATCACCATGGGCATTTAGAAACATCCTGTAGTTCTTATTCTAAGCATTAAACCCAGTTTTTAAAATTGTAGATTGGCTCTATTTGGCGCAACGCCTATAGTTATTATTCTAAGCATTCTACTTTTTAAAATTGTAGTTTTGCTATATTTGGTCAAAACACTTTTAGAAGATTAAACACACACAGATTTTTCTAATTTTGCGCATGTATTTATCATAAACCAAGTAGGTGAATATATTTAATGAATATCGACGTCGTTATAAGCTAGGGCCACACTAACGTCTAATGCCATTAATTACTGCGATAATTTTATTGGCCTATCAACAGAAATAAATTGTACGGCAGCCCGCACTAAACTTTCTCGTAAAGTTTTTATATAAAAATTGAATTTAAAAAAATATTATTTTGATTGCATGACCAAATATACAGGCTGTAACAAAATTGGTGTAACTTGGTGGTTAACTGGGGCTTCTACTCATCATACTGAACAACTTTTGTTCTGCGACTTTGCTGAAAACGTAAAAAACTTTTTTACTCTTCATACAAATCGATTAGATGATCGACTGATTTTGTGCATTTTACGAGTAGTATGGAGGGACCAATTTTTTTTTTGAGAATGGATTGTAGGTTTCTTGGAGAAAGTAGGCTTAGTAATAGGGTCCAGTTATTAGGTACGGAACCCTATAAACGCCTCAGTTTGGTACACAGGCCAGCACATCAAGCTACACACTTTGGACTTTGTACCATTCTTATGCCAAATGGGTATGGATCAAAATCGCACTACGAGTGTATAGCTTGATGTGCTGGCCTCTGTACCTGAGGCCACGCATTGGAAACTTTGGTCACAAGGATCTTGATTTGTAAACTGATTCTTTATATCAATGACTTCATTTTGTCAGTTGCAGAAACACCATTCATTAACTTTTATAACAGGAAAAAAAACAAATAGAAGAAACCTCTTTTAAAACAGAGATTTGCATTCTACAGGCAAACCAGACCGATTTAGTACCTCTAAATTTTCTTCGTCGATTAGTCTAAACACACACTTCAATATGCCAGTTGGATTATCTAAAATTAATTGTAGTTTTTAATTGAAACGAAAAAACATTAAAAAATGCAAAAGTTTGGTTATTTTCTTTACTCTTTACACGTAAAGAAAAAGACAGAGACAACTGTTCTAATCAATGCTCCGCTCTAAAGTGGTAATTGATAATATTGACGAGTATTTTAAAACGATACGATGGTAACTTGAACGTGATAATTCCCGTTGTTAGATAACGTTAGTGTGGCCCTGGCATCAGTGAGTCGCGAGAGGAATGAAATTAAATTCGTAAATGTATAATTTCTCTAAGCGACCAGCAAGGCCCCGAATTTTAAGAGGCTTAGCAAGGAATGCCAAATAAATAAGATTTCCTTTCATTAAAAACACGAAACAATAAATTAGTATTAGATCCAATGTTTTGCGTTCTGCTATAAAACTTCTAAGGAACTATGTATAGATGTGGTTTGTAGTAGGTACCCCCTAAATGTTTTTACGTCCAAGTTTAAAGGGTGTATCCGTTATGTTGTAGCTAAAAGGAAAAAAAAATTACGGCGCTCTAGATGAGTAGTTGTCGTGCCTATTTATTTACCCGACTGCCCAAAAAGGAGGATAATGTTTTCGGATGTATGTAGGTATGTCTGTTTCTTTGGCTGAGCCTGTAGCCTAAAAAGCTCGATGGATTTTGGAGTGCGAGGTATTGTTTTATTCGTCTTAAATTCGAAAGTGGCAGAATACATTATAACCCGACTGCCCAAAAAAGAGGGGTAGTGTTTTTAATGCAGGCGGGTTTTTCATTGTTAATTTGGTTAGGTTATTTGTATCGAAACCTATGCGTCAGCTCCTACGGGTGGGAGAGCTGCATTAAATGCACTTTGAGTAATAATTTAGAATGTATTAAATCTTATATTACATATATAGCTGAAATGCCAAGAATACTCTACAAATAAATGATGATTGCTGAATTCAGAGCGCCGCCGCAAATTTTTTTTGTTTCATGTATTTTATAACTAGGTTTTGCCAGCGGCTTCGTTCGCGTGAACATAGTTTCTATGACTGTCTTCGAGGGTGCGCAGTGCGGGAGCCGCAAGCGGCTCACGAGCGTGGAAAAAGTCCTAATCAAATTTGAGCCAGCCACGTTCAGTAGTTTTTGCGTGAAAGAGTAACAAATTCATACATACAAACTTTTACATTTATAATATTAGTAGGATAGGCCGGAGAAAAAGTTTCTTCGTATTTTGTAACTATAAATTTGTAATAAAATCTCTTTGCTTGTTTTATTTGTACCTGGCTGGTTATAATAAAATTCAATAAGTGAACTTGCGAAATTTTAATAAAAAATAAAATATCGCCATTTTAAAATTGTTTTTTGTCTATGAAAATGAATGAGTGAAAGAAACGAGAAATTGGTAACATTTAGAAATTTAATGTAAAAAAAAGGTAAAAATGCAACACAGGCCGCGAATAAAATTTGTGCTGTTTATTGACCTAATACAGTATCAATTAGTAGCACAAACTTGGTCCAAGCGTTTCCTGTATAGAAATCTTAACGTTCAAGATGCAGCTCGTTTTGTTCGGCCTGTTTGAATTTGTATACAAAATACGAAGAAAGTTTTTCTCCGACCTAATATGATTAGTCTATCTATACACTGGTGTAATTGTTTAGTTTGTTGGGAGTGTAGGGAGGGATGTGTTCAAAATAACTCTTGTGAGTGTTCTATTGGTGTATTCGGTGACTGTGCGTGTGAGTTTTCGAAGTGTTGTAAATAAAACATGTGTTCGATGTTTCTATTAACAAGTTCAATGTTAAAAATTATAGTTAAAAAAACTAAAAAAAACACGCTTTTAAAGCAAATCAAACTAAAAAGTGAATAACAATTCCTAATATAATAAGCTGAAAATAATAATGAACGAAAAATATTAGTATTATTGTGGAAAAAGCGTGGGTTGCTCGATATACGAAAAATATGGCACAAAGCGCCCTACGCTTTTTTCACAATAATACTAGTATTTTTCGTTCATTGTTTTCAGCTTATTATATTAGGAATTATTTTTCACTTTTTAGTTTGATGTGCTTTAACAGTGTTTTTTTTTTTACTATATTTACTTTTTACTATATTACTTATAAAGCGTCGGTGGCTCAACCGGTAACGACTCGGTACATCTAACCAGAGGTACCGGGTTCAAATCTGGACGGCCAATGTACCAATGAGTTTTTCAAAAACTTACGTACATACTTACCGATTGCTTTAACGGTGAAGGAAAACATCGTGAGGAAACCTGCACACGCCTGCGAAGAAACTCGAAGGTTGTGTGTGAAGTCGACCAACCCGCACTGGGCCTGCGTGGTCGACTAAGGCCTAATCGCCCTGATTCAGGGTAGGCTCGAGCCCCTCGGTGGGGACGTATATGAGCTGTAATGATGACTTTTCAATTTTTAGTTCAGGATAATGAGATAAACTTATGAAATTATTATACTGTCACTGATTCTTGCTAAATGTACGAAGTTTCAATTAAATCTGTCCGTTTAAAGTGGGTCAAAATTGAGTGCAAAGGAGTCGGTTACAAACAAACATACATACAGGTGAAGCTAATATAAGCCTGTTAAAAAATTTAAGGCGGTTCGACTAGCACACTAACGCTGCCTATAGAAATAAATAATTTACTCATTCTCTTTGACTTTAATCGAAATCATTGAGTAGTTTGAGCATATAGGGAAGCAACAACTAATGTTTAATTGTTATTTTATAACTGAGCATATAGGGAAGCAACAACTAATGTTTAATTGTTATTTTATAACTGTAAATATTAGCAACAAGTATTTTTTTGCAAGAGCGTCGGTGGCGCAACAGCAAAGGCCGCTACCTCCTATCCGGGAGGTCGTGGTTCGAGTCCTGCCACGTACTAATGTGTTTTCGAATTTCGATCTCATATGTACGTTTATCCGACGCTCTTACGGTGAAGGAAAACATCGTGTACCTGCGCACATCTGCGAAGAAACTCGAAGGTTGTGTGTGAAGTTGACCAACCCGCACTGGGCCCGCGTGGTCGACAAAGGCCCGATCAGGGTAGGCTCGAGCCCCTCGGTGGGGACGTATAATATATGAGCTGATGTGATGATCTTTTTACAAAACGGCTAAAAGTGCCCACTTTTGACAATATCGACAAACATAACTTGTTGCTAATAGGTAAATTTATACAAGTACGGAATCCTAAAAACGCCGCGTCCATAGATAAAAAAAAGTTGTATACGGACGACTCACATAATTGAGTGCCTACTGAATATATGTTTGCTCATTGTTGCTAAACAATAATTTATTTATTCTAAGTATAGACTAGGTTTAATCAACTTTAACAAAACTTTTACAAATTATTAATGATTTCATAATGCTTTGTGAGTCAAATTGGTCTCTAGAAGTTCATGTAAACAAAATGTTAAGTTTTCTTAGACCACAAACTTAGAAATCTGCTTAAGGCAGGTGTTTAATTTTAGCTGATTCGTCGTCTGAATAAGTTTAAAAGTATTTAACATCGCGGCGGGAGGCAGGCTGTTCCTCTTGTGAATATAACGAACGAAAGGGGCTAAGACTAATTTGTCCACGAATTGTAATCCAAAGTACAAGTATTCTCTGTCGAGTGTCGAGCGTATAGTAAAAGGTAGAAAATGATGGCAATTTCACTAAGAGTTCATTATCTAAAAGATTACGTATGTCAGTCCTGGTCTAAGACTCTTGGTACAATAGTCGAAGGAGGACATAGCTTGGCACAAACACTCTAATCTCTTTATCAGTGAGGTAACTACAGGTCCAACCAAGTTCATGTGGAAAAACAGCAGGTCATGTGTCAGTGCTGTAACAGGAGCGCTGAAGGGTCACTTTGCCACAAACGCACACCTGCAAAAAATCAGCCTGACGAATGACTCGACCTGCAGGGCCTGTGGTGAAGATACAGAATCAATGGAACACTTACTGCGTCACTGCGATGTTACTCCTCGCGTATGAGCCTCCTTGGTGATGGCTACCCGAAACCGAAGGACTACAAACACTTTCCACACAGCGGAATTCGGGTTGGCTAGCGTGTTTAGGTTATAGGTATAGGGGTAGACACAAAAGATCCAACTGGGTCGAAGTGTCGCTGCGACTGCAGCTCTCATTTACGCCAGGACGCCACCGCACTTGATCAATTGATAATTGATGCAGAACATCTTCAGGTAGGATAGCGTGTTATGGTTATATAGGGGTAGACACAAGAGATCCAACTGGATCGAAGTGTAACTGCGACTGCAGCTTCCATTTACGCCACTGCACTTGATCAATTGGTCATTGATGCAGAACATCTTCAGGTAGGCTAGCGTGTTTAGGTTATAGGGGTAGACACAAAAGATCCAACTGGGTCGGAGTGTCGCTGCGACTGCAGCCCTCATTTACGCCACGACGCCACCGTACTTGATAAATTGATCATTGCAACGACATACTCGTAGTACAGTAGTACGTTAGTACTAATATATATACTGTGGCAGTAGGTACTAAGATACAATACATTAACTTTCGAGGTGGTAACGTGTGGTGTCTTAAACAACAAAATATTTCGCAAAACTTAAAAGCTTTTTGTACCAATACAAGCTTTTACTTGAAAGAATTATTATGCTCAAAAAGCCAAATGCTCAAATGAATATTCACCTTAATCCAACTGTAAAAATGTAAGTTTGAAATCGCAAAAAGTTTTTTTTTTACTTTATTCTTGTGCTGTGAGACCTTGCTTCTAGTCAAATTTCAGTATTGATTGGAACAGTTATCTCTGTCGTTTTCTTTACGTGTAAAGAGTAAAGAAAATAACCACACTTTTTCAATGGTTTTTCATTTCAATCAAAAACTACAATGAAAGTATAAAAAATAATAACAATACTCACTTTGTATTATCATAAAAAATATTTTTGTATATTTTCTAAAATTTATACTTTTTATTAGTCATATTTAGAGTTGAAAGTAACGGTGTAGACCTATCTTTGGGATTTTTCTCTATCGAGCCAAAACTGCTCAATCGTGTTTCTAATAGCTTTTGACTTTAAGGAACATCATCAACAATTAGGGGATTTTTCAACCTTGGGTTTTCTATGGTTTAGGAGTAATTGGCGTCAAAAATACCGAAAATCTGTAATAATACCGCCTTAACCACAGAAACTACTCTATAGGTTTGATTTACTAGCGTTTGTTTACAGCCTTAATTAACCTAGTCAGCCATAGACTTAAAATAGCTTTTGACTTTAAGGAACATCATCAACAATAAGGGGTTTTTTTCAACCTTGGGTTTTCTATCGTTTAGGAGTAATTGGCGTCAAAAATAACGAAAATCTGTAATAATACCGCCTTAACAACAGAAAGTACTCTATAGGTTTGATTTACTAGCGTTTATTTACAGCCTTAACCTATTCAGCCATAGACCTTAGTATTTGATATTAAATTCAACTTCACGCGTTCCTGAAAAAAAGGCTTGACAGACAAACACACAGACAGTCGGACAACAAAGTGATCCTATAAGGGTTCCTTTTTTCCTATTGAGGTACGAAAACCTAAAAATTAGAGACGCGGTGGGAAACAAAACAAGTAAAGTTTTGAAGTCATAAAGTATTTTTGATGCAGTCAAGTACCCTATTCAGTTTATTTTAAAACTAGTGAAATACAAAATAAATCTTATTGGACTTTGCTGCTGTTGCAGACGTATTCATCCTCTACCTTCCTGAAGCCGAAATGTGGATATAACTGTTATCATCATTATATAATCCTGAAGACTTTATCAACTAGAAAAGAGCTGATAACAGCTAAACAGATTTTCTTAAATCTTAGTTTATGTCTCTCCCGATCAAATCACCTTTCAAACAAAAAAAACTATACTTGGGCGCTACGATGCCACAGACAGACACACAGATACAGACGTTTAACTTGTAACGCCCATCTGTTTGCGTCGGGGGGTTAAAACTACGACAAGGTAATCCATAAAAAGCGATGCTACAGCCAGAGAGAGAATTGAGTATGCCCTGGGGGTTCCTAGGGAGGCTAAATATAGACAAGATCCCAAAGAGCGAGAGACACTCTCGAGAGTGCACTCAGCGGTAGGTACGTACATAGGTATCTCTTTGTACAGATGTACAATTCCGACGTTCATTTTGTGCTGCAGTAACGTAGATGGTTAATAATTTTAAATCAGCTCAGGTTAAAGTAAATACGACAATTATTAAGACGCAAATATCATTATTCTTCGAAAGGCTTCGAATATTTAGTCCAGTTTTGAACGAATAGCATTTTAAATGACAAATGAATTTTATCGTAAGTGTATGTAAAAATAAAATAAGTATACAGTCAGCACTGTACTTTATTAGTAGTTAGTTAAGTTTTTTTGTATGTTTGTTACGCGATATGTGAACCGATTTTCAAAACTCTTTTCTTTATTTGAAAGAGTATACTCACGAGGGGGTCCCATTGTCACCAAGTCAGGATCTGATGATGGGATCCCAGGGAAATCAAGGGCAACCCTCAACTTTTATAGGCACGTATTACGTGTTTCATGTTTTCTAAAGCTATTAAAGTATTTGCGTCTGGTAGTCATCATCTCATGTTGATGAGCTGAAGAAGGAAGATACAACTCCTTAACGGTTACGAGTTGGAGGATATATTTTTTAAATATTATACGTAGATACGTAGGTAGGTACGTATAGACCGATAGTTGTATTCTTTCAGGTTATTCAGATGAACTGATGATGGAAAATTAAACTCCTTAACTTTTATGGTGCTGAGATGATGATGGAAGCCACTACGAATTAAATTAGGAACCTAAAATTTTTTTTGAAGTCTGTGTCAGCAAACCATCGAATCTAAAACATTTGATACGTAAGTAACTGTGTGCTGGTACCGGCCATAAAAAAATGTTAGGCCCCTAGTTTAATTCGTATCCACCTTTGATTCCGTTATTGCTGGTTAATGTCGTGTATTAAAGTATAATAATATTATATATCTTCACAGATTGTTAACTGATTTTCATAATTCTTTTTTATTCCCATTAATTTTTTTAGGGTTCCGTGCATCCAAAGGGTGACCAACGGGACCCTATTACTAAGCCTCCGCTGTCTGTCCGTGGGCTGTATTTCACCGTAATAGGTAGAAAGTTGATTTTTTTACAGAATGTGTGGCCTTTTTTTACAGAATGGAATTTTTACAGATCTATGGCCGCTATAATAAAAAAATACTGAAAATTATAAAACGTGAAAAAATAAGGTGAGTCTCTATGCAATAAATCTTCCAATTATTTAAATTCACAATTTTATTGGTATTTTGGATGCGCTGGCGGCTTCGGTTGCGGTCCAAAATTATGTACATTTTTAAAACTTGATTTTTTTCCCACATCACATCTAACCAAGAAGGCCGTTATCGGTTACGTTGCGAACCAAGGTCAAAAGTGTAAAAGTACGTATCTACCTTTACAATTTTTTTCTAGCTGTTTTGCTTGAACTCGTAATACAGGCCGTTCCGTGAGCCAAATATCCCCTATACAAGATCTTACTTTTAAGAGAAACGCTGAGATTTGTAGACATGGAAAAAATATTTAAGATATTGATATTAATATGTTCGATAAGGCACGAGTTATATTACTTCACTCGATACAATTTAATCCTAAAAAAAACGTCTAAAATCGTAATATGTGAGTTTTGAAACAAACTTTCTAACTCACTGTTGCCCGCGGCCTGGCACGCGCAGATCCACTTTTTTGCCGTTCCCGTGGGAATTCTCCAAAATCCTTTTTTTCATAATTTATACCTATATTCCAAATTTCAGCACGATCCGTCCAGTGGTTTAAGCGGACGTTGACAGATCAGTCAGTCAGTCACTGTTATATATAGAAATAAAACTTTATGAAACTAGGTTGAAAAATCAATCATTAATTTAATACAAATTTTAAAACCATAGAATTTCGATATCTTATGCAAATATTTTTTAATAAACTAATTCAGTCAGAAAAGCGGAAAAGATTCGATATGGAGCGCTATTACTTATTCTTTTACTGTCTAATGAATGTTGGTATGCGAAAAGAGAAGAGGTAAGACCCTAAGCCTGGCTCACGGAACGTCATTTGAAAGAAAACGAAAACAACAATCTTAATACTTAATCATTTATTGGCCTTACATATAAAACATACTCTGAGCAGCAATGAAATAGGTAACTAGCTGAATTTATACAATTATGCAAAAATGGTGTCTGCCTAGTCTTATCTGAATAACCTTCAACAGATGCCAATGAAAAACTGCATGATATCATACCGGCTTCCCGCTTCATAGAGGAGTATTAATAAAATACAAACAATTTTGAACCTTATTAAGAAGTCCCCCAAAGCTTCAGCAAAAGTGCTATCATTTACGCTATTACTAATACTGTGGTGTAGGTTAAGTTAGTTATATAGTGCCATTGAAAAAACTTACAATGATCGTGAAAAATACTGAAAACTGTGAAGGAAAAATTACTGAAGACGTAAACTAATACTACAAAAAATATATGTACTGAAGATAAGGCAGTATGGCCATGAGTCTTAGCCTGCCCTGAAAAGGCAAACAATCAAAAAAAACCGGCCAAGTGCGAGTGGAACTCGCGTGGAGAGGGTTCCGTACAATGCCAAAGTCAAATACGAAATATCACATTTGATATACTCACAGTGAGACGCGAGTAATTTTTTTATATTTTTTTTTTATTAACAATTTGTGTGTGTTTGGCTGCACCTCGCTGATAGTAAGTACCGATGCAGCCGACGATGTAACACGCAAGCTCAAATAGTAGCTATCCACTCTCGTCTTGAAGATTCCTAAATTATACGAATCGGGGAATACAGACGCCGGAAGGGAATTCCACCCCTTGGCGGTTAGCATGATGATGATGAACCAAGAAACAAAACGCTTCGTGCGTAAAGGTGGAGCATTGACGACAAAGGGGTGGAACCGCCCACCGCACCTGGTCGACCGATGATAAAATAGAGAGGGGGGAATGAGGTCGTGAAGCTCCAGGGCACACTCTCCGAAATGAATCCTGTAGAACACCGATAGACAGGCGACTTTGTGGCGATGCCCCAGGCTTTGGAGCCTATTTGATACAAGTTCCTCGTCGCCAATGAGTCTCCTAGCGCGTCGGTCGATAGAATCCAAGGCATCTAGCTGGTAACGAGCCGATCCGTCCCATAAGTGAGAGCAGTACTCCATACAGTTAACTACTACTAGCGCTGTCTAGTGGTGTTTTAGTTACCTTCTTTTTTTAAAATAAAAATTTTAGTGCGTTTGGCTGCACCTCACCTGATGGTAAAAGCCGATGCAGCCGAGGATGTAACACGCAATCTCAAATAGTGCCTATTCATTCACTCTCGTCTTGAAGATTTCTAAATTATACGAATCGGGGAATACAGACGCCGGCAGGGAATTCCACTTCTTGGCCGTTCGCATAATGAACGATGAAGCAAAACGCTTCGTAAGTAAAGGTGGAACATCAACGACAAAGGGGTGGAATCGCCCTCCGCACCTGGTAGTCCGATAATGAAATGGAGAGGGGGAATGAGGTGGTGAAGCTCCAGGACACACTCTCCGAAAGAATCCTGTAGAAAACCGATAGACTATTTTCTATTATTTCTATTACTTTCTATTTTCCGTAAGTGAACGTATTATATTGAGTTTACATTTTTTTTTAATTTTAGTCTCAGAGTTTCGGAGATCTGGGAGAATGGTCAATTTCCGTCTTCTTCCATGAAAAAAATCATAACTATTTATTTTACAATGAAAAAAAATGTATTTAAGAGCCTGATCACGCGCCCTCTCATTTGATATACGACACAGTAAGACTGTCAAAACTTTTTTTAAATTTCCTAATTTGTCCCCCGAAAATGAAAAAAAATATTCTTTTACTTTGCACATCTGTGTTTGGGTCATATCATAGGATTACACCATCCTACCAAATTTCACTTGATTTGGTCCAGTAGATTCGGAGCAAATTGGCTGTGACAGACGGACGGACAGAGAGACAGACGCACGAGTGATCCTATAAGGGTTCCGTTTTTTTTGTACGGAACCCTAAAAAGCATTCATTCTCTTGTTCAAGATGGTGAACTGAAAATGACAGGCGGGAATTTCTTATTGAACCAATTTATAAATAAAAATTCGTGGTTAAAATAAATATGCCTACCTTAAACATTTTATTCGTATAAACACCGTATAAATCATTATAAATAAAAAAATCGGTTGTATGTAAAGTCGGTTTACGGACGATAATTTTACGTGATATCAAGTACCCGTCCAAGTCCCCGTCTAAGTACCCGTCCAAGTGCCCGTCCAAGTGCCCGTCCAAGTGCCCGTCTAAGTCCCCCTTCAAGTCCCCTTTTGTCTTTCCTCACAACGAATCGACCGCGTTGGAAGCCGCATTGTAAGCTCCTGGAAGCCTAGTACTTTTAATCCATTGACACACCTGTTTGACGGTTCGGCCGTCCGTGAATTGCAAGAACTATAAATAAAATTAAAGTACAACTACAACATATCTCACAGTTGGAACACCTCTTGTAAGCTTCTGGAAGCCTAGCACTTTTAATCCATTGATGTTAGGTATAAGAAACGCCTCTTTATGACGATTTTCCTCGCAGAGAACCGACCGCATTGGAACACGTCTTGTAAGCTCCTAGAAGCCTAGTACTTTTAATCCATTGACACACTTTATGGACGGTTCGTCCGTCCGTCCGTCCAAGTCCAAGTTCAAGTAAAAGTACTAGTACAAGTACAACTCTCGCTTGCACGCTTGGCTCAGGCGTAACGTAACAATGACGTCACACTGGCGTAACGTGACAAAGACGTCACACTTTTTCGTGTATGCAGCCCGTGTCACCAATTTATAAGAAGTTATCACGTCAATAAATATATTATTGATATAAATCGGTGCTCACTTTCTACCTATAATAGCTCATTTGACATCATGAGTTCAACAAGGAAAAGACCTATACTAATCAAGTGCAATTCTTGCGGTGGCACCGATCACGTGAGGAGTTCACCGAAATGTTCAAATTATATTCCGAGGCAGAAGAAGAGGTTTCTCGAAGAAGACTACAAGTACGAAGAGACAAAAGATATGTTGACCATCAAAAATTCTGCAAGGATAAAAGTCTAGTAGAAAAAATTAAACAAGAAGTTGCAGAAATTTCATCTTTGTGCTTGGAAGTTTCCATCTACTTTCATAACTATCCTATGAGAGAATGTGGTTTGGCTTCGCAACCCGAGGCGCTCAGATTTTTTTATCACATAGAAGGCAAGAAAACCGAAACGAGAAAATTTATTTAATAACATTAGAAGAAACTACGACTTTCACAATGGTAAACACCGTAACTTTGTCATTTGTTCTGCAGCAAAGCAGTACGAAACGACACTGATGAATTCCGTAGTGACCCATGCCAAATCGAGATTTGCTCGCTATGTGTACGGCTGGAAAGAAGCATTTGAATGTAGACCGAGGCAAGAGTTCGTCCAAATTATCTACGATCGCTTGCGAGTCGATGAACTGAAGAAGGAAGATTCGAAAAGGCATTGGTGGAAGTGGCTGCCTATATTTTACGACAACGGCATCGAACTACAGCGCAGAGAAAACAGCAAGAGTTTCACTTTATTTCCGGTGTGCTCAATGGGAAATTACAAACATATTCATTACGATGTCATGGGATTGTACGAGTTCAATCAATCGATGCCATCAAAGAAATAAAACCTACTATATTTCGGGAGCAAAGTATGCTCTTACTCTATTGGATAACATATTTAAAATTACAGAAATATATTACCAATGATGGAGATATATCCTTTGGTGTAAAAACAAGAGTTTTGCTGGAAGCATCACTACCAACGGAATTGATGTTTCGATTTCAATGCAGAGAAAATTGAATGTGAAAGTGAGATAAAAAAGCCTAAGGAATCGTACAGCAAAGTGTTGGGGTTGGGTCCAGGATTAGTTCAATTCGTTGGAGTTGTACGTTTCGATACTGAGACTGACGTCGAGACTAATATTCTAGTTAGGGGCGAGTCTTTCAAATAATGTAAGCATGAAAAGATGGAGAAGACTAAAACGAGAAAGAACGTATCAAGCTCAAACTGTAGTGCCTCTAAGTTACAAAAGTAAAGTCGGTTATGATCCTGACCTCTTTGCACGTACGAGCCTGGAATATTTACAAAGAGATAAAGCATTCACTTCGAGCGTCGGTAGCGTAATGGCTAGGGCCGCCGCCTCCAGTCCGGGAAGTCGTGGTTCGAACCTGCCACGTACCAATGTGATTTCGAATTTAGATTTCATATGTACGTTTATCCGACGCTCTTACGGTGAAGGAAAACATCGTGAGAAAACCTGCACACGCCTGCGAAGAAACTAGCAGGTTGTGTGTGAAGTCGACCAACCCGCACTGGGCCCGCATGGTCGACTAAGTCCCGATCGCCCTAATTCAGGGTAGGCTTGAGCCCCTCGGTGGGGACGTATATGAGTTGATATGAATGAAAAATGAATGAAAGCATTCACTTGGACGGGAACAAGAACGAAATGGGACGACGAGATTTGTCGCAAGAAAGCCTGCACAGCTGTCTTGACTGTCTGACTTGCCAGCTGTCTGATTGCCGGCGACGGAAAAATCAGACCTGGAATTAGATATGGCCATAGCAAATCACCAAAAAAAGAATTGGACGCCGGTCTGAGCAGACATCGCAAATGTCGACGGCTGATCAAAGTGGACGAATTTAAAATAAAAAAGCTCTGTGCCAAGTGTTGGACGATCAAGAGGACTTCACGCTCACCTCATCGTTACCAAAATTGCCCAAAATGCGGTATCGTATGGAATCTTGACGTCAACGCTGCCAGGAATATCCTTTACTTGGACAAGAGTGAGGTGGAGAAATTAGAAGAAGCTAGACCATCAGTTTTTTCTCCAAACGCTCAAGAAGAGTGGCCAGCTGCCCAGTCTGTTGGGTGGTCAGAGTGTAGGTTGACAATAAGGTCTACATTCATATCTCTTCAGATCAAACTTCAAGTCTGAAAGGGATAGAGGAGTATATTTATGAAATAAAAGGTTATTTTTATTCATAATTGGTAAGCCTTTGGCATCATCTCACCTGATGGTAAGTGACGATGATACCGAAGATGGAAGCGGGCTTACCAAGATTCCCCAACGCAATTGAGAACTGGCTATCTTATCTTCAAGCCGGAACACATCAATGTTGTTAACACTGATGTTTGGCGGCAAGACTTAGATAAGATGGTGGTAGCTAGCCAGGCGGGCTTAGAAAATGCCCTACCACCAACCAAACCGAGTCTTACAAGTTGACCCCTCAGGAATCGAACCCGCGACCTCCTGGTGTAAAGCGAATGGACTAACCATTACGCCACGGAGGCGGTTTGAAATCTTGAAGTATAAATGAATTCATTCAATCGATATGTATAATTATGTACTTTTTTTAAATTGATTTTATTCTATTGTAGACTTTAATGCAGGGTAGTACTGTCCGAATTGAGTTGTAATTGTTTAAAAGGGGCCATCTGCTCTGTTTGAATTTTATTGGAGAGTTGGGGGGAGTAATTAGAATCAATTAGCGATGAATGTGCATGAAGATAAAAGCTGGAAATGAACACACCCAGGACACCCAGGCCAGTGATTCTAGTTATCATATCAATGTGAATTTATACAGCATGAAATGTGTATGTCATTGAGATAATGTCGTGTTGTTTTTTATGCTAAATGAACGGGAATTTATAATCTAAAGACAATATTTCATTGAAATAAATAGGAAAATATGTGCGTTATTTGAATGAGTGAGAAAGTTGTTTTTTATTTTCAAAGTTTCGGTTTTAAAAAGTTTTGCAAAAAGTAATTTATTTGAAACTAGCTGTTTCCCGCGGCTTCACCCGCGTGGACGTTTCTATGACTTTTCGAGGGTGCGCAGTGCGCGAGTGGCTCGGGAGCGTGGAAAAAAGTAGCCTATGTGTTAATCAAGGTCCTAATCTGTCTACCTACCAAATTTCAGCCAGATCCGTTCAGTAGTTTTTGCGTGAAAGAGTAACAAACATACATCCATATATTCTTACAAACTTTCACGTTTATAATATTATTTTTATACGTAATTTATTTACACATTTTTAGGGGTTATTTTATTTTATGTACTCAAAATGTTATCAAAGGTAGGATATTTTTTTGTCTGTCTGTCTGTTTGTCAGTCTGCCAAGACTCGGGTAGGGAGGGGTATCAAGTTGAAATTAACATTTGGTGTTTGGACCTAACATATACACAGAACGACAAAAATTAAATAAAGTAAATACCTTGTAAAGGAGAATGGCAAAGTAGATGTACTCACCTAATTAGACTTCCACGGATGGCAGACTTATACCAGTTTTTTTGACAGCAAATTAACTAGTATTTCCAGACTTTTTAATTTCTCTAGCTGTTGGGAGTTATTCAATTAATACTGTTAAACTTTGATTAAAAACAATCAACCTAATCTACATGTACACTACAATATTATAAAGAGGTATGATTTGCATATATTTGTAATGAATAAAATCAAAAACTAGGGGACCAATTTCAAAAATTCTTTCAACATTAGAATGCTACATTATCCCTGAGTAACATAGACTATATTTATTACTAGAAAAATAGGGATTCCTACTAAATCTTCAATAATGTAAACCCAAGGTGTAAAAAAATTAGCCATCAAATATATTTCATTGCATGTGCTGTGGTAACTATTGATGATAGAACAAAAAAATATTTTACATTATCTACAAAAAACGTCACCATACCATAATATGTCCAACTATTGTAGTCATGTCACTATAACTACATTTTAAAAGTGGATGGAAATGCTGACCAAAATCAGACCATGTTATCCATACCTTTGGTTTAATTCTTATTCAAATAAATCACTTCGTTTCATATTAAGACTGCTTCAATACCCAATACCTGTAAATTACTTTTTGAATTACTCAAATTGACATTCCATTCAAAATCATCACCATCATATCAGCTCATATACGTAAGAAGGTATTGTTATGACAAAAAACTCTAAGTTCAGATATTGATGGAGTTCGATGGTGATATCAGCTCATATACGTCCTAACTATATGTATATAACTGAGGGGCTCGAGTCTACCTTGAATTAGGGCGATCGGGCCATAGTCAACCACGCGGGCCCAGTGCGAGTTGTTCGACTTCACACACAACCTTCGAGTTTATTTGCAGGCATGTGCAGGTTTCCTCACAATGTTTTTCTTCACTGCAAGAGAGTTGGATAAACGTACATATGAAATCAAAATTCGAATACACATTGGTACGTGGCAGGATTCAAACCACGACCTCTCGGACAGGAAGGTAGCGGCCCTTGCCTTTACGCCACCGACTATATACAACCAAGTTCTCTTAGTTTCTAACACACATACACACATTTTGCTTGCTCACTTTAAGATGTACCTGTAGTATAATTGATATAGAGTGCATTTTCATAATAATCAGGCTTTTCAGACAAATAAATAATATGTCAAATCTCCTTCATTGCTGAAAGGTGAAAATCAATACCCCATGATCACCCAATATGGATGAGGACAGCTAGTCATCTGAGTTACTTTTTATCAACTGTCATAAACGACATTCTGTTCTAAATACCTAGGTGTGACGTCATAGTTTTACAGCATTATTTACTTACACATTGTGATTTTGGTGAACTGAAAAATTTAAGACTTGATGGAAAACAAAACGAGTACGGTTTTTCAAAGTAGGAGGGCTTGCTCGAGCCTTGGATGTGGCCACATATTGGGCCTTATATCACCAACCATCAATAACACGAGCCCAAGAGTTCATAATTTAATTTGGTTGGGGTGCATATAACCAGGCTGCCATAGGGGAGTGTGATCAATCAAACCTGACCGAACCTATTTTTGGATTTAATGGCAGCCCCATTATGTGCACTCCAACCTTTATTTTTGATGGTGTCATTATCCCAATTGGCACGAAATGAGATATTGGACTTTAAGTTTTCCTTTGTTCGGTAAATGTTTTTTTTAAATTATATTCAGAAACGAACAAGCCAGATTATAAACCCATGGAAAATAGATTTAAAAAAACACTTAAAAATTTAACAGATACAAATAGTTTAAATAAATTTATGCCTATAGTCAAGTTCTTTGAAGACATTGTTGTAGCAGTTAAAGAGGATTTACAGTTGAAGTTACAGAGGCTTTTAAGTCAGAAAAGAAGGGAGAATACAAATTTATGAAGACAAGAAGGTGAAATTGCACCCATCAAGGTTCAACTGTAAGTAATGGAATCATATGGTCCTGTATTAATTAAAAGGGATCATACAGTTCCTTTCATCTAACTCATATGGCAAATTAGCGATAAGAAACAAGGGTTGGGGTGCACTTAAACCCTTTAACACTTACCTTCGATGGGTCCGGGTCTGCGAGGGGCCAGGAGCCCAGGAGGAGACGCACAGCTTCAAAAGAACTATACCACAATCCTACAAACAAACCGTTAACAGTCCTTTAGTTCAGCACAAAATGTTTTTGAGTGTTGTTTAAATATTTGGTTTGGTTTTTTGCACAAATCAATACACAAAAACAATTCCTTCAACGACAAACGTTGACGATCCGACATCCGCTCGCTCGGCGACGTTGTACACGATGTTGTCAGCTTTTTATAATTATTCCCCAAAAAGTTTCCCCCAAAAATGGAGAGCTGAACCATACATGAACTAGAATATGTCCAGCTGAACAAGCAAGATAGACCCCGTTTCATCAAATAGTTCATAATATGTACGACATCATGTTGGTTAACCTGTCTGTTTTGCACACATTTCTATGAATAACAGACAGGTTAGCCAACACGACGTCATATAAACTATTTGATGAAACGGGGTCTAATACTAGTACTAATACAAGCGTAACGATTTTATTCTCTTTGGTACACTGAAAACGTATAGTACTTTTTTATCCCATTCTGTGGTACAAATTCATTGATGTCAATAGATAAATTGTACTATGGACATAGTGTACAAACTACAAAGTAGTAATAAAGGTTATCTAGAAGTCTCTATGGCCTGTTTTCGTAAAATAAGTTCTTTAAAATGATTTCTGCTAACAAGTTAAATCAAGGGCCGAGCAAGGCATTGTTACCTTGACATCAAAAAATACTCTCATATTATGTGTATTACAGATTACTTGAAATCTCAGACTAAATAAAACTTGAAATCTGTAAATTTACTGCAGTAGATTTAATTCTTGCATTTTGTTTCAACGTGTGATATTATCTGAGTGAATTGACTTTTTTTCGCAGTACAGTACATGACATTGCCCGTCACAATGTCTGCACGGTGCTTATTTTGTATCGATTTGATGCTTAAAATTGAACTGGGGTACTAAGGTGTGCGGCGCCTAGGTTTCCACAGCTATTTGTAATTTTGTTTCTTAAATTAATTACTTGCTTAAACTGGCAGCCTCGCCCGCGTGGATATCGTTTTTAATACTGTCTCTGAGAGTGAGTCGCTCGCAAGCGTACACATGAGTTTTCTCCACATCCCTCAGGAACAGTATCGGGCTATTCTGATTAGCAGTGTATGTCACTTTCCATCCCCTCAGACATTCCATTCCAATAAAATCACTTAAATCCGTTGCTCCGTTGCGATGCAGACGTGCGTGAGCGTGGAAATGAGTTTTCCACAGATTCACAGATCCCTTGGGAACTATGTCAGGATATGTTTATAAGTAAATTATATCATTTGCGACCTCTTCAACCATCTCTGTGCAAAAATCACAACAATCCATTGTTCCGTCGCGATGATAAAGAAATTAACCAAAAAAAGAGTTGTTTTTCATTTCTCTCAGGAACTGCATCAGACTTTGCTATTTTCACGGGATAATAAGTAGCCTATGTCATTCCCAGTGACACAGGCTACCTGTAAGTCAAATTTCATCACGACTGGTCGAGGTGTCGAAGCGTGAAAAGGTAACAAACAGAGAATCACATTTTTACATTTATAATATTAGAAAGGATGCAGCATAATTTGGTTAAAATATAGAAAATAACCAAATGTAAACATTTGCTACATTAATACGTAAAATATGGGAAAATAGAGAAAAAGGTTAATAAGATTAGTAAAAATATATAATTAGTGAAAGTGATAAAAAACAGCGAACGCATAAAATTTTGATTGTCATCACTGGTTAATTGCCATTATTCTCAATAAAAGTAAAAGGTAAAAATGATTTAGTCAATTTCCAAATGTATTTTTACAATAAAGGTTGCAACCACGTACTGCAATAACCTAAAAAAAAAACAATGTCACACCACATATAAAATTTACATGTTTGTTGGCTCCGAATTAGGTCCAATTTTGGGAATCTTCTCCACCCTAGCAAAGGAAAACAAATAAAAGACTTTACTTGGTGGTTGCACTGCACAGATGGGTGTACAGCAGGAGTCACGGTTGGCAATTTGGCATGGGTGTAGGAAGTATGCCATTTGCCCGAGAGCACCTGGGTGGACTTTAGGATGAAGGTGCATCAACAGCCTCCTGCATAAATCAGTGATACACAAGACCGGCATTTTCACCATAACGTAGCACAAAGGTTAGACGATAAAAGGAGTACGGATAAAACATACCTCAATAAAAACGGTGAGGTTGTCACTTAATTAAACATCAGATGAAAATAATGTGGTGAACAATCAAAAATTAAATTAATTATAATTTCCTGAACATAATACCAGAGACGATGACAATGATGAAAATCTCTCCTGAAAATAACAAATACCGACTCAAATGTCTCAAAAATATTCAAAATCCAAAATCAATTCAGTAAAGTGATCCCGATATAAATGTAGAATTTTTTTTAAAATATATATCCCAGATTAATTTTACAGATGTTTATGACGAAGTTAATGCAAATAAGGCATACACTGTATTTGTGGATATATTTCGTTTGATTTATGACCTGTGTGTACCACTAGAAAAGCTTAAAATAAACTGCAAAAGGAATTTAAAATGGAAAACAAAGGGTATAGTTATAGCAAGTAAAAATAAAAGACAACTGTATTTAAGAACGCGAAACAGTAACTGTTCTCCTACCAAGAACAGATATAAATGCTATTGTAAAATTATGAAGGCAGTAACCAAACATTCCAAAAGATTAACAAACATAAAATATATAAACCAGAGTTCTAACAAAAGTAAAGCAACATGGGGTGTTATAAAACAAAACACTACCAAAACAAATAGTATTAAGGAAACAATAGAACGTATCAAAACACAGGATCTCGAAATAGTGGAACCGCTACAGATAGCTAACACACTAAATTACAATTTTATTAATGTCAACAATAATAGGCGTAATAAGACAGATAGCACATATAGACCTATCACCCAAGCTAATATAAACAGTATTTTCATAACTCCAGTTACTGTTTCCGAATTAAAGATGGTTATTAGAGGATTAAAGAATAAAAAAAGCACAGGACATGACAATATACCAATGAATATAATTAAAAGAAGTATAGATTTTATAGCTGAACCATTAGTATATATCATAAATTTGACTCTCGAGACAGGTGTTTTCCCAGACGATTTAAAAATAGGAATAATTAAGCCTATCTTTAAAAAAGGATCAAAAAGTGACATTAACAACTATAGACCAATAGCATTGTTGCCAAATTTTTCTAAAATATTTGAAAGAATCATATACAATAGGATGACATCTTTTCTTAATAAGAACAATATTTTAAATTCTAATCAATTTGGGTTTCAAAAAAACAAGAGCACAACCTCAGCAATATTCAAAGTTTTAAAACAGATCTGGACTGAAATAGAAAACAAAAAAACTTGTATTGGACTTTTTTTGGATTTATCTAAAGCTTTTGACTGTGTGTTACATAAAACTCTTTTAAATCAATTAGAAAATATAGGTATCCGCGGAAACGCATTAAAACTTCTCGAATCTTATCTCACTGGCAGAATACAAGCAACAGTTATTGATAAATATAATAAAACCACAAAAACAATTGAGCAGGTTTTTTCAAATTATCAGAAAATTATTCTGGGAGTCCCACAGGGTAGTATCCTAGGACCATTATTATTCCTTATTTACATTAATGAGTTGCCTTTAATTGTCAATCATTTGTGCGTTATGTTCGCAGATGATGCCAGCATATTCATACCTAAAAATAATCTTAATAAATTTGAATTTGTTGCTGAAATTTATAGCACCATAAACACTGTAATAAAATGGTTGGCAGACATCAATTTAAATATTAATTTAGAAAAGACAAAGATTGTAGAGTTTAGAAATTATAAATGTTTACCACAAGACCTAAATATTATTGTTAGTGATAAAATGATAGAAGTGACCAATGAGACAAAATTTTTGGGTATTACAATGGACAGCCATCTGCACTGGAAAGCCCATATAGAAATAATTAACAAAAGATTATCCAGCTACTGCTATATGTTATCAATTTTAAGAAATGTGACTTCTGTAGATGTTGCGAAAAATGCATATTATGGTTATGTCTATTCCCTGCTGACATATGGCATAATATTTTGGGGAAATTCTGTGAATGTTCAGTCTACCTTTATGCTACAAAAAAGATGTCTTCGGATTATTTTTAACATGTACAGTACTGAAACACTAAGAACAGCATTTGTGGAACAAAAAATACTAACACTGACGTGTATCTACATATTAGAAATTTGTGTATTTATAAGAAATAATAGTGAATATTTCAATAAAAAAAATGAAAAGAAAAAGAACCTAAGGTCTAATTATAAATATGATTTGTGTTCTGTAATAGCGACCAGTTACATATATAACAAAAGTTGTTATGTAAACGGAATTAGAATTTATAATAATTTACCTGTATTTATAAAATCATTGCATGGTGCTAAATTTAAACGCCACCTTAAAGAGTGGCTTATACACAAATGCTTTTATAATTTAAATGAATATTTTGCTTATGTCTAAATGTAATATTAATATTGTACGTCCGAAAAGGGCAACCTGTTGGAACTAAAAATATATTAAATGTAACATCATTGTACACAGTTTCACAATAAAGTTTATCTTATCTTATCTTAAGTGAATGAAACCCCGAACTGAGAAGACCGAAAAGAAAGAAAAGAAGTGCTACAAGATGTAGTATATCAGTTCTCCCAAGTACATTTCTTAGAGCCATCTAATTCCTTGTATTATGATTGACTTTTAAAGTTTATTTTGTGTTTACTCTAGGCATCCTACCAGGCATCTTTGAAGAAAAAATATGCTGTATGAAGTTTAGTAGCGCTTCCATGGTGGAGTAGTTTCTTTCACTTGCTATATTTACATCTCACTCTATTCAAACAAAGCTATCATTTGATTCCGTGCCATTTTTTCGGTTCCGTACAATACCCATAGGGTAAATATAAATGGGCCCCCATTTAAGAAACGTGAATTTTTACACATGAAGAAACTAGCGACTTCTAGTACGACGGTACGGAATCCTTCGAGTGCGACTCTGATTCGCGCTTGACTGTTTTTTTTCTTCAATTGTTGGTACTTATTGGTAAACTAATAATAACCAGAGCAAAAACAATATTTACCGTCATAAAACCTATAAAAACGTTATTGTTTTTCATTATAGTTTTATGATACAAATGAAAACATAAAGTAGGTTCAGGTAGTGCAAAATATGTTGAAACAGATCAGAAAGGAAACATGGAATAAGCGGTTTTTATGCAAAGATTTCCCTTGGAAGAACTAAGGTGAGTTTTACGATTAACTTAATAACTTCAATGTTCTATTTGGGATCAATGAATAGCCTAATTTGGTGTTAATTAAGCTAAAAAAATAATTATTATCTTGTAAAAAATAAAGTGCAGCTATAATTCTGTATCTATCGACATAGGATATCGATAAATTATTCTTACATATTATTTCAGGAGCAAGATGTGGGTCAAAGTCATCGGAAACCTGGAATACATACATACAAAATAACATGGGATGAAATTTGTGTAGCAATTTTAAGGAAAGAGATTTAAAGAAGAAAAGTTAACTTAAAACATTGCTATTATTTCTATAGGGCTTAGTACTATACCACTAAGTGAAAAAACACTAGTAGGATTCACCACTGCAGTGGAAAAAAACACACAAAAATTAAGTTGTGATATTTTTATTACTATGTATATAATGCATACATATCTCAAGTTTATTTTAGTTTTATTTTAATTAAAATAGTACATTTCAACTTACCTAAATATGGTATATGGAAACACTTCCAACTAGCTAGTATCTCATCTGTGACACTATCTTATATTTTATGGGAGGTAAATACTCCTTCTGCTTCTATCGTATTGATGGTAATCATAGATCATTCAATTTATACTTACTCCTAAAAGGTATTTTTTTATATCTTCATAAAATTGAGATCTATGTATAAATATTTCAGTAAAAAAACATTCATTATAGTTCCTAAATAAGTGTTAAGATTATGACGCTGTGATAGACTAGGACAGATGGACTAGATAATCTTACAAGGGTTCACTGTTTGACTGCGGAACAGTAAGAGTAACAAACATATGAAAAAATATGCTTTACATTCTATTACAACTGTTGCTACTGTGATTTCTTATCTTGAATCCAAGTTATTTTCCAAAAAAAATACAACCCATCAAAACTGATCAGCTAATTAACGAAATAAGTATGGATCGTCCAATTTTTTTAATTTTAAATTTACCGATAAAATTATTTATTTCATGATATTATGCCATTGTGGCGTAAGATTTTGCAGTTATCTAAAAAAGATAGACGTGCCTCTTCATTAATCATATCAGCCAAAAAACGTCCACTGCTGGACAAAGGGCTTCGCAATATCTTCAAGTTCTAATTACAGCAGTGTCTCAAGATTAAGGTCTTTGACCAGTGTGTGTTGTCAGTGATGACAAACAGAATAGTCGCTTACTATGGGCTTCATAAGAAGGCTCAAGGTCACCCAAAGGGCAATGGAGCGTGCTATGCTCGGAATTACCCTACGCGATCGAATCAGAAATGAGGAGATCCGCAGGAGAACCAAAGTAACTGACAAAGCTCACAGAATCGCTGTACTAAAATGGCAGTGGGCAGGGCACAAAACTCGTAAAACAGATGGCCGTTGGGGCAATAAAACGTAGCGTAGGAAGGCCTCCCACGCGGTAGACCGACGGCCTGATAAGATAGACGAAGCTGCTGGATGTGGGCACCGCAGGACCGGTCGTTGTGGAAATACTTGGACGAGACCTTTGGCCTCATCATTTAATCATAATCATCATATCAGCCGAAGTACGTCCATTGCAAGACCAAGGCCTCTCCAAAGGATTTCCACGATGACGACCGGTCCTGCGATGTCCGCATCCATCGGCTTCCCGCAATTTTCACCAGGTCGTCGGTCCACCGAGTGGGAGGCCTGCCTAAGCTACGTTTCCCGGTGTGTGGTCGCCACTCGAGAACTTTACTACCCCAGCGGCCATATGTTCTACGAGCTATGTGCCCTGAACACTGCCACTTCAGTTTAGCGATTCTGTAAGCTATGCCGGTTACTTTGGTTCTCCTGTGGATCTCCTCGTTTCTGATTCGATCACACAGAGAAACTCCGAGCATAGCATGCTCCAATGCCCTTTGGGTGACCTTGAGCCTTCTTATGAGGCCCATAGTAAGCGACCATGTCTCAATTCTGTGTGACATCACTGGCATCACACACTGCTCAAAGACCTTAGTCTTGAGACACTGCGGTATTTAGGACGTAAAGATATTGCGAAGCTTCAAAAACGCTGCCCAGCTGATTCGGATTCGTTTATTGATTTCTTTCTTGAAGTTGGACCTACCCAGCTGGACTGTTTGTTCGAGGTATACATATTCATCAAAAACTTCCAGTGTATAGTCTCCAACCTTTAGAGGGGTGGGTGCGACACGGATATTTAACATTATTTTCGTCTTGTCCATGTTAATTTTAAGACCCACTTGTTGAGAGACTTTACTGAGGCCATAACATTGTGCTTAGGCCTTCCATAGTCTCAGCCATGACCACGATATCGTCAGCGAATCAGAGGTGGGTTATGTACTCGCCGTTAAGTCCACGCCAGTCCAGAAGCTTGAAAGCAGTTTCGGAGATATAACGTGAGAACTCCTCGCTGCAACTGGATAGGTTTCGAATTCTGGTTCTGGAGGCGAACCGACATGGTGGCGTTTTCATACAGACACTTCAACACCTCGATATATCGATAGTCAATTTGACACCGCTGGAGAGACTGTAGCACAGCCCAGGTTTCGACTGAATCAAAGGCTTTCTCATAGTCCACAAACGCCAAGCATAGTGGCTGATTGTACTCTTCAGTCTTCTGTATAATCTTCCGCAACGTATGTATGTGGTCTATGGTACTAAAGACTTTTAGGAAACCGGCTTGTTTGGGAGGCTGTAAGTCGTCAAACCAGCGTGCGAGACGATTCGTAATGACCCTCGAAAACAGCTTGTAAACATGGCTCAGAAGTGAGATGGGTCTGTAGTTCTTCAGCAGGGTGCTGTCAATCTTATTGAAGAAAAGCACGATCACACTGCTGTGCCATTCCTTTGGCGTATTTCCCTCGAGTATAACGGAATTAAATAACTTCAGAAGAGCTTTTAGTAGCGGTGACCCACCTCCTTTAAGAAGTTCAGCCAAAATTACATCGTCACCCGGTGCCTCGTTGTTCTTGAGCTGTTTGAGAGTCATTCTAATTTGGAAAAGGCTGACGTCCGGGATATCTTCGGTATAGTGTCGGGTTAGTCTGGCTCTTGGGTCTTTTGCCAGATCGCTGACAGGCAAACGTGTGGTATTGTACAATTTTCCGTAGAACTTCTCAACTTCTTCCAGTAGTCTTAGACGAAATGATCCTGCCATCCTCAGTCTTCAGCCTGGTCAGTTCGCTTTGTCCAATAGACAGAGCTCTGGCGAACCCTTTTAAGCCTTTGTTGTGCTCAATCGCCTCTTTAATACACTTTGTATTATACTTGCGCAAATAACGAGTCAGGGACTTAAAGATCTGCCTGTTTAGTTGCCGAAACTGAGTAGCGTCTTCAGAGGACTACAAAACCAATCTGCGTCTTTCTTCCATGAGGTTGCTGGTAAAGTCAGACATTTTGTTGGTTCTGTTTGAAGGGAGCGTTTGAAAAATCTAAGACCCGACCATTTGGACAATATCCACCAATCTGTCATTATAATACGATCCCAATTGGAAGAGATAGGATGGACCTATTTTTAGCCAGGAGCCATACGACCAAATAAATTAAAAATAAGTCATAATATAAAATAAGTCATTCTTTATTAATAATAAGAAAAACTATAAAAATTTAGCTGTAGTACTGTATTCAAAAAAGAAGCACTTTTAAAATATTCAGATACTCAGATTATCTTGTTAACAGCCCATAAACGTCCTCACTGCTGGGGCACGGGTCTCTTCCAACCTTGGGAAGGTTTGACCATACTCCACTGTGACGATGACGTCACAACCAGCGCTCACCTCGCATAGAACATTCTAGAACGCTCGCGCGGAGATCGAGGCGGGACGCGCGGGGCAGGCCGCTACACCCCGCACCTCAGCCCACGGCGCGCTGTAATCATATATAGGCGCTCCGCGGCCCGCACTCGGCAGACGGGACCGCCATACGGACCGTGTAAACGTTTTGCGCCCGGAGTCGCCCCAACATTTTTGCAATCTACCCTTACTATTTTTTAATAGTGCGGGTAGTCGCGCCCGTGCGTTTTTGCGCGCGGAGGGGATCGCCAAGTAAAGCCGCAGCTGAGGGGCTGGGACTGCCTGGACATCCGGAACCCTGAGTTTTCCTCAAAAGTCTACTCAGGGGGAAGGTTGATCGGGCATGTAACGCCCCTCTAGACTCGCGCACCCGTATCCCGGCCCGCTGCCCGCGAGTCGCCGTTACTAGCACATGGGCCCGCCCGTGTGCTACAAGCCGCAGCCGCGCCGCCGCAGAGCATCGCGTCGCATCCCAGCCAGCGAGATGGCCTCGAGCTCCGACTCGGGGTCACCGCTCGCGTCCCGGTCGTCATCGCCGCATGACGACACCCAACAAGAAGCCCCGACGGAGGACCTCGCCTCCATGGAGAGCGTGAGCACTCGCCCACCGCAGCCCCTCTCGCCAAGGTCGACGTTGGACGTCGATACCGTGGTCGTCGCACGCATGTGCTGATCACGGATCGGGTCGGAGGAGCTCCTGAGGGCGATGGCGGCGCACCTAATGGAGCGCGAGCGCCACCTACTGGAGAACCCCGTCGAGCCGCCGCCTTTCGCCGAAGACAGCTTCGCCGCCGCCTGCCTCCACGCGGCGTGTTCGGAGCTGCAGCATATCCCGCTGGACCTGGAAGTCTGCACTGCCGTCGTTAAAGACACAGTGCCGGACTTCCAGCTGAAGCCCGCCAGACGTCTCCGAAGCCCCGGACAGGAGCACTCGCCAGAGCAGCAGGCGAAGCGCCGCTGCGGCGAGTACGGAGACCCCCTGCCGCCGTGGTCACATCGCGACCCACGCGTGCAGTCCCGCCAGCCACCGCCTGCACCGGCCCCGAGGCGCACCGCACCCCCCTCCACCGCCGCGCCCCCTGCGCGGCCCACATACGCGGACCGAGCAAAACTGCCACTCTCACCTGCCGCCGACGCGCCGTCCCGAGCCGCCGCGCCACCCCGCGACCCCGCGCCGCCCTGTGCAGCCGCCGCGCCGCCGCGCCGCCCAGCGCCGCCGCAACCCCGCGTGCCACCGCGCCCCCGCGCGCCGCCGCGACCCTGCGCGCCGCCGCGCCCCCGCACGCTGCCGCGCCCCCGCGCGCCGCCGCGCCTCCTCGCACCGCCGCCGCTGCGAAACCCGTCGCTGCCCCCGCTGCCGCTGTCGGCCAGCCTAAGAAGGCCCGCTACCCTCCCTTGGTAGTGGAGTCCCTTCCGAACTGGCCGACCCACTTCAAGAAACTTACCGAGGAGCTCGGGCGAGCTCCCAGCGCCCGCCCCTACGGCAAGGGGATCCGTTTCATCCCCGACGATGGCGAGGAATACCGCACGGTGCAGCGGTACCTGTCTTCGTTGCCGGAGATAAAGTGGTTTTTATATTCGCTGCCGGCCGAGAGGCCCCTCAAGGTGGCCATCCGTGGCCTCCCATCCGCCAACGAGCCCGCCGAAATCGTCGACGCCTTAGCCGAGCACGGCTTCGAGGCGGAGCATGTCAAGGCCATCCGGGCGCGCGCAGGACGCCCCGGGTGTATCTTCTACGCGCAAATTCGGCGGACCACCAACCTGACGCCCCTCTACACCATCGCGGAGCTCCTCCACATGCCGGGCATCGTCATCGAGGCCTGGCGTGGCAAGCGAGGACCCGCGCAGTGCCACCGATGCCAGGGTTTTCGCCACTCATCCCACGGCTGCCACCTCCCGCTGACCTGCGTCCGCTGCGGCGATTCCCACGCCGCCAAGGACTTCCCACGGCCGCGGGAAGTCCTAGCGACCTGCGCCAACTGCGCGGGCCCGCACCCCGCCAACCATGTCTCTTGCCCGGTGTTCCGAAGGGAGCTCCGGAACAAGAGGGCCGGGACAGTCGCCCGGACCACCGCCTCTCGCCCTGCAGCCTCCGCCGCCACTGCGGAGCGCGCCGCACCGGCAGCGCCCGCCGTGCTGAGCGGCTCGGCCGCTGCACCCACGCCGAAGCCGAAGCCGAAGAAACGACGAACCCGTCGGAGGAGGAAGAGGCCCCTTGCCCCTGCTTCCGCCGCCCCCACTGACGCCACCACCACCGTGATGCCTTCCAGAAGCGACATCCTGCACGCTCTGGAAGTGATCCAGCAGCTTCTCGCCCCAGCCGGGGCTAGAGAGTCTGCTAAGGGCCCTGTGCCCTCCCCAAGGACCCGTCCATCGTAATGGGCGGCGGAAGCTGCCACGTCAAGGAGGCTACGCCTCGGGGACGTCTCCCCGTCGCCCCCTTCGGAGGCAACGAGAAGAAATCCACGGAACTCGGCAGACGGCGGCTGGTGGCGGTGCGACACTCACGCGCAGCTACCAGCAGCCCTTCTGAGCTTCAATGCTCCACCCTCACCGGACGGTGCAACAAGCGCGCGCAGCTAGGTGTGTAGGTCCCCTCCTGAGCCATACCGTGCTCATCCATGCCGGGCGGTGCGACACGCGCGCGCAGCTAGGCACCTGCCTCCTCCCTAGCTTCAAACCCTCACTGGGCGGTGCAACACATGCGCGCAGCTGGGTGTGTGGAATCACTCCTATGGCCCATACCAGGTCTTTAGTGCTGGGCGGTGCGACACATGCGCGCAGCTAGGTACTTGTCTCCTCCCTAGCTTCATCCCCTCACTGGGCGGTGCGACACACGCGCGCAGCTAAGTGTGCGGGATCATATGAGTCAGGCCTTACAGGCACTTAGGCACTTACAGTCCCCGGAACCGCATCCCATTAGCTCCCGCTGGGCGGTGCGACACGCGCGCGCAGCTAGGTGGTGCTAAATGGTTCCTTAGGGACCTCCAGGTCCAAACACCCTCTTCTACTATCACGAAGGTAGATTCCGTAATAACCGTAACCGTAGTAATCCGTCTCCCTTTAGAAAGACAAGAAATAATAGAAAGAGAGAGAGAACCCCCTTTCTCAGTAATAATCAAGACATGTTGAATATTTGTATCTGTACCATTAGTATGTAACCACGACATAAGATTGATTAAATAAATCACTATCACTGATTGCCGATGTGTTTCCCTCATCGATCCTCAACAATTAGAACCCTCAGCATTCACAATTGCAAGGGCATGATAGCAGAGATGTCAGGCATAAGCTAGCCGAAAGTCAGCTTTGTTACACCACAAACGGGGGCCAAGTCCGGGTTGGTGGAGATGTAGGGCTAGTGGCGAACCCCACTGTCAGAAGTTTTTGAAGCCGCCTATAAGGCATCTAAAACGGTTGAACAACTGCCATCTAGTGATAGCAACTGACACCAACGGCTTAGCATACCTTAAGAAGCACGGAAACGGTCGAGATAAGATTAAAACCCATAAGGTTATCTTATTTAACTAATATAAGTACCTCTTAGTTTAGTCTCAGTAATATTAGTAGATAAAATAGGAGAATAAAAAAGGGACCTACAGTACTCGCATATGATGTGTAACATGTGACAAAATACTTATGAAATTAATTAATTATTTTATTTATTTTATTTTATTATTTTATTTTATTATATTTGGAAAACAAACGGTTATTACATAACAGTTGTTACATAAGCGTCGGTGGCTCAACCGGTAACGACTCGGTCCATCTAACCAGAGGTACCGGGTTCAAATCTGGACGGCCAATGTACCAATGAGTTTTTCAAAAAAAAAAAAAAAACTTACGTACATACTTACCGATTGCTTTAACGGTGAAGGAAAACATCGTGAGGAAATCGGGTCGTACATTCACGGGCCGACCCTTCGAATAGTAGTATGTCATCTTTGCCTTTGCCATCACACTAGGCGGCATGGCTATGACAACCTTAGTTTTCGAGAATTAAAAAACGTTCGCATTTCCTGTTACACATTTCCGTCCCATTTCACGAAATCACTCCCACAAATTGCTGTGCGCGAGTCCGACCCGCACTTGGTCAGATCGAATAGCGCGCGCTTTCGCGACTTCCTGTTACACATTTCCGTCCCATTTCACGAAATCACTCCCACAAATTGCAGGAAAGTGAGAGCAAAGATGTTACACATCAAAAATTGAGGTGTAACAAGTACACTAATAAAATGTGGATAAGTAGGAGCACATCACCTTTCGGTTTCTGATGTTAGGAAAATTAAAGTCTCCCGGATTTCTATATGGCGAATTCTTCTTGTTAAACAGTTCTGTTGAATCAGTTTGCAATATTTTGATACGTATTCTTGACGTTTAGTTTGTGAATGTCTCGTCTCATAGTTACAATAATAGCAAGGTAATTCGCTTTCATTCCTATAAATCTGGGGAACAAACTATACAGTCAACCCTGACTCGATGTAGATCCGTTCTGAAATCAGTTGGTTGGCGAGTCGTACTCGCTCGTGTCGTAATAATAGGTCATCTTTGCCGCTTGTAATTTAAATCAAAAGATATGAACAAAATAGAAACATGTTTTTTAACTTTGAAAATTGATTTTTTATCGCTTTGGAATAGGCCCGATTTCATCGACGAACGATTTTTAGTGCGAGTTTTGGGACTTAACAAGGGCTACAAAACTATTATTATTTGATAAAAGCTTAAAAACTTATCTGAAAATTGAAAAAATTAAAAAAATGCGTTTGTTTTTTACCTTTGTATTTTGATAATGAATAAAAATCGTAACTTGAATTATATAAGAGGCATTAGAGCGTGGAAATCCTTGGGGGAGGCCTTTGTCCAGCAGTGGACAATTTGTGGCTGATATGATAATGATGATGATTAGAGCGTCAAAAGAATGCTTATTTTATTACTGAGATACACTTTTTGAGAGATAGACCTAGAGCGTCACTTTTTAAAAGCACTAATTTCCGAGAGTTTAGATGAAAATATTCTTGGTATAGGTTAAATTGTGTGCGAAATTGACCCGTTATCTGAGTCTTCGACTTATCCATCATACTGTAATTATTACGAAACAACTTCCCCCTTCGTACCCATAGCCAAATCTCAAAATAATATTTGGACTAGAGTCCAAAAGAACAAAATGGACAAAATTTGTCAATCAGGTAATTGATTAATATTGGTAAAAAATGTGGGCTTTGGGTTTCTCGAAGAAAATTATTGAGTGTGATGAGTAGAATAAGCTTCAGCTAACAGCTCCTACTCAGAATTTATTTGGATCCAAAAGTAAGGACTTAACTAAACTCGACGAGATTTTCTGTGAGTGCGCATCAAAAGATTAGAAGAAAACAACTAGAAAATTCTTATAAAAAATTTAACCATGCGCACTGTTTATAATTGTACAGGGAGCGTTAAATGAAAAACAGATGTTATCCGAAATGATTTATTATGGCTGAGTAATGGCATTTTCGTAAACAAGACATCACATCAGGTTCATAACATATATTCAGTGGATTTTGATATTCTAAAACATGTAGGCGCTAAAGAATGACCATTTATTGAGTTGGATGGCTATGGTTCTATGCTGAATCATAATGGTTGATAAATAGTGAATTTTATGGTATCTGAGAGCTTACAAATCTGTGACTAGTTCGCAAATTTTGTAGCTTTTTAGAGAATGAACGAAAATACACATCAAATGTCACAAAGGAAGTCTATACAGTCTATAAAAAGTTAATAAAGATAATGTCTAATTACACATATAAAGTTTGAGAAACAAAGACATCCTTTTACAACTCGAGATAATAAATAATAACATAAAAACATTGGCAGTTTTCACTAGCAAACAAAGAAGAAACCTAAATTACTCTATAATTATATCTATGACCTATTTCTTCTTAAGTAAAACATTAATTACGAAACAGTAGCTCTATGCATATCTTTATACACGATCCTGAACTATATAAACTTATCTACGGTATTAATGTCGCATATTTTAAATTTGCATAACTTTTATGTATTTTTTTTACATTTTCATTTCCTAAGACCCTTAAAATTAACCCTTACCTCTAAATTAGAAAGAAAAAGACTATTTTACTTATATTATTTGACCACGAGGTGGTGTCATGCAATTGCCAGATACCAATAGCAGTACCGTACTTCCGTCGGAATTTCCCTACTCTCAAAATAATACTTTGTCCTGTTAGATAACGACTGCAACATACGTATTATTAATAATGGAATTCCCGAACTAAAAATATGTAAACATAAAACTTTTTAGATAAAAGTGGTCAGCATAGGTACATCGCATTTATTAAGGAAAACCAGACTTCAATAACAAGAGATAAATAACTTACGTGGACATTTGATAGTTGTTTGAAAAACGGTCTTAAAAATATGCAATTTAAAAGTAAAAAGCACCCTAGGTCAGTCGGGCCAATGGAGAAAGAAAAGATAAGCGAGAGAGAGGACCTACTTGGAATCTGAAGATTGTCTGAAAATTTCATCGAAATCGGTCCAGCCGTTTTGGAGTCTATAAGGAACATTTTTTTTTCCTTCACATAGCACAGAGATAGACTGGATTCAAGTGCTAATAACTACAGCCTCCCTGATATAATAAAAGGATTTGAATGTAAATCACATGTTAAACGCTCATAAGAATTAGAAATGATTTGAACGATTAAAAATTATTCAAAATGATTACAAATCAAATCATTTTTAATCCTTTTTAATGATTTTGTTTAATCAGGGCTGTGATTAAAATAACTAAAAAAGAGATTATAAGGTTTTCTTATTTGTTTACTTAGCTTAAGTAATAAAAATATGTATCGTTTATTTAAGTAAATAAACTTTAAACAAAAAAAAATGTTCTGAGGACAGGTTATAACGGTGAATACTTATAACCTGTTTTGTCCGTTAAATTTGGAACCATATTAAAATAAATAAACTCATGTGAGTCCAACTATGTAACTTAATTAATTAATTCATTAACTTTAATTATCTTAACGTTAGTTAAAAAACACTATAATATTAAGAAATTATAAAGTCACATGAACAATGCGTTCATAAATCTTATTATTGGTCAACTGACAGCCAAAACCGTGTGCTAACACTGGTCTTATGTACAGTTGGTAATATTACAAATTATACAGTCAGTCATTCAAATCACCTACCCAGATAACCAGGGTTGTCAATTTTGAACTACATAAATATAATCATAAAGTTTAAAAGACACTTACAATTACAAATTTTGAAATTACATGAATACAAACGCAAATTTAAATTTCCAACTAATTAACCAAGAAAGGGTAACAACGGTACTTTTTAAAGATTATTTTAATTTAATTAAATCATGGTAGATCTTATCTATGGTTTCTGTATCTTTCCTTTTATTAACCCTTCCCGCGACAAACGGCCATCTTGGGATGTTTAACGAACATCGCTTGTACGACCAACAACCCATTTGGGTTGTTTTTATATGTACTTTAAGGCGCTTTGAATATGGTTGAAATTAGTATATAAAACTGCGTCTATCGTTAGGTCTTATTTGGCAAAATTGTTGTGAACGTGTGGTTACACCTAATTGAAATACTTTACATCCCATTTGATAGAAGAATATTTTTTAAAACGAATATTTGTTTCCCGTTTTCTGTGGTTGTCAGCCATTACGTCAAATACGTGTGAAGATGTTGTGTTGTGGTTTTGTGTGTTGGATCATGGAAAGGTAAGTAAATTGAATTTATTTCGATTGTTAGATGTTATTGCTTTACAGTGTAGTGTTTTTATCACCGTATCTTTCACGATAAAACTCTTAGAAACGCATTGAGTTGGTAGCGGAAAATTGAACAAACTTATTTTTTTTGTCTCGAGTATGTTCCTAAACGGTTCCTAAATTCACCAAAACGGCTTGTTTTTGATATATATACATCTTCTAAACTGATCATCATCATTTCTAAGTGTTTGCATGTAATTTAGATCACCTAGGGCTTTTCCAAAGCAACCTGTAGCAATTCAACACAATGGTATTTTTTTGTGTAAAATTATGTAATTTAACCCTTCCATCCTACCGAAATACGAACAAATGTTGATTTATCATCATCATCTGACACCATCATCATAGTTTCTAAGAATTTAAATGAATTTTAGACCAATTTAAATTTTCACCGAGGTAGCCTCGGGTAAATCAAACGATGGACTTTATTTGTACTATACCTACCCCCAGCTGGTTTTTAATTTACCATCATCATCACACCGTCATCATCACACAATCATCACCACATAATCACTATAGTTTCTAAGAATTTACATGAATTTTTAGAACTATTCAAATTTTCTCTGAAGCAGCCTGCGGCAATTCAAATGATGGACTTTATTTGTGTTTATTTTGTACTATACCTACTTGTTTTTGATTTACAATCATCATCACACCATCATCATCACACTAATCATCAGTGTCTAAGAATTTAAATGAATTTTAGACCAATTCAAATTTTCACCGAGGTAGCCTCGGGTAAATCAAACGATGGACTTTATTTGTACTATACCTACCCCCAGCTGGTTTTTAATTTACCATCATCATCACACCGTCATCATCACACAATCATCACCACATAATCACTATAGTTTCTAAGAATTTACATGAATTTTTAGAACTATTCAAATTTTCTCTGAAGCAGCCTGCGGCAATTCAAATGATGGACTTTATTTGTGTTTATTTTGTACTATACCTACTTGTTTTTGATTTACAATCATCATCACACCATCATCATCACACTAATCATCAGTGTCTAAGAATTTAAATGAATTTTAGACCCATTCAAATTTTCTCTGAAAGCAGCCTGCGGCAATTAAAATGATGGACTTGTTTTTATATTTTGAATTAGTTCTACTGCTCCGAATGTTTTAATTTTTTTTTTGTGATAAGCCGAAAGGCCATTCTACTCAGAAAAATAAAAATTCAAACATCTGGACTTCAATCGGGGTCTCAAAAAAAAAAACAAATTACTAGTTCTGTGTTCAAGTTTTGTAAATTTTTGGTTGTTTTTGAAACTAATTTTAAAAATTGTTTTTGCATTAGACAATTTTTTTTTGTATTGTACCGTGAAGATATTTAACTAAACCATTAGAAAAAAAATATTTCATATGTATATCTAGAGTGCTTAGATAGAAATAGATAAGGAAAGAAAATTGGAACAGAAAATAAAACACAATTTTAAATTTCAAAGTACTGTATTTAATTTATCTCTAATCTAACACATGTAAAATAAAAACCATTAAAAAGGAAATTTAATCATCTTACTAGATCAGTAATTAGTTGTTATAGGTATCATGCAAAAATAATGAGAAAACTTCGGAAATCCGCAGCGCGGCCGACCCCCGTTGAACGGCCCGCGCGGCACAAAATTTAATCATTTTTGTAATATTTTTTTTAATTTGTTTTTGCACTAGACAATCGTTTTTTTGTTTTGTATCATGTAGATACATTACCTAGCCATTAGAAAAAGATCATTTTAACTGTATATATGTAGAATATAAATAGAAATAGTAAAAAGAACGAAAAAGGAACCAAAAAAAACAAAAGTTTCAAATTAATCGTGTTCCATTTTATTTTTTTGTGATAGAAGAAATCTAAAAAAAATATAATCAAAAAGGAAATTTAATCAGCTTACTAGATCAGTAATTAGTTTTTATAAGTTTCATACAAAAATACTGAGAAAACCTCGGAAAGCCGCAGCGCGGCCGACCCCCGCAAAACCAGACCGGAAGTACCGGTCGCGGGGACGGAGTCGGGGCGTTTGATATGCTCACGGGAAGGGTTAATTAAATCTTGATGCCTCTCCATTTACATAGATTCCATAATCAGACGCTTTTTATAATTATGTTCTGTATTTAAAATTTTTAATATTTTAAGATTTTAGCCTGCTTACCCTCGAGTAGGCTTTATCATTACAAAATACAAAAGCTTTAGCTCAACCTTTTTTTTTAAAATAAAGACAAAAATAATATAAAACTCATGGCATTTAAAAAAACAGAAACAAAACGATTTACAAAAAGTATTGTATCATATAACACTTGACAGCCCTACCAGCACATCACACACCAGAAACTATGCACTCGCGACTTAGCTTGCTCAATAGCAAGTAAGTGGTTGTAGCATCGTCTTGAATTCATCCAGGGAAGCAGCAGTTGAAACAGCAGGTGGCACAAAGTTCCAGAAAGCAACTCCAAGGACAAGAAAAGAGCTCTTGTACATTGATGTACCCGGAATCGGCGATAACAGCGTATAGTCCGGTTGTTCTCAGATCATTGCAGAGTCGGATCGATAATAGCTTCCAGGTTCTTGAGAATACTAACTTACTCAATATCTTCACCAGCTAACGACAACAGTGGCTTCTCACTGCTATCTATGAGGATAGTACGTTTAGACAAACACCAAAAAAAATGTTAGACAAGAAATTTCTGAAGAGTGAACCGAAGATTTAAACCCTTATTTTTTTTTTCTTCTCCTCCTCTATAAATTTATTAATTCCGCAGTTTCTGCACCACCTCCAAAATGGGCTGAAATCGTACACTCGGCCACAATTACAACAAGTTTTTTTTTTGGGACTCCATTTGCTCGGAATGGTTGCAACAATATGAATCATTTCGACCCTCCGTCTCCGTTTAAATAGCAATGCTTATCAAAACTAGGGCTACCACTTTCTTTAATTTTTCATCAATACAGTAAAAACTGATACCTCATAACAAACTCCAATAACCTTCAGTCGAGATAATGAATAGTCACCACGCGAACACATGTATTATTATCATGTATTTCACTGCAGTTACGATATAAAATCATAAAACCCACGTCAGTCCCTTCGTTCGGCGTCAACGAACATTATTCAACTTGATTTCATATTTAGTAGGGTGCGGCAAAAAAAATTTTTTTTTCCTTAGATACCATGAAAATATCGTCCGAAATGACGAATAAAAAATTCTGGTAACGTATGAGCTCTTAATTTTAATATTAACAGGTGACGATTCATAATTTTTGATTTCCCATTTAAATAACACAGGAATGTTATTTTTATTTTGTTTGGATTTTTAATGCATTTAAACAAATAATCCTCTAGTGACGACAAATACTTATTTTTGTAGGGAATTTAACGATCTACAAAAAAGCTCTGAGATGATTTTTTGCTAAGTCGACTCCTTCAAAAGTTATCTAATTTAAGAAGCTAGTGGGTGTTTGATAGACATAAAATTAGCATATGATTTGACTAGGTTAGGGATCATCTATTTTGAATGGAAATTATTTATTTAAAAAAATGGTCAGATTTCAGACAAGTTTTGTCATCAAATAAATCCTATGCTACATCAATCCTGATAGACACTGTGTAGGCTTACCTGCTTGTCTTGTCGTGTACTTACTTAGGAGAACAGATTAAAAGAAGGAATGGTTTTCAAGTGCACAAAGGAGATAGTGGGATGCCTCAAGGAAAAACAAATCAAGAAATAAAAAACCAGGGTTTGAGTCAAAATGAATCGAATTTTTCATTTTATTAAGGAATCCGTCAATCGTAACTGATTAAAGCTCTGTAAGGTTGAATTTAGTGCGAAGGGATCGAATTTTATGGATTTTAGCTAGTACGATTGACTAAATCGTTCGTCCTGAGGCACATTAGAGAAAATACCTAAAATATAAGGAAAACTAGCCCCCACTGAAAAACCTTATATTTTTGAATTATTACAAGTTAATATGAACGGTATCATTATTATTTTATAATGACAGTTCAAAATCACAAGTGAAAGAAACGGTTTTAAAGTTGTTACTTTGGTAATTCTTTAAATAGGTACATTTACGTTACAAATTTTCAACGAATTCAAATTATTATTATCTCCAAACAAACTTACTAAATTGAGTATACTTGTATGTACAAACAAGTCCATTAATTGCAATGGACCCTGGTTTAAAGCAAGCCTCTGTCTTTCGAGGATTAAATCCCAAGATTCTTCACAAGATTCGAGGCAGAAGGCTTGACTTGAACTAAATAAAATTGTAAAGGCGTAAAATAAAAAAAAAGCGCAGGAAAATAAAAATATGCGAAAAAAACGCGTGGATATAAAATTCCCCTTAAAAAACCCCTGCGAATAAAACACGTGGAAAAATAGTGCGCGGGAAAAACACATGGATAAAAAACGCGTGAAAAAAAAGCGCGAACAACAAATTAACGGAAAACAAACGCGCTGAAAAAAGGCGCGGGAAAAACACGTGTATAAAAAACTAGCGAAAGAAAAACGCGGAAAAAAACGTGTGCAAAAAAGGGCGATAACAAAATGACTAAAAAAGGTGCGGAAAAAAAACGTGGAAAAAAACGCGTGGATAAATAGCGTGGCTGCTTCCCGCGATATTCACTACTTCATTGGTCAGTCCACTTAGTGGGAGGCCTGCCTTCGCTACGTCTTCCATTTCTACTTATACCCTACGTAATATTATAAGTATAGCACAATCTAGGGCAGTAGAAACATTTTTTTGTATCGCATCTCTGGTATATAGGAAGGAAGCTAAGCCTGGGCCAGATTGACGCTTTTCAAAGGTTACAAGCGTGAGTCATCCGTATTTCAATACATTAAGCTATTCCAGTGTTACATTGTTTTTCATTTGCTGCGGGAACCTTTTGATTATCCGGGATTGAAAATATCATGAACTTTATGTCACATAAAGTACCGTATTTATCCCCCATGCGATATTTGACCCGATTTTGAAAAAAAAAATACAATGGATTATTTCGATATCTTCTGGAACCCCACCGACTCTCCGGGATCAAAAGTATATTTTGAATATATTACATACGAATAATCTAACAGTGACAGTTTCACCATAATATATTAAGCCCTACCAAGAGATGTAATGTTGAAAATATGGCGTCACGTACTGTATTTGTCTTTACCAAGATACATCGGGAACTTTGTGGGGCTATGCAACTTTCCTTATTTCACCACCTCAATCATCTCTGTGCAAAATATCACAAAGCATGAAAATTATTTTTCTTCAGATCCCTCGGGAACTTATTCGGTTATTCTGATTAACAGTCCATGTCATTTGTCACCCCGCAACTATTTCTATTTAGTAGTCTATTCTCATTCGAAGTTTTGTCATTTTCCAACTCCTTAACCATCTCTGTGCAAGAAATCCATAACAATCGGTTGCTCCGTTGCAATTTTACAGAAATCAACCAAAAAAGATTCTTTTTGCAGATTCCTCAGGATAAAATTAGTCTATATCATTTTTCATATGCCATCAAGATTGGTTTAATTATTAAAGCGTGAAGAGGTAACAAACAAAGTAACATCTATTTTCGATGAAAACTCAATAAAAAAACCCTGTTACAAAAATTCGTTCTTAGCGGATGCCTCCGTTATAATTGCTATCTGTATGCCAAATTCCAGTCCGATCGGTCAAGTTCAAATCTGAACATTAATAGATCAGTCAGTCAGTCACGGTTTCCTTTTATATATTTAGAAAACTAGCTTTTGGACATCGTTTTTTCAATTGACGCTAACAAAAATAGCGTTTTAAAGCTTTATATTTCGCAAACAAATCCCTTAATCGAACAATAGTTATGAAAGACTTATTCAACGATACCCCACACGATAGGGTACGGCAACGAAAAAATCGCCCCCTCTTTAGATGTTCGGGTGTGGGGAGGTATCCTAAAAAATTTTTTTTCAAGATTTTATTGTATATACCACTTTGTCGTCCTGATTAAAATGTATATTCATGCCAAATTACAGCTTTCTAATAGCAATGGGCTCTGAGCTAAGCCGTGGATAGATGGGAAGACAGACATAATCGTACATGGTGAAAATATTGCTCCAGTTCTACTCATTCTGGATATCAGAAATTTAATTTTTCTTATGAAAACGGAAGGACCTTAGATTACCGCTTAGATTTTCCTGTAATTTATGCATCAACCTCGTAATAAACTACGATTTTTCCAAAATTTTAGACACAGTAGTAAATTTTCGCCTATTTTCTTAAATAAATTTACTATTTTTTCCCCCAAAAGTTTAAAAGCCCCCATTTTTAAAATTAATTTATTTACTTACTTCTGTCTTTGGGTCACCAACTTACATATATGTACCAAAATTCAACTCAATCGCTAATGCAGTTTCCGAACAAAGCTGTGACAAAGTAGCCTATGTCCTTTACAGTTACACAGGCTATCTGCATGCCTTTCGTCAAGATTGGTTGAAGTGCTTAGGTGCAAAGGTAACTTATAGTAACATTTTCACATTGATAATATTAGTAAGGATAAAAGAATACATTATAAAAAGAAAATTGATGTCGCTTTTTCAGTTATACTTACCCATTATTATCCTTATTATTTCGATACAAGGTCATCTTTGCCTTTAATGTAATACTCATTGTATTTTTTGACATTTTGAACGAAAATGTATGTTTATTGTTTTATCTCTTTCATACTCTACGTCATCGCTTCGCTCATTCTCTCACGTTCGATGTGTGGTGTCATGTCAGTGTAAATTGTAATTTGTAATTATTTATGTATGTACAGAAAATCCTAGCAATGATCAAAGGATTTATATAGTTCTTTTACTAATTATGTGTTATTATAAAGAAGGAATGCCAGTGACGTGCTGTTGCCTATGCGGTTTATAGGAGAGAAGTTTTAGTGTTACCAGTTAAAAATGAATTGTCACCAAGTGCTAAGTGGTGCCTGTAATTCAGGAGATCAATGTTTTGCTGTTGGTTCCGTGGAGGGAATACCATTTACCGTAAGTACCGTGGTCAAGTAAGCTCGATGGAGGAGTCTCGTGACCAGGGACCATAATTATCGTAGTGCTCTAGTAGGGATTAGTAAGGCTGTGTAGCTGAATCCAGTCAAGCAAGCCTCCTCTTTTAGTCACAAAATCACATAGAATGATGCCATAATATGAGATGAGAATGAGAAATGAGCCCATATCTATCGGGACCAGTAGACAATGTACTCAAATCTTCTTGGCTCACCACAGACCACAGAAGTGCACATCAATGTCAATTTCCTTGAGACTCAATTTGCATAAGTTGGTCACAGTTATTTAAATAACAATATACACGGGACATTGTTTATCTAGAAATGTTGAAGTTATTTAATAGATCATTGTTACCTAATGAGTACCTTAACTTACCTTGCTTTTGATTATCACATATGTACTGAAATGTGTAAAAACACTAAACAAATACAGGATATTGATGTTATTTGATAGAGTTCTGTTCAATTTAATCTGTTAGATTATATCATTTTATTAAAATATTTGCTATATTGAACCAAAATATCTGAGACTCCATGTGAAAAGTGTATTGCGAAAGTGTGATAAGTACACCATTTCTAAAAACTTATTTTGGAGGGCTGTGGTTAATCAATCTTTTTACTTTAACCCTAGAGAAGTTATGCGTTTCCGTGAAACGTGAGCAGTCTCGTGGGGAGCATTTTGCCGCCTATGTTAAAATGCTTTTTGTTTTGCACACAATGGTTTCAAAAAACTTATAAATGTTTTTAGAAGAACAAATATCAATCATGTACTATACAAAAAAGTAATATTTATTTAAGTCAATTTCAAAACTAGAAAAAAAACACATGACAAAATCTTTGGGAGAATTGCTGAATTTTCACCATCTTTATGTATTAAGTTTTTGTTTAAATCATTTCTATATTTTTTTCTTTCGGCATATATTTTAGTGGAAATAAGTCCTGAAAATGTACAAACAGTGCTTGCTCCACAGTAGAATTGCTCATATTATGCAATTATTTTTGGCCCTGGCAAGTAACAACACTTTCCTCCTGCAGTCACCCGGGCACTGATGTTCTTACAGCTTATGATACAGGTAGGTAAAGAACAGAGGAGCAGCTCCCGGAAGGCTTGACCTTGAAGAGTGCATAGTTTATAATATATTATTAATTATTTGCTGAGGGCAGCATAATGCTCATAGCGCGAGCACTCTAGGGTTAAGTGAGCAAATTCTTCTATACTGGGTTATTGTTAATTAGACCTGTTCCTTTTAAGAAGATTAACTACATGTAATATAAAACAAAAAAAGTCATATTAAGGAGTCTAATATAAATGGTTTTCATGTTGCAGCCCATTTAATTTTAAAATTATGTATGAAAAAAGCATTGATTTAATTCTTTGTGATTTTGTAAAAAAAAATGTTCCATCACGCATGCTAAAAATGGGAAAAGTTGGGACTAGGTGCACCTTCTTATCAGAATCATTATTTTTTTTGAATTAATAAATTGATGTTTTTTAAAATCTGATTAAATAAGGAACTTTTTCCCATATTATGCATGCTTAGTGTATACAACATTTTTATAACAAAATTACAAAGAATTAAATCAATGCATTTGAAAATTAAATTAGCTATAACTTGAAAACAGCCAATTTTCCACCCCTAGTTAATATGATTTTTAAAAATTCTAAATTAGATGTAGGTTATCCCCTTAGAAGGATCTGGTCTAATTACCAATAACCCTGTATATTTATTTCCTTGGAAATGGCTTTAACGATTTGGGTGAAATTTTGTATTCAGGTGATGTTTTACATTCCAAGTCTATTTTAGATAGGTATTATTCTTGAAAAAATCTGTTTTCACACAAAAAATATTTTTTTTAGGTTTACGTGCCTTAGTTATAATAACTGGAATACAATAGCTGTGTGTATAAACTATTAAATAGAAAAGGAATATATGTCTATCACAGATATATTATACAATTCAACGCACGTAAAAAGAGCTCCAGTGGTCAAGTGGTGGGAATGTGTTTGCGCAGGCGGGAAACAAATGACAACTGGCGAACCAATCACGCGACAGCAAACAAGAGAGACGCGTGTTTCCCCCGTCGCGCCTCACCCCTTACCACCAATTTGGCCTGCAATTCATTCACTGCGCAGGTAGGTCGCTCGGAGCTCTTTTTACGTGCGTTGAATTGTACATGCTTGCACATATCCTAATTCAAGATGGTCAAAAGTGTCAAAAAAGTCACCCTCTTAACTTATATTTATTTATTTATTTAAAATAAAATAAATAAATAAATATAATAATTATTCACCTGCTTTTTACTTTTGAGCAAGGAAGGAGTGAAGAAGGTAAATTCCTTCTGTAGATTGTGATGGCAAAAAAATCAAAGTTGAGATTTTGATGGGGGTGGGGGGGTACCTTCCATACAAACCCAAATTATTTGTAAATTTCTCAAGTCTGATAATATACCTAGCTTTATTCTTAGCTACTAAGCAAGTGTAATGTTTATTGTTCATTTGTGTATGCCCAACTATGACAGATGGTGAAGGCTTCGCAAGAAAGTATGCTTAGCTTGGTTGTTCAGTTTATTTCTTCTGTAGTGATGTACAATATCTAAATTGATGTTTCTCTCTATTACGTTGTAATGAACGCTGTTCAGTATTTTGAGTTCTAACTAGACATTGATTATTTCTAGCAGATAGTGATTGATAAAATAGGTTAAAAACAATTTGCAGACAATCAAAAGTACATAATTTTATTGATTTTAACAACCTTATTCACCATTTACTTCCCCCTAAAAATAGAAGGATGGGAGGGCGATAGGATGCAGAGGAGTGGGCAAACATTTTCTAGAAGCCTTATTTACTTAACTATTTAAATTTAGAAAATTCAGTAAATCTGGAAGGGCTTTCGTTAATTTCTGTAAGGCTGAAAGTAGCATATATATATTTAATTTATGTGCAAAAAATTGAGTGAATATTTAAATAATATAGGGGTCCTCTAATTTCATAAATTCAGATGTGCATTAATTTCTTCAGTAAATATGCATAGAATAATTCATTTTTTCACCCTGTTAAAATTATGCTATTAATACAAAATTGTTTCATAAAGTGTAAAAAAAAAACACTCCGGGTGTGCCAACAGAAGTGAAAACTTTTTACACTTTTATAAGTTGTTCCTGGTAAGGTGACGGTGATGGTAACGGTAACAGTGCCGCGAGTTCAATAGTTTTTCTCATCTCAAAAATGACCAACGCGCCTAAAGAAGTTTTCACTTTAGGTGACAGTGAAGGTGATGGTAACGGAAACAGTGCCGCGAGTTCAATGGGTTTTTCTCATCTCAAAAATGCCCAACGCGCCTAAGGCCAAGGCGATTCGTATTCGTATCGCGATTTTCACAGCGCGATTTCATTCGCGCGATTTTTAATTCGCGTGCTGTATCGCAACTAGCACGCACGGCGAATCGCGATTTTTATTTCGCAATGCGTACAACTTTATACAATTTCCATATGTCACAGAATTTTGCGGAAAAAATCGCGCTGTGAAAAATCGCGATGCTAACAAGCCTGAAGAAGTTTTCAACTCAAAAAACACTTGGAACTCATTAATCTATGGACCATATTTTTGATTTAGCTCTATGGCAAAAACTGTAATACATACAAGTGTAAAACTTTCTCTTTCTCATCTTGTAAATATTACATACTGTTGTGTTAAAATATTATAACATTTCAGGCTTATGCTGCAGGATGTAACATAGTGATCCTAGCGTCAAATTTTGAGCGCGTACAAATCATACCAGGTGCAATCCATGGTTATGTCCGCATCGGATCTTTGGACTGCAGCACAGACACAGGGAAGATTGCTGCAGCTTATGGAGCCGAAGTTTGCATATTTGAACCAACACCATTGATTCATAGTGCTGCTACTACGCATGTAAGTATACCGAGTCTAGACTTTTTGTTTGTGTATTTTATTTAATTAAGTACATAACTATTGTGTGTATTTATTATATAGTATTATTATGAGTATCGGTATCTGGTTCAAATAGTACAAAGAATCCCAGTTTGAGGTCGGAAAGTGTGTGATGAATTATTGTGTGTGTTTAACATACACTATTCACACATTATCTGGCCTCAAACTGGGATTCCTTGTACTATTAGCATCGGATACTGAAATTCACACTAATAGTATGTTAAATACACACATATATACCAGGTGCAATATATATATATATATATATATATATATATATATATATATATATATATATATACAATTGGTAAGCCCTTGGCATCATCTCACCTGAAAGAAAAGAAAAAAAGAAAGAAATACATTTATTGGTTTCAGTAACACCACACCAAAATCCTACTAATATTATAAATCTGAAAGTTTGAATGTATGGATATTTGTTACTCTTTCACGCAAAAAATACTGCACGTATCTGGATGAAATTTGGTAGTTAGACAAATTAGGACTTGGATTAACATATAGGCAACTTTTTTCCACGCTCGCGTGCCGCTTGCGGTTCTCGCACTGCGCATCCTCCGTGACAGTCATAGAATCGATGTCCACGCGGGCGGAGCGGAGTACATAATATATTAGTAACAGAAAAGTTTTGGTAAATAAATATTAAGGAAAAAAAAATGGGCGGTAAAATCAGTTTTGCGCACACTTGACTGGCCTATAAAGGACCACTTTTCGAGCAACTGTATTGAAAAGGTAATTTTAGACATAGGCTTTCTAAGCGGTGGTGGAGGCAGATTATTCCAACACTTGGTTGCCGAATAATGAAAACTGCCATTGCAAGCGGTAATTCTATCTTTTTGCAGTACTAATAGGTACACAGGTACAGGGACACTCTCGTGTTATATTTATTTATTACATATTTTGGTCACCGTATTTTCGAGTAGGGGTATTCAGGATTCTGACACACCGAAATCCGACCACTCCAGAAACCAAACTGATGGTAAGTGATGACGATGCCAAAGATTGAAGCGGGTTTACCAAGATTTCCCAGCGCAATGGCGAACAGGCTATCTCATCCTCAAGCCAGAACACATCTATGCTGTTAACATTGATGTTTGGCGGCAAGACATAGATAAAATGGTGTTAGCTAGCCAGACGGGCTTAGGAAATACTCTTCCACCAACCAAACCGAGTCTTACAAAGTTAGACTCCGCCAGGAATTGATCCCGCAACCTCTTGATATGGAGCTAATGGACTGAACCATTACGTCACGGAGGCGGTTAGACATAATAGGTCGGGGAAAAAGTTTCTTCGTATTTTGTACCTACAAATATGTAATCAAATCTCTTGTTTTATTTGTATCTGGCTGGTTATAATAAAATTAAATAAGTGAATTTTCGAAATTTTAATGCAAAATAAAAAATAATAATTCTCGCATTTGAAAACAGTTTTTTCTCTCTATGACAATGAGTGAAAGTAATGAGATATTCGCTACATTTTGAAATTTAAAGTAAAAAAAGGTAAAAATGCAACACAGGCCGCGAATAAAATTTGTGCTGTTTATGGACCTAATGCAGTATCAATCAGTATCACAAACTTGGTTTAAGCGTTTCCAGTATAGAAATCTTAACGTTCAAGATGCATCTCTTTTTGTTCGCCCTGTTTGAATTTGCATACAAAATACGAAGGAACTTTTTCCCTGACCTAATAAATTATACACCCATATTATAAACGGTTAGACATATTAAAATTGACATTATTTAAATTTACAAAACTTTGACGTATAAAATGTATTCTTATCAACAAATGAACTGAACTGAACATCTACTCGTAGACACAGATGAAATAAATCTGCTCCTCACAAAAGATAATATAGTCAGAGTATTACAATAAAGCGGCTTACAGTAGTGCAACGAATGTACTTACGCAGAGCAACGGAAGGGTACTTGCGGGGCAGCGGGCGGCGGGGCACAAGTTTGCCAGGCTGACTGCAGGCTAGTATGGTTTAGTACCTACGCCGGTGGCGCATCATGCGACATCAAAGGCGTTGCGCTACTGTAAGCCATATCGTAATACTGTGATATAATTCTTAGTCTAAATATATATTGCAAACTTTCATAATAACAATTAAACTGAGGACTGCAGTCAGGTAGTTTCAGTTATAACCCAGATGGAGCTATAAATAAACCTATTTTTTGTTTAAAACAAAAATTTCGTATCCAAGCTGTGTGACACTTTTTTTACAAAGGTTCCTCTCACACAAACCCAGGTTGTTTTTTTATGGTTTCTTAAACAGGGCTCGCAAATAACTAGAATTTTATAAGACCTACTACACTGAGTAGTTCTAGTTCATTATTCCGGAAAAAATCTGAAATAGGTACCTCCCATAAAAGTCTAATTTATTTATAAATATTTCATCAAGTCTGGTACACCTTTATTCTTTGCTACTACCACACCCCGGACCCTTCATACAACAAATTGCTAAAAACAAATGACGGAGCAAACTAAATCACGGCGAAATTCTATACGTTCGAGAACCAAATAGTAACAAATCTGTACCAATCTGGGTGGAGGGCGAGTGAGGTCGGACTCTTCAGAGCGGCAGGCAGTGTCCATACTGTATGTTAGTACTAATATTTACTTTGCTACTACTAAATAAGAATAACGTTTATTGTTAAATTGTGTATGGCCGACTACGCTAAACGATGAAGCCTTCGCGAGAAAGTATGCACAACGTGGCTGTACAATATGTTTTGTCATATCGTAAAATTATGAACTTCATAAATTTGGATACGGACTGATAACTTTGATAAGATAAGACACAAGCCTTCACGATCTGACTACAATATCTATTGAGCTGATATCATAATGATTAACAAAACATCGCCTGCCTCTCTTCTTTTCAATAAGGTTTCATGACAAAATGATTGATAGGTGGAAGTATTTTCTTTAATTTTGTTGAATATTTCAAAGGTGCAATAGTTAAAAAGGGTTATGAAAAGTGTGCCTGTTTTTCAGTTCATGATATCGAAATTTGTTGTGCCTCCAACCTCCGAGTGTTATTCAGAGTTTGTTGGTTGTTATTAAATGTTTGCATTGCTCAATTAGCTCACTTGCCATTTAATTGGTAATGTTTATTCACCAATGTTGGCCAGTAGACATTCATTGACTCTTGTTACGTATTAATTTAACAAACATATTTGAATAAAATAAATCTAGGTATCTGAATTGTCTAGATCAGACAGCAGTATAATAGTAAATATTGATTCCAACAAAAAAACTGTAAAAACGTGCTAAGTCTCGATTAAGATTTTTTGGCCATAAAAAGCATGTAGTAATATAAAATAAACTGCCATGTCTAAGTGAATAAAAGAAAACGAGTGACTTAGCTGTTATACATTTTATAAGAGTAATAAGTCTGGGTAGATATGTAGATGCTTTTATTTTCTTATGGTCAACAATCTATAACATTAACTTTTTTCTGACATATTTACCTAGATTTTGTACTCCTAGAAAATGTTTAACGGCCAAGTGACTCTTTTTCTGTTATTCACTTAGACTTGGCTCTTTACTTCATCTCACTACATTTTTTTTGGCCAAGTAATCTTAATCGACACTTGGCCACGTTTTTACAGAATGTTTCTTTTGCGATTTCACCTCTTTTATTTCGAACCTAGTGCCAATGTTAATGCACCCAGGTGATTAAAATTTACAATTGTATAGTTAATACACCTACGTGAATTAACCAAGGTACGTAAAGTAAACTTAAAGGCTTAAAAACACTAAACAGCCGAAATGATTCTAAAATAGGTCTAAACAGCTGGAATGATTCTGGAAAAGGTATTACGCCAGTGCTTACTTTGCGCTGGACTTGGCGGGGGCACTGTCGTGCCCGCAGATCAAGACTTGGCACATTTTTACAGAATGATTTTGTTGTGATTTCACTTCTTTTTGTACGAACAATACTATTTTATGAAAGGCTTTTTTGTTTTTATAAATGCTCATCATAATGAACAACTTTTACTAAGGCGGCATTTCTCTGTCTCCAAAAGTTTGGTTATTCCCATATGACTCCGCATCACGTAAAACAGGGATAAAATGAGGGCTGAACGTCAGTTTTCCTTCAGTATTTGTACCCAAGTTAGTAGGTAAGCTAGAAGTATTTTAGATTTTTGATGATCTGTGAGTGAATCAGTGACAAAATAACGGACTTCAAATAATTCGCAAACTACGAGTATATTAGGTATAAACTTGTAATTTCGCGGTAGGTAAGACGTTGGTTCAGTAAGTACTATTGGTAACTGCCGTGTTCGACTTGGGGGGGGGGGGGAACTCCCGTGCACCAGGTTATATATATTTGCCATCAGAAACTTCACGTACCTAATACCACGCTCACGCTGCAACATAAATGTTTGTTGAGATTTATTAGCAGATTGAAGACATTTGAAGTTGGTGTATTGACCTTTAGCCACATCTGGTTTATGAAGGCAGGCATGTTGTGCGTGCCATAAGATTTGGTTTCGTCAATTGACTATTTCTTATCATAAGTTCCTTTTGCTTTCATAGTTTTATTATGGCGCTCCTGTTTATTTGCTTTTAACGAAAGTAGGCAAATCATTTTAGATTACCTCTTTTACAGTAAAATAATAGAGGTTAACCCTTTCAACGCCATGTTAAATGCAAAAGCCGTCATTCACTCGTCAAGCATGACATAAGATAAAGCACCACGAATTTTAACTTTACGATAACGTGTGCTCACTTACATGCCAAGCATGTTCGAAAAGTAACAAAAATTTCAACCTTACATTAAAGTGTTTAGGTCTTCTTACCACTACATGCCCGGGCGGATATATCCATAATTGGCGGTGAACAATTAGTTCAGGTAGGTATATCCGTTTTTGACGGACATCTTATGGTGCGGATATATCCGTCGTTAGCATTGAAAAGGTTAAGAAAGTTTTTCTTCACTTCTGTGCCGTATTAGAAACGACCTAGTAAAACAGATAATAGAAAACGCTAAACATGTTAAAAAACCGTCTTTTTCAATCGCAGCAATTTAGTACAGGACATGACCGGTCGTCGTGGAAATCTTTGGGTCAGGCCTTTGTCCAGCAGTGGAGGCTGATATGATGATGAACTTGTACAAATTTTGAATTATTATTTTTGGTTTTTGTTTATTTTCTAAAAAGGTACTATCAACCCGGCAGCATAAAAAAAAGAATCGTGAAAATCAGTTCACAATCTGCGAAGATATCGCGTAACAAACGTACAAAAAACATATAGTCGAATTGAGAACCTCCTCCTTTTTGGAAATCGGTTGACAAACTGAATATTACACTGTATACAAGTACATATTGTTAAAGTATGTTAAAGTGTTGACATAGCTCGTTATCTGTCATGTGGTTCACAAACTACAACAATGCCATGTGTAATCACGATATGCTCACCTACGTCATCTCATGAATATGGATGCTAATAAACGAAGAGTGGGTTATTAGAACTAATTATGACTCGAGTTTAAGTATAAGATAGTGTTTTTGTTGTTTGTCCAACAAAAACGTAAATAGGATGGGGAAAATTGAGATTAAAGATTACCTCATTAAACTGTTGTCAAACAGGTTCAAATGTTTTGAAATATCATTAACTTAAGGGTCCCCTAGCTGGAGAGTTTTGTTTCCATGCTTACGTAGTACCGATTTAATACAAAAACTACATGCCGGATTGAATCCAAACTTTGTAAATATATTGAGTAGACACATATCGATGTCTGAAATTTATTTTATATGTACTAAAATAAAGCGGGGAAAAATATGAGCAGTTTGAAACTTTTAGTACAAAACTAATTTAAGCATTCGTTTAGTTATATTTAAATTGAATATTAAGAAAACTAATTACAAACATCGATATGAATCTATTCAATATATTTACAAAGTTTGGATTCAGTCCAGCATGTAGTTTTTGTATTAAACCTAAACTACGTTTGTATCCTCGACTCGATCCTCCAGGGGACCCTTAAGTTCATTAAACAAACTGGATGCATGATTTGAATACTTACAAAAATCAACACGCTTCTTGTTTCGATCAATGCCAACCTCAGCCAAAAATAGGCTCAATACTACTGGGATACTACTATCTGAATCAATTTTATTAAGGCGAGGTATTGTTCAGAACAGTTGTCTCTGTTTTTTTCTTTACGTGTAAAGAGTAAAGGAAATAACCACACTTTTTTAACTTAGATATAGGCATTTTTGCAAAAAAGTGAGTCCGACAATATGTCAGTCAGGATTTTATTGAGGAATAAGAGAGAGAAAAAATAAGGTGCTATGTATAACTGTAGTGAAGTAAAACTGGTTATTAAAGGCCTAAAACAGCAAAATTTACAAACATAACCGAACTTTGCTATTTTTTCTATCGAGAAAATATTATCAATTCGTGTTTTGGCCTCCTACACTTTGTATCAGACATATTGTAATAAATTTATTAAAAAATAGTAATGAATGTTTTGCAGTTTCAGCCGCAGAAAAATGACTTTTTCCATTCCAACCCTCGATTTCGGGGTTTGCATTATTTTCTGAAAGGGTTTCGCCTTAATTGCGCTATCCAAGGGATAGACTGGCGGCGGTTGCCTGGTGTTGAACTTAGCCACTATTGTTGCTTTCTAGTTTTTTGAAGTAGCTCACGATAAACGGAGAAAAATAGTAAAGTAAGTATGTACTTACTTCTTTACTTAAAGAAGTAGGTCACGATAAACTGGGACGTAACTATTTTATTAGATTTAATGATTCAGACCGGTTGTCGTCGTGGAGATCCTTGGGGGAGGCCTATGTCCAGCAGTGGACGTCCTTCGGCTGATATGATGATGATGAATGATTCAGAATGCTCCATGATTAAGCTACAATAAATGCGTTTATTTCCTGCTTTTTTATTTTTTTATGGCATACCAAAAAATGCGCCTGTCAATTTTTAGAAACAAAAGCATTGTTGTTAGTGACTTGCGATTAACAGTTCACCACATTTTGGCGGCTATGGTCATCTCTGTGGTAATTTTTTTTTTCAAATTAACCCATGCAACGCTCAGTCTTAATGCTACATGAGGATCATTACCAAGGATCATTAACTGCAAACCAGGTATTACTAACACCCACCCACCATCTATAGGTAGAGCTTAATACATCCGGCACTATTGCGCAAATTCATATTCTTCATCTCTTTCTCAAGGGTTTGGAGTACAGATGGGTGCAAACAGGCAAGCTGGTGGCAGACGGCCCCATCACCGCTCTCTCCTGGAACCTCGAGGGCACACGATTGCTCACTGGCGGGAAAATCTTGCAGCTCTGGCATCAAGCCTCACTGTACCAGGACGACAGCCAACGTAAGGCGTTTTACCACTATCAGTTCTGTAATAATTATTGTTATAAGTACTTTATAGGTTTCCGGATATATTACTCGTTAAAAAGCGTCATTAGCATTCGGATGATTGTTTCAATTAACAATTAACATAAAGTAACTGACCAAACATTTCCAATCGGATTCGTGCGTATGGACATGCGATAAATGGGACATTTATCCTGAATTAAACTAGCGCAGACGAGATAACAACGAGAGTCTAACCTGGTTTAGTGGCACTTTGATTAGTTTGAGCTCACTGTACCTATACAATTGCTGTTATAACAATCGACATAATGTCTGAAGTAGATAGTAAGTGAAAAATGCAATGACTCGTTTCCATGACTGTCGTTAAATTAATCAGAAGGACAATGTCTGTCGTTTTTACATATTAGTCAGTCAACTCACTTTCATTATTCCATGTTTTTGTAAACCTAGGAAACCTAATACTTTCGCCATATACAGGGTGTAAAAAAATTGTTTATGACCCGTTAACTGGGAATTCTACTCATCATATTAAACAACTTTCCCCAAAGAACCCATAGTCAATAAAAAAAAAATATTTGGACCCTCGATACAAAAATGCACAAAATTGGTCGATCAGCTAATCGTTTTGTATGAAGAGTTAATTATTTTTTTGCGATTTCAGCAAAGTCATAGAACAAAAGTTGTTCAGTATGATGAGTTGAAGCCCTAGTTAACGGGACCTACACCAATTTTGTTACACTCTGTATATCTGTCTGTCTTTCCGTCGGCAAGTCACAACCGTTTTATTCTAAGACTATTACAGTAATATAGCTGAAATTTTATAGTAATACAAGTTAGCGAAACCTTTAAATATGTAAAATAATTAAATTTATCTTTATCTTACCCCCCTTCATCTAAAGCATGGGTGATTTTTTTTAATTTACTCAGCCCATCGTGTATTGTTAAATGGATCTTTAAAAACTATTGAGGGATTGCCAAGATTTTATTTTCATAAATGATTCGTTCACGAAATGTTTCAGTCGTGATTTTTGTTAAAGTTACATATATCTACTCCTCTACCAGCTGAACCTCTATTTCAAGGAATTTGAATAGTATTAGAAATAGTAGTGCATAATATAATTAATTTTAAAGGAAAACTATCTCAGCTTTGTAAAAAGTTCATAGATTTCCTTACTATACCAACTATACATATGTTCTACGAGTATATTAACTGGAAAAATAAGTTTTTTGAACTGTACATAATTTTTTCAAGACTAAGGTTTTTTTAACTCTACTTGGTCTGCCACTTTTTTACTATTTTGGAATACCTTGTAACTTCGCATTATAATAATAAACTAAACATTTATCTAACCGATTTATTCTCTTGTCTGTGGCGCAAATAAATTTGTTAATATAAGGTTTTTTTATATGTTTAACTAGTTGCAGAAAATAATAAAATGTTTTTTTGGTCTTCTGTAAAACTTGGTTTATGTAGGTTAAGGTTTGATTAGCACACTAGCGCCCGCAATAGAAATTAATAATTTACTCATCCTTATGCACTTTAATCGAAATTATTGAGTATTATGAGCATATAGATAGGGGGTATAACTATTGTTTAGTTGTAAATATTAGCAGTAAGTTATATTTTTGCAAAACTACTAAAAACGGCTATTTAAAGTCCACAAGTAAGTGTAAGTCCATAAGAAGTCTCAAGTAAGGTATCAAACATCACCATAATGTTTCTTGCGACGGCGGCGGTGCTTACTCTGTTAATTTATGGTGTTATTGTGATAATAATCACCAAGAATAATTTATTGTGGATTGTACATTTTCTTGTTTTTGTTTCAGCGAGCTCCGGCGGCGTGACGTTCCAAATAGGCGGAGATAAAGATGAAAAGGCGAAGCCTATGGAAGATGAAGAGCCGGTATGTTTGAAATGTTTGTTATTGATTAAAGCTCAATGGGAAATATAGGTTTCCGTGTATAGGCTGGTGGCAGGAAAACATAGTGATGGACGGTCCTACCAGGTGAACTGATCATCAACTGATGTGATGATGGAATTCTAAACTTACGGTCATAATCAAAGAGTTCCATAAACATACGGAAAATAGAGTAGTTACTCTTTCAAATAAGACGCCTCACCTAGCGGACTAATCCTAAACTAGTACAGAAATATGAAAAATTTATTTAAAATTTGACTAGTTTGAAATGAAATAAATAAATAAAAAATAAATAAAAATGAAATTTATTCGGCAAAATACAATAATAATGACGGTAAACAAACTATAGCTAAAGATTAAAACTAAAATGAACATTCAATGATCAATAAATGTGTAAACTACAATATCTCGTACAAAGAAAAAATGTTCTGAGTGAATATCCCAAGGTCAAAATAAGAATTACTTCGACTTGTGGCCTCAAAAATGATACCTACTCCAATACTCGATAATTTTTAGGTCGTGGAATCTTTCATTTTGATACTAGTAATACAGAGCCCACATAAGCTTCGCGTCTAGCGCGTCGCCATTTATGCGGAAAGAGGGACAACGCTATATGGTTGGTTGTCCTTCTTTTCGCATTATCCGAAAAAATCAAGCGAGCCATACAGTAGTCACATGTGATGTGTAACATCCGACATAAGTAAAACACCTACCGGCCTTACGGCCTCGTATATGGCCATGTTTCCTTAGCCTTCGTGACTAAAAATAAAATGCATTTTTTTTACTACACACTTCCGTCCCTTTTCACGAAATCACTCCCACAGTAATTACTCCCACAGATTACAGGAATGCGAGAGAAAGATGTGACAAATTAAAAAAGGGACAAAGCTTTATAACCATCCGGCTGATATGTGATGATAATGAGAGCAATGTGATAGTATATATAAGGTCTAACAAAATTATCTGAAACTATTTTAACTGGTGCTTCTACCCATGAAACTGAACAACTTTCCCCATGAAACCCATAGTCAAATCTCAAAAAAAAAAATTAAACTTCCCATACTAAGTTGGCTGATCAGCTGATCGAGTTAGTATAGGAGAGCCAAATTTTTTTTGCGATTTGACTATGGGTTCCATGGGGAAAGTTGTTCAGTTTCATGGGTAGAAGCACCAGTTAAAATAGTTTCAGCTAATTTTGTTACACCCTGTATATACTCGTAAGCACTAATATACTGTATGGACACTCCCTGCTGCTCTCTAGATTGCGACCTCACTCCTCGTCTCCCAGATTGATACAGATTGGTTAAGTTTGGTTCTCGAACGTGTAGGATTTCGCCGTGATTTTGTTTGCTCCGTCATTTGTTTTTAGAAATGTCATTTCACGACTGCTGTATGCAGTGTCCGGGGTGTGGGCTAAAGGCTGCCTGATCTCTATCAAAATTGTTGTTAATAAAATTGCTACCTAGCTTAGAAATGGGAAAAGGTGACTGAAGAAAATCGACATTGCTCCAGACTTGAGATCTCGGACTAAGATCACAAGCCACAAATCTAAAATCATCTTAAACCATCTTAAACTAAATTGTGATCTTTCCTAACGATATACGACAGCTGACAACAGAAAAAATAGATAATCTGTGCTGATAAGATAAAGCTAGTTACATTGCCTGCCTGATATCATCGTTTGGTTCTTGGTTCTTTGCATGTTAAGTGTATTTGTAGAAGCGAGCGTTACGACGAAACACTCGCTATTAATTTGCACTAACTAATTTCAGTTGTGTGCTAGCTATACATAATAACGTAAAACAAAGTATGTACAACCTTTAACCGTTTTTGTATGATTTGGCTGTGAATACTTTTATGATCCTTATTATTTACTTGAAATTTAATTGTAAATGTTATTTTGATTCAAATATTATATTACCTATTGCTTTTATAGCGGTATGCGGGCCGCAATCTCTTTTAGATAAGGACCAAGTATCTAAGAAGAGCTGATTTGATCTAAGAAGAAAAACTGAAAAAAAATAGATCGAAATTACCTACTAGTTTTTGCGTGATACGTGCACAACGGCTTATTATTATATTTATATGGATTTAGATCGATTATAAGAAAGAAGAAAATATAAACGTCTTTCTTTTACTGTTATCTTGCGTCAAAATGAGATAATAATGATAGATAACTAGATAGATGATGGCTTGTCTCTTCTACTGTTTAGTATCTGACTAGACGCGACTAGCATTAATGTATGTACCTAACAAGCTTTTTTACCAGTGACTTCACTCACGTGGACAATGTTCTTATGACTGTCTGGTGGCTCGCGAGCAGTTTTTTTAGGGTTCCGTACCTAAAAAGGTAAAAACGGAACCATTATAGGATCACTCGTGTGTCTGACTGTCCGTCCCTCTGTCACAGCCAATTTTCTCGGAAACTACTGGACCGATTACGTTGGTGTCCCAAAGACGGACGTCTAACGTAAATAAATGAATTTTATACATGGGGGAAAAAATTGAAAATATATTTTTTTAAATAATATTAGGATACATAGTTTTGAAGTTATTTAAGAAAAGAGGCGAAAATTGACCATCCCCCTCCTCCCCCTTATCTCCAAAACTACTGGGCCTAAAATCTTAAAAAAAGCACAGTATATGAGGTTTAATGCATAGTTTACAAGAAAATCTATGAGAAAACTTAAATTCCTTTCATTCCCACAGGAATAATGAAATTTATAAGTCCAGAATAAGTAGACCCCTATTTACTACTGAGAGGTCTTGTTCTGTTAGTAATTAAAGTTTTGGTGCAGAATCCTGTTTGTGTCACTTGGCCGGTTTCTTTATTTATTTTCGTAAGTACCTAATATAAAAAAGTAAAATAATTTCTAAGTGCTCACCTACGTTATAAGCACGTCATAATATACTCGTAAGCTACTGCTATCGCGGTTAATATCCACCAAACTAAAACCGTGGTTCTTTAACGACCCTATTCTTCAGCAGTTAGGGTCCGAAAGTGGAGCTCAAGGGCTCGAACAATCAGAATTCACAAATCCGCTTCGAATCCATCAGTTTTTTAAGCTTTCTGAACTTTACAATCAAGTATGCTGTTTACCAAATGGACGCTCAGATTTTCCCAGCAGGAATGTCCCATTGTCAAAAGTTTATCGTACATAGATTCGCAGTTGAGTATAATATGTTACAATTACGTCATCATATCAGCTAATATACCTCTCCACGGAGGGACTCGAGCCTACCCTCAATTAGGGCGATCGGGCGACGCGGGCTCAGTGCGGGTTGGTCGACTTCACACGCAACTTACGAGTTTCTCTACAGGCGTGTGCAGGTTTCTTCACGATGTTTTCCTTCACGGTAAGAGCGTTGGATAAACGTACATATGAAAATAAAATTCGAAATCACATTGTTACGTGGCAGGATTCGAGGCTCGAATCCTGCCACGTAACAATGTGATTTCGAATTCGAGCCGTTACGCTACCGACGCTCTTGCGACAATTACGTCAGTATTATTAGTACTCTGCGCTAGCAATAACAGTCGTATTAAACTAAATTATTGAACGTTCGATATACTATGAAGCGTATATAGGTAAGTTCCTAAAATTTTAGTCTGACATTAAAATCACACTAATATTATAAAGGTGAAAGCTACAGGTACTCACATTTTACCCTTGGCATTGCTGACACCGACCTCAAAAAAAATTTTTAGGCCCCTTATTTAATTCGTACCCACCTTTGATTTCGTTACTGTTGGTTAATGTCGTGTATCTAAGTGTCTAACGCCACAATAGGTTTTCTAACAAAGATGCCCTATTACTAAATCATTTTTGTCTAATTTAATATTTGGTAATCTTCAACAATAATAGGTCATCTTTAACAATAATAGGTCATCTTTGTGTGTTTCAAATTATCTGTGACATTAAGTTGTCTTTGTTTTAGCGGCAGATAGCCGAACTAAAATTACTTGTGTCCTTTGAGAAAGCTGACGCACGCGTCTTGCAACTTGTACTTTTAAGAAAGGAAATTGGAGAATAAATAAAATAAGTATCTGTTCATCCGAATCCGACGTTTTTATTGGTAACGCTAAGGGCGACAGCAACACTAAGTGTAATAATATTATTTTATACTTTTGAATGAATTTCATTTTGAAGTCGGTTTTTAGTTTTTTTAAACTTTAATTTTATTTTCTTTATTTGTAGTGATATTGCTATCTAACTAACGACGTTTAACCCAATCGGCTACAGGTAAAGGAAAATCATTAAAAGGGTTTACCAATTGTAAAAAAAAATAATAAATCATAATGCATGTGTTTCATTAACAGATACAGATTCCTGTGGCTATCAATAGCATGAAAGTTAAGGAGTTAAATCTTCCATCAACAGCTCAACTGAATAACCTGAAAGAATACAACTATTGGTCTATACGTACCTTCGTACCTACGTAAAATATTTGAAGAATTATCCTCCAACTCCTAACCGTTAAGGAGCTGTACCTTTCTTCATCAGCTCATCAACATGAGATGATGACTAACAGACGCAAATACTTTAATAATTTAAGAAAATACATGAAACACGTAATACTTGCCTATAAAATTTGAGGGTTGCCCTCGATTTCCCTAGGATCCCATCATCAGATCCTGACTTGGTGACAATGAGACCCCCTCGGGAGTATACTCTTTCGAATAAAAAAGAATTTTGAAAATCGGTTCACAATCGGCGGAGATATCGCGTAACAACACATACAAAAAAAAAACATACAGTCGAATTGAGAACCTCCTCCTTTTTGAAGTCGGTTGAAATGCGGCCGCAGAAGATTTATACGCTATTTCAGAAACTGATAGGGAACCGGAGCCAGAAAATCCCAAGGGCAACACAAACAATAACCAGCGACAGCACTTGCAGACAAGGCTACAAAGCCCAACCCAACAACAACGATCACCCACTTAGCAACAAACCCGTCTTTCCTTACTTCCTATATTGGTGTCAGGCTGCACAGCCCGCCGATTGTGATTGACTGGTTGCCGCTGGTTGATCATCCTCTCCCATTCTAGAGCGTGTCTTTCCCTAATAAAAACCCTGGTTCATCCCGTTTTGCCCGGGTCAGTCGATACCGACTTGCTGAGAGTGGCGCCTACATGTTCATGTATGCCTGTAAGTATGTATGTATGTTTAGGTACAATCTTGCAATCGATTTTAGAGCGACTTCCAGGGCTCCGATTGAGCTGAAATTTGTTATGAAGGTGTATTCCCGTTGACAATAGATCCTTTTGGTATTTTGAAGTTTATCTGCTGATGAACTTTGGAGGTGGAATCAAGTTCCCAGGATCGTCTTTTGTTTTTAATAGACATGTAGCAAATACTGTGCTTGCCTTTTTTTGAATTTTGAATCGTGTATTTACTCGTTTATTCACATTCTGCAGCATTTGGCATTTTTGAGCATAAAAGCTGTGTTGAAATAAAAGCTTGTACTTTAAAGTTTTTAAGTTTCTTGAAAATCATTTATAGCTTTTTTGCAGAAAAATCACCTTCCAGGAAAAGCCCCTGATTCTATAACTTCGGCGAAAAAGTCGTCCCAATAATAGTTTTGGCAAAGTATACATATATATTAGTACTAACATACAGTGTGGACACTCCCTGCCGCTCTCTAGATTCCGACCTCACCCGCTCGTCACCCAGATTGATACAGATTGGTTATCGAACGTATAGGATTTCGCCGTGATTTTGTTTGCGCCGTCATTTGTTGTTTTAATCATCCATCAACGATTATTATTAATAAAAACAGTTTCTCCTTTACGTGTCGACGGTTTCAAATAACTTTTGCCCAATGTGTTGCCACATCGACTGTTTGGTTTGCATCAAGCAAATCTGTAAACGTGTACGAGACCTGGTTGGTAGGGCACGATATTAGGTGTGCCATGGACTGTCATGCCAGCTCATGTACGTCCCTACCGAGGGGCTCGGGCCTACCCTGAATCAGGGCGATCGGGCCATAGTCAACCACGCGGGCCTAGTGCGTGTTAGTCGACTTCACTCACAACCTTTGTGTTTCTTCGCAGGCATGTGCAGGTTTCCTCACTATGTTTTCCTGTACCGTAAGAGCGTCTGGTAAACGTACTTATGAAATGGAAATTCGAAATCACATTGTTACGTGGCAGGATTCGAGCCACGACCTCCCGGACAGGAGGCGGCGGCCCTTGCCGTTACGCCACCGACGCTCAAGGACTATGGTGCCGCAATAACATTCCTCTTTGTTAGAAAAGCCCCATCTCTTCATAAAAGCTAAATTAAATTATGTAAATTATGTTTCATGTAATACTTTTAATAAATTCATTGTCCTCCTTTATATGAGAGCGACGGATATGCTCTGTTATCTTAGTTTGATTTGACTCTTTACAAAGAAAGGCTAAATGTGTTTAGGTAGGGTAGCGAAGCGAACCTGATTTGTTTGTTTTGTAAGGTGGCCTCCGACTTCGTATTGCTTTTTTTTACTTATACGGACATTCAAGATTAACCTTCTTCTTAACCACCGGCCTGTATCGGACTTATACATATACGTCAGCGACGCGTATACCCCCTCTCCTCCTCTAACTTCAGCACACGGGTGCACCGAATCCCCTGCATCTTAGATAAGCCTGCTTCTATACTTTATTTTTGATCTAAGATAATGCGAATATTAAATGGGCAATGTTAATTTTTTTTTTCCTTTTACGCGTCAGGGCTGGATATGCGTGTGGCAGTGTCACACGGCGACGCCGGCGCACCACCTCGCGTTCTCACCAGATGGCGTGCTTTTCGCTACCTCGGGCACCAACGACAGGCTCGTCAAGATTTGGTACCAAAACAAAGGTAGGTATATCCATTTGAAAAAAGAAAAAATATATTTATTGGTAGCAAAACTTAAAATATAATCACCTAAAAAAATATCAGGGCCAACTTTCCTTTCCAAAAAATTCTACCTATGACTATGAAAGTAATGATGTCTACTTTGCGCCCAATTATACATTTTTGGAGTACCTACCTTAAAATCAATTCCTTTTTCGTCAATTTCCCGCTTTTTTAATTTACTTACTGTCAAAAATTTGGCCAGTTTCTAGGAAAAAGCCGTTTAGCAGTAGTACCTAGCTTTTATTTACTCGTACAGGGACTATGTTTTATATAAAACTAGCTGGGGTACCTGGCTTCGCTTAGGGAGTTGATATAATACGTTCTCAAACCCACGACGGAACTTGCTTTATACAGGGTTATTGGTAATTAGACCGGATCCTCTTAAGAGGGTATAGGGGCGGTTATTTGGAATAATTTTGACCCCATATTGCATTATCCGAAACTCAACCGTTTTTGAGATATTTGCTTTTTAAGAGTTTTTTTGGAAAAATCAGATTTTCTCCTTCAAAAATTTATAAAAAAATAACTATTCATCCGGATTTCATTTTGTTTACATTTTTAGATAGAGTACATTTTAATTCTTAATATTCGATCATAAAATCATAATATTCTGTATTAATACAGAAAGTACAGGCCACTTCGTAAAAAACAAATCAGATTTTTTGTTAAACTGTCTACTTAAATGTGATTTTTCTCGAAGAAAACCCCTATTAATTGAGTCTGCATGTTATTTGAAAAACATCTACACATTTCTAGCTATCCAACGAAGTAAAAAACATTGCATTTCGTGGCATGGTTTCAGAGAAAATGTGACAAAACCAAAACTGGGTAGTAGAAACTAAAGGTGTGAGGTTGAAATAATAATTTAAGGAAGTTTTTAGAATCAAGGTATTTCTTTCAATTTTTTTTCTAGTGACTTACAATTCATTCTCAAAGAGCGTGCCCCTATTCCTTATGCAAAGACGCATCCGTTTGCGTAACTCACTTTTGACTACTCTAGTTGTCAAGTTTGTTTTCATTTCTTCGACTGCACTTATTATGCGACGTCTTAATTCGTCAATCGATGGCACAGGTGAAGGAGAAACGTCATAAACGAGGGTTTTCATGTGACCCCATATGTAGTAATCGACAGGGGTGAGGTCTGGACTCCTCGCTGGCCACGGAATAGGTCCTCCTCTGCCAATCCATCTGTTCGGAAAATGTTCGTTAAGCCATTCACGAACACTCATTCTGAAGTCTGCGGGGCAGCCATCATGTTGGTACATCATATTTTGTCGTGTTGCTAGTGGTACCTCACTAAGAAGGTCAAAAACTTCATTTCTTAGGAAGTTTTCATAGGCTTCGCCATTTAAGTGGTGGGGCAGGAAATAGGGACCAATTAAATTGTCGTCAATAATTCCCATCCACACATTAAGTGAAAAACGTCTTTGCGATCCTTGTGGCCTTTTCTTATTTGGGTTACGGTCAGCTTTTGGTGCCCAATAGTGGATATTATGATAGTTTATAATGCCATCCTGGTCAAATCTCGCCTCATCTGTCCACAGAATTTTTTTTAAGTAACTAGGGTCCTCTGTATCCGCGTTGAGCATAAATCGGCAAAAATCAATCCTCCTTGCCGGATCTCCTTCTTCTATCACTTGTACAGGAGTATAATGGTATGGGTAGAGTCCTGCCCCATGCACTGTATGCCAAACTTTCCATTGGGTTATACCAAGACGTCGTGCTACCATGTTGGTCGAGGTGGTTGGATCCTCTTCAAAGTAACGAAGAATGTCTTCTTCTTCCTCCACACGATAAACACGAGGTCTGCCAGCATCGATTTGTCTTCTCTGAACGCTACCGGTTTCTCGTAGTCGCCGATACAATCCGTCAAACACACTCTCATCGGGTAAACGGCGGTTAGGAAATCGAGACTGATACTCCGTACGAGCACGAGTAGAGATACCGTTGGCATATCCATAGCAAAACATTATGTCCGCATATTCCTCATTTGAAAACTCTCGAGGACGAGGTTGGACGCGGGGATCTGCAGCCATAATTTGATCGTCAATCAAGTCCTTTAATACACGCCAATGCCTTTACGCCAATGCAAAGTCCTTTAATACAAGTCGGGAATGCAATCAGTCACAAAACGTTTACAAGCCAAGTCACAAAGTAAAGATACCGAAGTCCAAAGATAGTGGAAAGCGTCTACACAGTACGAATCGCACGAGCAAACTGGACTTAACAACAACACAAATCTGCTAGCAACGTGAGCGAGAGCGAGACAGAGCATACGGAGCATTGAAGTAGTATCGCTTATTGACCTCGGATCAAAAACCACATTCTCGGAATTCACTACCTGGGCCTATTGTTTTCACATTTTCTTTGAAATTTTGTAACTAAATGCAATGTTTTTTACCTCGTTGGATAGCTAGAAATGTGTAGATGTTTTTCAAATAACATGCAGACTCAATTAATAGGGGTTTTCTTCGAGAAAAATCACATTTAAGTAGACAGTTTAACAAAAAATCTGATTTGTTTTTTACGAAGTGGCCTGTACTTTCTGTATTAATACAGAATATTATGATTTTATGATTGAATATTAAGAATTAAAATGTACTCTATCTAAAAATGTAAACAAAATGAAATCTGGATGAATAGTTATTTTTTTATAAATTTTTGAAGGAGAAAATCTGATTTTTCCAAAAAAACTCTTAAAAAGCAAATATCTCAAAAACGGTTGAGTTTCGGATAATGCAATATGGGGTCAAAATTATTCCAAATAACCGCCCCTATACCCTCTTAAGAGGATCCGGTCTAATTACCAATAACCCTGTATACCCCCATCAATGGGTAGCCCCACTGCCCCATACAAAAAAGGCTTCGAATAATACACAATGTTCCAGAACATTCCACAACATTCGAGAGTGTTCTGGAATGTTCCACAATGAACTGGGATATTGTTGTGGCATTCTCTCGAATACTCTCAAATGTTCTATAAATTACTAGAGGGCGAAACTTCCAGCTTTTATATCATCAAAAGCAGGCCCTTCAGGTAAAAACGGGAACCTCCTTTATGGATGGGGGATAGAGGGCTACCACACCGTATAATTCCCTTGATCGTACCAGGACTCCTTTCTGATTTTTAGCGGCACGCACATTGTACACTTCATTATATCAGCCGAAGGACGTCCACTGCTGGACATAGGCCTCCCCTAAGGATTTCCACGACGACCGGTTCTGCGCTACCCGCATCCAGCGGCTTACCGCGACCTTCACCAGGTCATCGGACCACCGAGTGGGAGGCCTGCGTACGCTACGTTTTCCGGTGCGCGGTCGCCACTCGAGTACTACTGCCCAACGGCCATCTGTTCTACGAGCTATGTGCCCCGCCCACAAGTTTAGCAATTCTGAGAGCTATGTCGGTTACTTTGGTTTTCCTACGGATCTCCTCGTTTCTGATATGATCACGCAGAGAAACTCCAAGCAGAGTACTAACTTTTATAATATACTAGCTGTTTCCCGCGGCTTCACCCGCGTGGACCACGTTTCTATGACTTTTCGAGGGTGCGCAGTGCGTGCGGCGAGCTTGGTAAAAAGTAGCCTATGTCTTAATCCAGGTCCTAATTTGTCTGCCTACCAAATTTCAGCCAAATCCGTTCAGTAGTTTTTGCGGGAAAGCGTAACAGACAGACAGAGTTACTTTCGCATATTAGTAGGGATGTTGATTATTTATTTAGAACCATGCAAAATTTAAGGTTTCTAGCTAGTCAGGAAGTGCCTCATAAATTTTACACGTACGCACACACACACACACACACACACACACACACACACTGACGCACATTTTGTTTTTAGACTTTAGTAGTGTAAATCAATCTCCAATAAAATCTCAACTTCGTTGTTTTTTGCCATTACAATACCTTCTTCACTCCTTCGTCGCTCGAAAGTAAAAAACACATTACAATAAAGCTGACATCAGCGCGCGCTGCGACGTGGCAAGATTACTATTTTCGTGAAAAGATGATTATTTAATTATTTTTTTGTGTAAAAAGTAACTTAAGACATTGTTCCGTTTTAAAATATTTTTCATCACACCTATTCGGAAAACGACAATTGGTTTTAAAGGATTGGGTTCCAAATACAAATTTGTCTCTGTAGGAGTTCGAGCTTTCTCTCTTCTGATTGTTCCGCGTTCGTGTTTCTGATAAGTTACCGTAATAAAGTTGAGACAGCTCATGTGAAGGTTGAATTTAAAAACTGTAAACTGACATTAATTTCTCTATGGTGATAAACTTATTTTTGAGATTGGTTAACAAGTAGTTTCTATTGAAATACCAATATACGAGTTTCTTTTTCTTTTTTCAAAGGTTGTGATAGAAAATTGTGTGCTTCACTCGAGACCAAAATATATTTTCGGGCGGCGTATGTTGAATTCTTCGCTACGCTCAGGATTCTACTTTAGAATCCCTCTTTACGCTGGTGATTCTGCTATAGAATCCTTCGCTTCGCTCTGAATTCAAACTAACACCCTCGAGGAACAAAATATTTCTTTGTCTCCTTGTAACGCAAAAAACTATTGCAAATTAGGACGATATTGGGTAGTTATTGCTGATTTATTTCTAAAAGAGGATACCAAAAGTAAAATTTATTTTAGTCAGAACAATTTGATTGAATCTTTATTAATCATTCTGTATGTTAAAAGCTTTTATTTAACTTGTAATGTTTGTATGTATGTATGTTTGTTTAGTTCAAAGATTGCGATCGATTTTAGAGCGTCTTCTAGGGGTCGGATTGAGCTGAAATTTGGATTGAATCCGTACTTCCGGTGACAATAGATCCTTTTGGTATTTTGAAATTGATCTGATAATGAAATTTGGTAATAGAGTCGTGGCCCCAGGATCGTCTTTTATTTTCAATGGCATCGTAGGAAATTACTGTGCTCGCCTTTTTTTTTGCCATAAATGCGGAAGGTTGAATGTTTCTAACAGTTTTGTCGTTTAATCATACTTGCTGTGAACTGCATTTTATCACAAATTACTAAATAGTTAATTTTATCGCTTACCTACTAATAAATATAAGTATCGTCTGGGCAACGAAATAGTTCTACATTTAACATCTTGAACGAATAATAAAACGGCCTTAATAGGCACACATGTAATTTACGTTGGCCTGAATATAGTTTTTATTGGCCATTTTGTTTGTGTATCGATGGAGATGTTTACGGTACCTGCGTCTGGTCCGAGTCTGATTCTGAGTATTGGTGATCTCCGATTTATTGAAAAATACGTCTAATATAATGAATTAAAGATTTTATTTCAACAATTTAAAAAAAAAGTATCATTTATGAAACATTGCGCTCCAAAGTGACAGTTTTCGTGTCCGTCCCTCTTTAACTTTTTAACTATAGGACTTCCCAACATGTATGAGTGGGATATTTTTTAGTATATACCCGTTCGAGTGGAGTATCGTTAAATAGGTGTCATAAAATTAATTAAAGGTTTCCTTCTTTTTTAAAATTTAAGTAGCATTTTCAAAATATTGAGCTCCAAGGTCCTTTAACTTTTTAATTATAAGACTTTAAATGAAATAAAATAAATACTAAACATTACTAAAATAAGCAAACGAAAATATTTCTGTAATAAAAAAAAAAAGTAGCCCCCCCTCCCAACAAGTGAAAGTTGTTTTTTGACTGCACCTCTTCATCTATAAGATCTTTATGTTTGGTAGGTACATTTTAAATTATTACGTACAATGAAAATTTGATATTAAAGGGGAACGAAAAAAAGTATTTGTGAACACCCTTGTTGAATTGGTGATTTTTTGTAAAGTATTGCTTTCCAACAACATCTTTTTAAGGGTATACTATGAATAAGGGTTCCTAAAGGAAACGACCAGGTCCTTTTCTGAATTATTTCTGAATTTCTGAGTGGTGAATTTAATGAAACTAAAAAACCATAGTAAAAATGCATAGTAACAAAATTTTTGAAAAAAAAATTAAAACTTTTAGGTACAAAAGCTTTTATATTGCGTTGACATGAGATATACATATGCATGCAAAATTTCAGCTCAATCAGAAACCTGAAAGTGGGTCAAATTAAAGTTAGAAGATTTCACCCCAACAAACATACATTGCAAGTTAAAAAAAACTTGTAAAATCACAAACGCAACGATAGTGCGTTCTATAATAATCTCGGGATTTGAAAAAAGTTCATAGATTTTCCGTACAACATGTTCCATTACCAACTACAAATATCATTTTGGTTTTTAAAATATACATTTATTGTTTTGAAAAGACTACGGAACCCATCTTTGCGCGAGTCCAACTCGCACTTGACCAGTGTTTATTTTATTGATAAAGATATTCGCTTTTTGGCAAAGACTGGCAAATACTCCGTCAAATGTTTCCACAAATAGTTGCGAAAATATGACTGTAATTATTTCTTCGGAATCTGGCTCCCACACAGAGCTTTGACAAACATTTAAAGCTATATCTGGGGAAGAGGGGCGTATAACAATATAGCCCCACAGGCAGCGTTTTTAACCCCTTTTCAACTGACGACTTCAAAAAGAAGGTTCTCAATTTGTGTATGCTACTCGATTTCGTCGCCGATTGTGAAACGATGGCCGTTGAGGCAGATTCTGATTCGATCGCGTAGGGAAATTTCGAGCATAGCTCGCATATTACAAAAACCATTTATGTAGCGAAAAAACCCCGATAAATATTTTTTTAAATATCAGATTATTAGAGCGTCCGTGCGTGACGGCTAAGGCCGCTACCTTCTATCTGGGAGGTCGTGGTTCGAATCCTGCCACGTACCAATACCCATGTGTTTTCGAATTTCGATTTCATATGTACGTTTATCTGACGCTCTTACGGTGAAGGAAAACACCGCGTAGAAACCTGCACACGCCTGCTAAGAAGCTCGAAGGTTGTGTGTGAAGTCGACCAACCCGCACGGGGCCCGCGCGGTCGACTAAGCCCCTAAATCTAAGGAGTAAATCCAGGGTAGGCTCGAGCCTCTCGGTGGGGACGTATATGAGTTGGTTGATGATGACGATCAGAATATAAATTTTAATATAATACAAGTAATTTTTACAGATCTGTAGATATAAACGAAGTGTATAATAACCACTCGATCGTGTTTGGTGGGCCTGAAAGGGGGCACTTACCAATTGTGGATAAAAAAAAGTTCGAACGGGTGTTCTCACTCATATATTTTGACGCGTATGTCTCAGAAACCTACTAACAGTTAATTCCTTTTTAGTCCTGGTGCAGACGAACACGGAGCAATCACCAACCGATCTGAACTACACCTACATCTACGTAGCTCATCCGCGCGCCGTCACGCATCTGTCGTGGAGGAAGACTAGCAAATACATGCCCAAGTAAGCGCCGTTGTTAACTATTACATGAAAATTTTTCAAGATTCATGATATTTATTCAAAATAGGTGCAAATTACACTCTTTCTGATAGTCTGATAGTCATATGATTACATAATGTCGTTTGTGAAAAATCAAGAAATAAACAATCATTAGTTAATAACGTCAAAATCCAATCCTTGATATAAAACAAATTATGTCATTAGAACATGAAAACAATATAAACAATGTATTAAAATCATTGAATGTCATTAATGCTTTTGACAAGAGTAAGGCCAGTTTACAAGGACAGTACCCGGTCACGAGTATAACGCGAGAGTCAGCCATCGCTTTTAACGTTTGAGCACGAATCGTATTCAGCTAAGTATAGTAGTAAAGTTGTTACTATAGTGCCGAGAATGTGCTGAGTCTGACCTAATTTGTGAAGAAACTAAAATGGATATCGAGACTGTTCTGAATCTATCGACGTATGATTAAATATCTTTCTTAAAGCGACATTCAAAAAAAAAAAAATCAAAACAATTTATTTCAAATAGGTGTTTACACACACTTTTAAATAGTCAAAACAAAAAAAAAATTAAAATATTACAAATAATGTCATGATTCATATTACAGTCTCAGGTAATGGTATTTGTTATAGAATCAACATATATATCTTTGTCATTTACATAATCTATTATTTTATAATATCCTAAAGAGCACAAAACTTTTTTGACATGAGTCTTGAATTTATTCTCTGACAAACTAGTTACATTTTCTGGAATTTTATTGTAGAATCTTATACACTGCCCCACAAATGACTTTTTAACCATACTCAGTCTCGAAAAGGCTATATCTATTTTATTTACATTTCTTAAATTCAAATTATGCCTCTCACTGTTTTTAGGAAATAAATGCAAATTCTTACGAACGTACATTATGTTTTCATATATAAATTGACTAGCAACAGTTAAAATATTGATTTCTTTGAACTTATTCTGTAACGACTCACGTGATTGCATCTGATAGATTGCGCGGATAACTCTTTTCTGCAGGATGAAAATAGTTTCTATATCAGCCGCATGCCCCCACAGTAAGATGCCATAAAGACATTATACTATGGAAGTAACTAAAATACACTAGTCTGGCAGTATCTACATCCGTTAACTGTCTTATTTTCTTAACGGCATAAGCAGCTGAACTAAGCCTTCCCGCTAAAGTTTCAATGTGTGGTCCCCATTGAAGTGAAACATCCAAAGTTATACCAAGGAACACCGTGGTATTTACAAATTCTAATTTATTACTGTCTAATATTACACTATTATTGATCTTTTTTACATTTGGCAAACAAAATTTTATACATTTTGTTTTCTTAGCATTTAATAATAAGTTGTTCACAGTAAACCAGTTCAGTATCTTTGAAAGAGTGTTGTTTACTTCGTCAATTTCATTTTCTTTCCTATTCACTTTAAAAATAAGAGAAGTATCATCCGCAAACAACACAATATTTGACAGATGTTGCACCATAAAAGGCAAATCATTTACGTAAACAAGGAAAAGAAAAGGCCCTAATATGGAACCCTGAGGCACACCCATTTTCACCTTAGATCCAGATGAGTTCGTGCCATTCACTTGTACTTTTTGTGTTCTGTTGTCTAAATACGAATTTAAAAGACTGAGAGCCCCTTCCTCTACACCATAATGCTTTAATTTCATAAGTAATGTTTGGTGTTCATTCTTATTATTATACTAACACGCGTACTAACGCTTGATATTCAATTTGTATGTCTGTTTGTAGGGGTAGCGTTGGCAACGTTCTAGTGACATCGTGCGTGGACAACATCTGCCGCGTGTGGGCGGAGACGTTACTTCCCGAAGATGAGTGGGGCGGTGGCGTGATGACGTCACACTCACGGTCGCCGCCGCGCCGCCAGCGCGCCACGCATCGTCACAAGCACCGCTTCATGCAGCGGCTGAAGCACATGAAGTGAGTACCGCGTGTTAACGTCACGGGGCGGCGGCGTGATGAGGCAAAACTAGCGCTAGCCGCCACGCCGTCAGCGCGCCACGCACTGCTACCAATGTAAGTACCGCGCGGTGACGTCACAGGGAGGCCGGCGGTATAGTGACGTCACGCAGCAGTTAAATAAGAAATAGTACGATGCTACAAACCAGGTCCTGATGTCGAAAGCAGTGAATATCTCCACAACATGATTACGTAAGTATTCCTTTCTTTAAATTACGAGTTATTTCAACATAGTGTAACAACATGTCGTCCCTACGAATTATACACCGCAGTAGTGACAGACAAGGCTTTGGTACCTAAAAAACTTCATTGTAATTTATACTTTATTTCTAGTAAATAAGTAATAGTAAAGTAGTAAATTGTTATGCGTTTATGTTATGTAAAATGCTTTTAAAATCGAATGAAATAAAAAAAATGGGATATGCATGTGTTAGTCTATGATTGCAGATTGTGGCATTTAAATGAATACATATTCTTTTCTATACTGGTATTACCAACAAACGGAGTAAAATATTCCTTAGAAATAAGGTGATATATTACAAAACTTGCATCCGCCCCATTCTAACCTACACCAGTGCGGCGCACGTTCGCTTACACAATCCCCGACTCATACACTGACTTCAGACCATCCAAAATCTCTTCATGCATAGATCGACGGGAGCCCCTTGGTATCTGCGCAATGAAAATATCCATTGCGATTTAAAGCTCACCAATATAGCTAAGTGTCTAAAGCAGGTCTCCATACGATACTTCAAGTCTGCCGCTCACCACTCAAATCCCCTGCTCGTAAATGCCGCTGTTTACGAGATACCCGCGAATCCCATTCGTGTGATCTGACAACCCCAAAACGTCCTAACGCTAATCACGCTAGCCGTAGCCGCCATGACCGTGCCCCCCAACACACATAGTAACACTGCACGGACATACTGCCCTTGCCGGTGAGGGTGTTGTCTCCCCGCTTCTGGCGCTTACCAGCGCTTTCCACAGATTCCAGGCTGCTTTCTACGGTCCCCTCCCGCCTTTTTCGGCCAAGCCTATAGCCTAAACGGATTTATGGATTTTGGAATGCGAGGTGTCGTAAGATTCGTCTTAATCCGAAGAGTGACATAGGATACATTTTTAGGCAGTCGGGCTTTTAATTGATAAGTTGTTCTACAAATATATATTATTCTTGGGAGCTGACCTGGTATAGGTGGAGCAAGTATTTATGATAATCTTGTTGTTTTCAGGACATGTTTCCACATCAGACGGACGGCACAATCGTCGAAGCAGCCGGGTGCACCGATCCCGACCCTGCCTTCCACCTACAGTGCGCACGACTTCCACAATCCGTACCACTCCACCTCTTATACTGGAGGTAAGGATACTGAATTACTAAGCACTTAGTCGAAGTCTTCTTCTTATTATCGTGTGGCACAATTAACCGTACTGTCCAAGGGATAGACGGCGCGGCGGTTGCCTGGTGTTGCGGTCACGTGTAGGGCATTTAGATTTACACCTACGGACATGCAATTGCGACACGAACTTCATACACATCTGGAATCAGATGTGCAGGTTGCCTCGCGATGTTTTCCTTCACCGTTAAATCAATCGGTGAGTTCCGAAAAACTCATTGGTACATTGGCCGTCCGGATTTGAACCCAGGGCCTCTGGTTAGAAGGACCGAGTAGTTACCGGTTGAGCCACCTACGCTTAATCGTAGTACAAACAGAATAGTAGGTTATCTTTATAAAACAGTACTTCGCGCTGTTTCTTTGTGTGTGCGTCAGTAGGCACGTGGTAGGCACGCATAGTACGCACACACACTAAAATTCTGCTCTGCGGACGCTGCGCCCAGTCGGTGCCGCCACGCCTCCGCGCCTTTCTTGATATACGAAAAATATGGCACAAAGCGCCCCACGCTTTTTTCACAATAATACTAGTATTTTTCGTTCATTATTGTTTTCAGCTTATATTACGAATTATTTTTCACTTTTTAGTTTGATGTGCTTTAAAAGCTTGTCTCATTAGTTTTTTAAAATCATATTTATTAAGCGATGACATTCAAAATTTTGATAAAAATGTACAGTCAGCAAGGAAATTGACAATTTACACAAAAAAAATTTATGTCGCCAATCGATCCTGTTTCTTATAAGGATCAAAAATCTCTATTAGACTAACATAGGTTAGAGTACCGAAAATCTCACTTGTATTTTTAGGGTACCTCCCCTGCACTTAAAGTGAGGTTGATTTTTTTTTCGTCTATCTAACAGTGTGAGTATCGTTAGAGGTGTCGTTCAAAAAAATATAACGGGTGTGTGAAATCCTTTTTCTTATTGAGACCTCCGTTTGCGAAATATTAAGCTTTAAAATGCGAATTAGGGCCAAAGTGACAGCTAAATCACTATTTCAGGAGATCTAAAAAAATGTACAAGGAAAATAATCACGGCTAAGTAGGCTTTCTTAGTTTAGAAGGGGAATTATATTTTTTGTCCCCAGTTAAATAGATTCATCTCTATTCAATATTTTCGTTCTCAAATTGATAGATCTGTCATCAAATTGATAGATCTGTCATTAAAAATACGTGTGGCACTCGGGGACTGCCGCGGTAAAGCTATTGCATGGTAACAAATCGAAAACTAGGGGGTAATCGGTCAAAAACAATAAATAAATGAGCGAGCGAAGCGAGCGATGTTAGGTTCGGTCAGGTTTGATTGATTTAACAGTCAAAGAGCCTCGCGAAGCGAGGCTCCCCACCCTGGGTACAAAATTACTTCGCAGCAGAAGAAATCATCGGAAGATGACCCCTAACAAGGGCGTAGCCCCCACCGCCCGTTTCGAACATCAACAAACTTTCGGGATCCGAAGAGGATGTGGGAGTATCTGTAGGTCACCTTTGTTAGTAATTTTAGGCATTTATTTGGCGACAGATCTACTATTTTGAGTACAAACTATATTATTTATGAAATTTCAATTTTTTTATTTAGTGATCGAAGCTATTTAATTGACAATCGTTAAAAGACTTTTCTGGTGATAAATCTTTTCCTTTTGAGTATTGTTTTGGTGTTGTTTGATGACTTTACTTTGGTGACAGATCTACTATTTTGAGTACAAACTATACTATTTAGGGAATTTCATTTTTTTTATTTAGTGATCGAATCTATTTAATTGACAATCGATAAAATCATACCCGTTTAGAAGTAATAGTCGACCAACTTAACATGTTTAGTTGGATTTGTAAAAAGTTCATAGATTTTCCATAAAAAATATTCTACGAGTATACCAACTGCAAAAATAACCTTGTTTTTAAAATTAACATTTATTTATTGAAGACTACGGAAACCTACCTTACGCTTGGTCCGACATGCACTTGGCCACTTTTATTTTTAATGGAACTTTGGTTATGTAGCAGTGACAACAGCTAGCGATAAAAGCATCAATAATAATGTATTTCCATGAAATATCGATTATTCCTCAGGCCTTCACTTCCACTTGGCGGCGTCAATAAACGCAGAGACCGACATTCCGCTAGTGCCATCCCTAGCCAGCGGCGGTCGGTTCATCCTGCACTGGCTGCACAACAAGGAGATGCACTTCACCAGCCAGGCCGAGGCCATTGTGCACGATCTCACCAAGAAAGTGAGTACTTTTTTAAGGCCTACCATTCAGCTGAGTCATCGCCCTATGAGGATTGTGAAGCTGCGACTTTTCATACAAACGGCGTTAACGATTTTCACCTCTGTTAACCGATTTGGACCAATTTTTGATAGGTTGTCAGTCAGAACAAAAGCTAGGCTTATACGTTTAATTTTTTATATCACTGATTATAAATAAACAAAAATGGCCGAAATTAGTTTTGTATGAAAACACGTGAACGACAATAAAATTAAACTTATTAACTTTATTGAAATAACAAAAACGCATAAGCCTAGCTTTTGTTATGACTGACAACGTATCAAAAATTGGTCCAAATCGGTTAACATTTATGAGGTGAAAATCGTTAACGCCGTTTGTATGAAAAGTCGCAGCTTCACAATCCTCTTAAGGCAAAGCATTGATTGGAACAGTTGTCTCTGTCTTTTTCTTTACGTGTAAAACGTAAAATAAATAACCACACTTTTGCATTATTTCAATGTTTTTTCGTTTCAATTAAAAACTATAATTAATTTTCAAAATCCAACTGGATAAGTATGTTTAGACTAATAATCGACTAGGAAAATTTGGAGGTACTAAATCTTATGTAAAGTTTTATCTAATGTAAATGTAACTGTGTATATTACTAACACTAGTCTAAGTCCTTAAATATGTTACTAACACTATTGTGATCCTTGTTGGTCAAATAAATAAATATTATTATTATTAAATCGGTCTGGTTTGCCTGTAGAATGCAAATCAAGAAATTTCTATGCGCAATACGCCAGTCTTGTGCGGCGCATTACAATGGTGTTACTGCATCTGTTACGCTCTTACACACCGCGCACCTGCCAGTTACGCGGAGGTCAGAACTATTAGTGAGAATAGGCCAGTAACAAAAAGTAAACAAGGAGGTTGCTTGTTTAAATTTTGACTACTAATCATTTGAGTAACTTTTTTAACCTGTAAAAAGGAATTTTGTTATAAAAATGCTTGAAATAGCAAGGTGTGACTTAGCTGATAATTTATTTTTAAAGCAGTCGCTACCCTATGGAGTTTTTATACTTATCCACTTCACTACAGGCCGAAACTATACATTGCAGGTCTCACCAAGAAAGTTCAATTTACATAATCCCTATTACAATTTTTATTAATCTAAGATACTAAACGAATGTATTCACAGATTTTAGACAAAGAGGAAACGGAAGAAGGCTCCGGTTCAGAACACACCGCACATCCGGACGGGGAGAATGAACCAAGTAAGATTTAAGATTTTAATCAAATAATTCATGTTGCCTAACCTATTTATCGTTGTTGTATTTTAATAACCCATTTCAGCATATTTGTAGTTATTTGAAAAATTCGCGTGCGTTTATTTCAAAGTTATTGCGTTTATTTTACGCGTCGCAAGGGTGACAAATTAGCAAGGAATGTTACATTTCATAGACAAAACAGTAACGGAACTCTTGTTGACGTTAATCATTTACATTATCTGGTATACTCATAAAAATACATTTATCACTACAGGTCTAGTGTTTAAGGCGAGGCATGATTGGAACAGTTGTCTCTGTCTTTTTCTTTACGTGTAGAAAAAAAAAAAACACATTTTTCAGAGATTTGTTACCATAGATGAGTTATGCATTAACAAACAATATTTGAAAATCGAACCCATTTACACACACAATGTTATAGGTTGTTCGCTTCCGTTATACCGGATGCTACTAAGAAAAGAGATGCCAATGTGCATCATTTTATTTGCTTCACTTTTTGGACGCATGTAACCTATCTACCTCCCCTTATATAGCATATCACTGACATTTTTGCACTTTTTGAATGTTTTTTCGTTTCAATTAAAAACTACATTTTTTTTAAATCCAACTGACATATTGAAGTGTATGTTTAGACTAATCGACTTAGAAAATTTAGAGGTAATAAATCGGTATTTGCCTTTAAAATGCAAATCTCTATTTTAAAAGAGGTTTCTTTGATATATATATTTTTCTGTTATAAAAGTTAACGAATCGTGTTTCTGCAATTGACAAAATGATGTCATTGAAATAAAGAATCAGGTTACAAAATATCACTTTCATATGTTTTGTAATTGCTGAGAAAAATCGAGATCCCTGCGACAATAGTTTCCAGTGAATCGCCTTAACTCTGTAGGATCCTGCATTAGTGGAGCGGTGCGGAAGGGGTGTGATGACGTCACGAGATTGACGCGAGACATCAGTGTAGGGCGTCCACAACCTAGTGTTGTTACCTCAACTATCACCCCCTTTAGCACCTATCCTTGCCATAGAAACCTACCGAGTTTAGCACTAGACCCGTATCTCACTCTTTTTTCACAAACACAACATTCTCTGTTAATTTGTCCAGCAAGCAGCCGCCTCAGTAAAAAATAAGCCATACGCTGTTAAGCTTAAAGTATATCGGCTTAAGTTGGCTTCGTTACAGCTTGATTGCTCATTTCACGCTGCTTAGGACAAGTCCAACATAGGAGGCCGAGTCAGCATCTGACTAAAACTCTCTCAGAGGATAACAGCAATAGCGATGAGCAAGCAGGTAAAGTTTCTTTACTACAATACATTAAATTGTAGATAATACAAGTCTAAAACTATAGAACTTTATCGTTCGTGTTAAATTGTCTGTGTCTTTTGTGATCTTTGTGTTCCCCGCTCGTATAATCTAGGATTTTTGAAGGCGGGGCATTATTTAAATTTTCGTGATAATTACATCCTCGGCATCAGGTTATTGCTATCATCCACATTCAAAAAAATTATTTAAAAAAACTGTCGGTCACATTGCCGTTTGTTTCACGTGAAATAATTTCAATTTTCCTCCGTGAGTGGGTAACTAATGAGGTTTGCTTGTTCCAAGAAACGAGGTTGTTATACAATTGGCCGGTTCTACCGGAAACACATCTAAATCTCTTTCGTTATAACAACGGAAGCGAAAAGACATGACAAGTCAAATATTTTTTTCAAATACATACAGTGTAAACTCTGTAAAACGTTACTCGACATAACGATTCACTCTTTGAAATGTCAAAATTTTCTGGTCATGATGGTTTACTTTGACGCTTATTTCTCTCTGTATAACGAAACTCAATATCGTCACAAAATGCGCGGTCCCTTGAGTGTCGCTATATAGAGTTTACGCTATATACTTATTTTTGATTTTTAAATTTTATCATTGACACGAGTGGTGCATGCTCGCTTAAATGTTCGTGCGGATGGTGGCGCATAGGGAACCGGGTCGTTCCTTTCCCTCTAATTTGGTCGAGGGGAGCGATGGCTGACTCTCCCGTTATACTCGTGACCGGGTGCTGTCCGTGTGTATTAGCCTACTCATGTCATAGGCATTAATGACATTCAATGATTTTAATGTATAACTTCTCGTGTCATATTGTTTTCATGTTCTAATGACATACCTAATCTGTTTTATATCAATGATTTTGACGTCATTAACTAATGATTGTTTATTTTTTTGTTTTTTACAAATAACATGTATAATTATGTTATTACTATTTTATGACTTTCAGAAAGAGTGTAATTTACACCTATTTTGAATAAACATCTTGAAATCTTGAATCAATTGCATTTCAGTACCCCTTATGTGATTTTAAAAACGTTTCACGCCAAAAAAGTTCTAATACATTAGTAAGACGGCGTGAATAAGTTTAACATTTTTTTTTATTTCATAACTATTTATATAAGGTGTAACAAAATTAGCTGAAACTATTTTAACTGGTGATTCTACCCACGAAACTGAACAATTTTCTCCATGGAACCCATAGTCAAATTGCAAAAAAAATTGGCTCTCCCATACTAACTCGATCAGCTGATCAGTCAACTTAGTATGGGAAGTTCAAATTTTTTTTTGAGATTTGACTATGGGTTCCATGGAGAAAGTTGTTCAGTTTCATGGGTAGAATCACCAGTTAAAATAGTTTCAGCTAATTTTGTTAGACCTTATATAAAACCTCATAAATTAATCAAAAATCAGATTAATTCTTTGTTTTTCCGCGATACCAGTCATTGCAGAGGTAAGTTAGCCATATCCTGTAGGATACCAACTAAATGTATCATTACACTTGTCAGTCAGTCGCAAAAACGATCATTAGCATTTCAATCCGCCATTAAACCCTAATAGGGTGTTAAAATCATAGATTTTTGACACTAATAGAAAGTACAGTTAACGATTTTAGACCTTTGTGCAACTTACGGTCAGTCCTCTCTTCCCTTCGCTTCATTCTCTGATCCATCCATATTTTTCTATAGGTAGCGGTAACCACAGCCACCCAACGCTGTCAAACACCACTTCGATCAATTCCATAGCCACTGACGTGACATGCACACACCTTCCGGACTCGCTCGATGCTAAGATAGAATCGCTACTGCGGGATTGGCATCAGAGTCCGGATTTGTTGTTTTCAATACACCCTGTTGATGGAAGCTTTTTGATATGGTAAGTATTATGTAAATTTTTAACCGACTTCAAAAAAGAGGAGGTTTTATTTTCGACTTTATATATTTTCTATGTACAGCTCGCGCCCAAAAAAACAAACGCTTTCACATTTTATAATATTAGTAGGGATAGACAAGATTTTGACTGAATTAACAGTGTGTATCAGATAGGGTTACCGATATGTTCAGAGTATGAAATACACCACATTTATCAATGAGAACCCCCATTAGGCAATACCCCCGTAGCTCAGAGGCAAAGTTCACTGGCTTTACACAGGAGGTCGCGGGTTCGATTCCCGGCGGGGTCAATTGTAAGACTCGGTTTGGTTGGTGGTAGGGCATTTTCTAAGCCCGCCTGGCTAGCTACCACCATCTTATCTAAGTCTTGCCGCCAAATATCAATGTTGATATCATTGGTGTGTTCCGGCATGAAGATAAGATAGCCAGTTCCCCATTGCGTTGGGGAATCTTGGTAAGCCCGCTTCCATCTTCGGCAACATCGTCACTTACCACCAGGTGAGATGTTGTCAAGGGTTTACCAATTGTGAATAAAAAAAAATCCTTCTCCCCTTTAAATGGCAGCCATTTGTATTTTTAATTTATTTTTTTGTAGCTGTTCATGAAAAATATGTTTTCTTTTTAATTAGCAACAGTACAGACTTGAAAGTGTCATTTGAAAGCAAATTTAATTTTTGTTGGTATGCCACATATAAAAATTAACCAAAATATTTGAGAAAAAAACACAAAAAGTTTTAAGAAAAAAAAGGATAAAATATAATATATTTTTTTTGGTTGAACCCACTGCAAAAACGAGGTCGTTAACATGTTATTTTTTTCTTCTTAATCGATAGAATTTAAGCTAAGCTACAAAACGACATTAAATATATTATTTACTTACAGAATGATTTAAATTGATGGTTAAGTGACCCTTGTGCGGAGTTGTGACAATCCTTTAATTGTAATTTCACAATTATTTAACATTTTCACATATTTCTAACTCAAACACTACCTAAAAACAATTATTCAAAGTGACTGCATCCATTCTGCAGACACGCTGTAGCTCTCACTACAACCTGCTGTGTGGCCTGTCTGACCATTTCCAAGTAACAAACCGCGAGCGTCGCGTATTAATCATAAATTGTCACACTAAGTAAAAATGTAACGATACTTAATTTGGTGTAGTAATAGCTTATCTTAAAGTGAATCGATTAAAAAGAAAAAACAAGACGTGAATGACCTAGTTTGTGCAGTAAGGTAAAAAAAAAGTAAATTATATTGTTAGCATTTTTTTGGAACTTTTAGTGTAGTTTTCCTCAAATGTTTCGATTAATTTTACGTGTTGATCACCAGAGAAATTAAATTACTTTTCAAATGAGACCATTTTGAAGTCTGTACTGCTGCTAATTCAAGAAAAACATATTTTTCATATACAGCTACAAAAAAATAAATGGAAAATAAAAATGGCTGCCATTTAGAAGGGAAAAGGATGCGACCTCCTAATAGGGGGTTTTTCATTGTTGAAATGTGGTGTATTACATGCTCTTAACATATCGGTAACCCTATCAGATACGCACTGTATAAATTGGTTATCTTAGAATTTAACCGCTACAACATTTTTTATGATAAGTATTGTGGCCGCGATCTTAATCTAAAGACGCATCATGGCCGTGGTTCCACAGGCTGACTAAATGTATGAATAAATAATAGAAGCTTTTCAACCATATTTTTATTTCTTGAACTCGATATATATATGAATCGATGAAACTGTATTAAATGTTATACCACAGATGAGATACCGCTAGAAACCGCTGTTAGCTCGATAAGATAAAATATTTGATGAATCTGGGGCTGGATACACAATAAAAATAGAAACCGCTATTTATTTAGTACGATGCGATAAAATATTGTTGCAGTATCTTTCACAAGCTTTGGGGTGGAAAGGAGACGACTGTTTTGATTTACCAAGTGATTTCGTTGACAGGGTATGCGAGTGGTTAGATGAGCTGCAAGCAGGTGCGATACGTCAGGCGCAAGTGTCGTTCTCCGCTCGCATACCGTCGGCGTTCCCTCTCGGGGATGCCACCACTATGTGTACCCCAGCGGCTTTGTACCACGCGGCGGCCCAACCGCTGTACGTGCGACATAGAACTAAACCAGTTACTCCAGGTATGTTGCTAACATAAAGCTCAGATAATTTCAACCCAGAAAAATTTTGATTTTTTGCGGTTCCATACCAGGTAACGGGACTCTATTCTGTCTGTCCGACTTTTAAAGGGCTGTATCTTTTGAACCGCCATAGGCAGCCAGCTGCAATTTTCACAGATTATGTGTTTTTATAGGGGATTTACTAACAAATATTTAAAAAAATGAAATTAAAGGGGGACCCCCATACAAGAAACGTGTTTTTAAAGGATTTTTGTTTTTGCTCTATCTTATAAACGGTAATACATACAAGCGTGAAAGTTGGTGTGATTAAAGCAGTAATCCTGAAGTAAAACAGCAAATAAAATCTGGCCTGAGTTAGTCTTTTTTTTCTATCGCTCGCGTTGATGTTTTATGTTTGATATGATTAATCATGATACTTGTGGACAGGTGTGTTGTTACGGAACCTTCGGACTTCCTATTGACCGGTTTTTTGAATAATTTATGAATTGTGCTTCTAATAGAACTTTTATTTACTAAAGTGGGTAAGAATCCATTTTTAGGGTACCGTACACCCAAAAAGTGACCAACGGGACCCTATTACTAAGCCTCCGCTGTCTGTCCGTCTGTCTGTCGGTTCTGTTCATGAACCTTAATACAGTTGAAATTTTTACATAATGTGTATTTCTATTGCCGCTAGAACAACAAATACAAAAAATTAGAAAAAGAGAAAAAATAAAGGGGGTCTCCATACAAAAAAAAAACATGTTTTTAATAAGCCTAATAATAATATATTAGAAAAAGTGAAATTATAAGTACCAAAAACGTTTTTATACGTATTTTTCATTTAGATCTATCGTAGAAACGGTAATACATTACAAGTGTGAAACTTGGTGTAATTACAGTAAACACTAACAGCGTTCAAGCTGCATCTTCGGGATTTTTTCCTGATCCAGTAGATTTGTGCGTATATATGTATATTTATACTTGTTATATATTGGTACATATATAATACAATTATTATTATCTATCTACCCGTATTTATATTTAAAACATATATATTTATCGTGGATTATTATTTCTTTGCCTTTTGGAAAATAGGTACCTTGCTATCAGATTCTCGTGCTATCGTTGTTTTACATAAAATATTTGAATATATATATCTTATCTGCCAAGGGTTGTCTGGAAGAGATCGCTTTAAGCGATAAGACCGCCTTTGTACACTTAAGTCTGATAAAACCATTTTGTGATTATTCTTTGTGTGCAATAAACAATTTATGCATACATACAGTACTAAAACTGAAGTAAAACAACAAATATAATAAATGAGCCAAGTATGTGTCTTACTCGCGCTAAGGAGTCGGAACTGAATGACAAAAAAAAACATGTTTTGGTCGTTCGTGTTGTTTTTTCTTCTTTTACCTTTCAAACTATTGGATATATTAGCGTAGAGCTAATATTCTGTGATCAAAACGGTCCTGTTTAACAAAAGCTGATTGACCAAGCGGTCCAGTGGTCAGCGCTGCTGCCTGTAGGATCGAGGATCGTGGGTTCAATTGTCACTCAGAGCAAACATTCGTGTGACGAACATATTTATTTGATCTGTGTCTGGGTCTTAAATCCATATGCAGTTATTTATTTAAACGTTTATAAGTATGTACATCCGTCTCTGGTTCTCATAAGTACAGGGAATCCTAGTGGAACCAGATGATCTTTCTTTTCTTTTCTTAATTATTTGGAAAACTTTTATCTTAGTAAAAAACTTAATTATATAGGTCAACCAAATCAGCAGGGTGAGACTGTGACGACACCTCTAGCCAGTGTCCAGGAAGAGAAAGAAGAGAACGAGTGGCCACAGAATGAGGATCAAGCAGAAACTCAAGAAAACGGTACGACAACATACATACGACAATACTTAAACCATAAAAAAATACTACAAGTCGTTAGATAAAAAGATGAAGCTTGAAATATTTCTCATAAAAAGAATATTTAATTTGCACTTCTTTTATTGACTGCTGCAGCTTTTGTAGGGCATAGTAAAACCACCAGTTTTACTCATTTATAATAAAAAAGTTCTAAGAGCGTCAGTGGCGTAACGACTAGAGCCTGTCCGACACCTGTCGAATCCTGCCACGTACCAATGTGTTTTCGAATTTCGATTTCAAATGTTTTACGTTTATCCGACGCTCTTATGGTGAAGGAAAACACCGCAAGGAAACCTTACACGCCTTCGAAGAAATTCGAAGCTTGTGTGTGAAGTCGACCAAACCCCACTAGGCCCGCGTGGTCGACTAAGGCCCGATCGCCCTAATTCACTGTAGGCTCGAGCCCCTCGGTGATAACGTATATGAGTTGATATGATGATGGAAAAATTTTAGATGAATCTCATAAATCGAAGGTAAAATTTGAATCTTTTCATACAATAGTATGAAAAGATTCAAAGTTTACCCACTAGTAAATACGGTCCAAACCGTCAGTTTTAGTAGTAAAACCACAAGGTGGCAACACTGGCTGCAGCGTGTCATAACGTCAAAAGTTTTCATAACAGATAAACTTTACCAATACGTACCAATGTGATTTCGAATTTAGATTTCACTTGTACGTTTATCCGACGCTCTTACGGTGAAGGAAAACATCGTAAAGAAACCTGCACACGCCTGCGGAGAAACTCGCAGGTTGTGTGTGAAGTCGACCAACCCGCACCGGACCTGCGTGGTCGACTAAGGTCCGATCGCCCTGAATTAGGGCGATCGGACCTTAGTCGTACTATATGAGCTGATATTAAAGTTTATTAATCTGTAGGTACCGCAGAAGAAAACAACAACGATATGAAACGCAAGATGAGCATAGTCGCAGAAGATTTGGATGAGAATCAGGAAGGCGACGTTTTGGACTCGGCACCCGTCATATCGATGGTGACGAACCACACAAATGGAACTCTTAACTTGTGGCAGCTCACGTTTGACGATAAGTCCAAGTTCTCGCAGGTAATTATTAAGATTTGCTTCAAGTTTTTATTTGTATTTCTTCATCATCATCATATCAGCCGAAAAACGTCCACTGCTGGACAAAGGCCTCCCCAAGGATTTCCTTGACGACCGGTCGCAACCCCCGCTTCGCCGTTACCATGACTGCTACCGGAGCCAGGAATAGCAGGGCCGCCGGGACTAGGGGCCGTTTTCTCGGTGTGGTATTCATAGGGGGGTTTTGCCGTAATCGCCACGCTTGGCAGGCGGGTTGGCGATCGCAGTGTGATTGCAGGTGTGTTTTCAATGCACGGAAATGACGCTGCTTAAGTCCCTTAGTCAAATGGGATGGTCCTATTCTAAGGCGGCAGCAATACGGCTAGTATTGAATTTCTTAATTCAAAATAAACTCAACTCCCACAGAGGACAAACCTTCTTGCAGGATTTTCTAACATTTTTGATTTGTATGGGAAATACTTTTTTTTTTGTTTTCTTGTATATAACTACTAAAATTCTTTTTGTATGTTTCGTGTATCAATTGCGTTCACTTATACGCGCAATGAAGGCCTTCCACTCGATAGACCGACGACCTGGTCGAGGGATGCCCCTGGATACGGGCAGCGCAGGACCTGTCATTGTGGAAATCCTTGGGAAGGCCTTTGTCCAGCAGTAGACGTCTTTCGCCTGATATAATGATGATGATACGCGCAATACACGGGACAATGTACGGAATCACTACGTGCGAAAGCTTATTTGACGCTGACCGTCCTAATGTTTTCCTATCGCTACCTATCACAGGTACCGGGTTTAAACCCAGACGGCCAACGTACCAATGAGTTTTACGTACATAATATAATTACCGATTAATTTAACGGTGAAGGAAAACATCGTAAGGAAACCTGCACATCGATTCAAAATGTGGATGAAGGTCGCGTTGTACACGTCCGTAGGTGTAAATCTAAATGCCCTACACGTGACCGCGGGCGAAGCTAAGTGCAACACCAGGCAACCGCCGTGTATCCCTTGGATAGCACGGTTAATTGTGCCACGCGATAAGAGACAAGAGAGTGCTTGACCAATAGGGGTGCGATCTTAAGGCGAGCACTTCATAGGCTACGCGCTAATTATAGTCGGTAATTACTAATCTCGCTGCCTACAGCCGAGTGACGGCAACGTCTCGTCGTGGGTTTCTTCTCGTTGCCCCGAAGGAGCACCTGGGAAAAGTTGTCGAAACGTAATCCGATAAACGCAGGCAGGTATCTGCCCGTTAATACGGGCGTGTCGTTGGGATAAATGGGATAGGGTTCTTTTCTGCCAACTTCACCTGCCCTCACATGGTCAAGCCCTGATGGCAACGTTCGCGCGGGACGTGAGAGATATCGCATTCGTTCCGTTCTAACACGGAGCTAATGAAAGAGACAAGCAAACGGTTTTCTATGCATTACTCCATCCATCTATTACTTTTGTATTCCCGTTATTACATTACTAAATTTTGATTGCGGCTTCGCCCGCGTAGACATAGGTTCTATGACTGTCTTCGAAGGTGCGTGGTGAACGAGCCGCAAAAGGCTCGCGAGCTTGGAAGTGAGTTTTCTCCATTACTCTCGGGAACTATGTCTGGCTTAGTAGTCTATGTCACTTCATTCCCCCGCAATTGTCTGTGCAAAATATCACGTTAATCCGTTGCTCCGTTGCGTATGAAATGCACGAGCGTACAAATCAGTTTTCTCCAGATACCTCGGGAACTATGGCAGGCTATGCTAAATAGTAGTCTGTGTCATTTTCCACTCTCTCCATTATCTCTGTGCAAAATGTCACGTCAATCCATCACCTCATAGCGACGGGAAATAAATTAACAAAAAACAGATATAGCCATCCCACGGGAGCCACTTATGAAGTCGGTATAAAATATAGCCTATGTCTTTGTCAAGATTAGTTGAGGCGTTCAGGCATGAAGAGGTAACAAACAAACAAACTCGATTTCACATTACTAATATTAATAAGAATTGATTTCTTGTTTACCAGGTACTGTCAATAGGGCACGCTTCAAGGGCGTCCGGCCATAGGTTTCGGGTTAACGACATCACTTGCCATCCAGTATTACCTCTGCTCCTCACTACAAGTCATCATAATATTTCAGGTAAGAAAATAGTAAGCTTCTTGATATCGTTTAGCAGCTTGGGATCCAAAGTGTCTGCAGCTGTTTTGGACAATCCATTGGGCTCGAAGTCTATTTCGAGCACAGTGGTTCTTCTCAGAGCCACAGAAATTGTTTTGATTAATACGCCATTCAGAACAAATTAATACGCCAACACGTTAAAATGTATGTTTTCTAAATTCCGACAGATAACGAAAGAAACACCCATCAACCAGACGAAGATACAGCCGCGGGAGGACTGTGTTCAGAACTGATTATGTGGAGAGTAGAATGCGTTGGACCGTTGGGCAAATCTGGTGGGGTTTCCGAGCTGGCTCGCGTCAACTCGCCTCATTTGTCTGCTTTTAGTAATGTTGCGTGGTTGCCTACGTTACTACCGAGGTTTGTATTTTTTGACTGTAATTGATAATAATATATTCAGTAAAAATATTATGTGGCGTGGCGAGTGGAATTCGTGGGACCACTGGGCAAATCTGGTAGGCTTTTAGAACTGGCTCCCGTCAACTCGCCTGATTTTTGTGCGTTTAGTAATGTTTGACTAATGGTTGAGCTTATGGTTGCCGCCGATAGCGCCATACTGGGTAGGAAAGATATGACTTATCGTCGACACGAAAAAAGAAAAAGTAAAGTTACGGTTCCCTACGTTATTACTGATCTTAGACAAGATTTACTGATGGATGTAACTTTCAAACTGTTACTGATAATATAGAGTCAGCAAGGTTCGGAATTGATGGTGTGTGGTAGTGAAAAGTCTGGTGGCATTTCTATGTACGTTTGTTTAGGTAAAATCTTTAAATCGATTTTAGAGCCACTTCCAGGGCTTCGATTGAGCTGGAATTTGGTGTGAAACTGTATTCCCGGTGACAATAGATCCATTTGGTATTTTGAAGTTGATCTGACGACGATGAACTTTGCAGGTGGAATCAAGGTCCAAAGATCGTGTTTTATTTTCAATAGAATCGTAGGAAATACAGTGCTCGCTTTTTTTTAAAATTTGGAAACGTGTTTTGAAGTTGATCTGATGATGAATTTTGGAGGTGGAATCAAGGTCCAAGGATCGTGTTTTATTTTCAATAGAATCATAGGAAATACAGTGCTCGTCTTTTTTTAAATTTGGAAACGTGCCTTAAGCATTTGGCTTCTGAGCATAAAAACACTTCTTTTTAAATGTAAAGTCCTGACCTAAATATTATGCGTGTAGATTGTGTTATTTACTGAGAAAAGTTTTGACTGCTTTTCAATGTTTACACGACTGTCCACTAAAATGGAGTGTATTCATTCATTGGTTTCAGGTCTAATGTAAGATCTTAGGATTGTGAAGCTGCGACTTTTCATACAAACGGCGTTAATGATTTTCACCTCTTAACTGTTGACCGATTTGGACAAATTTTTGATAGGTTGTCAGCCAGAACAAAAGCTATGCTTATACGTTTCGTTTTATAAATTACTGATTATAAATAAACAAAAAAAAGCTGAAATTAGTTTTGTATGGAATCACGTGAACGACAATAAAATTAAACATTCATCGAAAAAATAAAAACGTATAAGCCTAGCTTTTGTTCTGTCTGACAACCTGTCAAAAATTGGTCCAAATCGCTTAACATTTTAGAGGTGAAAAAGGTTCACGTCGTTTGTATGCTAGTGGTGTATTTACCGAGCACACTCCATACAAACTAAGTTGGTTTCTTATTATGTTTCTTTATTCCACGATATCGTTTATAAAGCTTGATGGATTGTAGAGTGCGAGGTATCGTAATATTCGGCTTGATCCCGTGAGTGACATAGGATACATTTTACCCGACTTTTAAAAAAAGAGGGGTAATCTTTTTATGCTTTCGTGTTTTTATTAAATTTTAATTTAACCCTCCGCATGCCTGGTGGGGTCCAATGGACCCCACTCGATACAAAATCTGTCATAACTTAACAAATACAAAGTTGAGTAACCTGTGACTCTCGGTAGCTTCCGTTAATGTATCCTACGTGCTAATAATTCCCTCCTTGCAGTCTTAAGCCAGCTTTCTTCCGAGTTAGACGCGATGAAAGTATAGTAATTGTCTTCAAAACATCGGTCAAGAACATGATGAAGAATGATTTCGAAATTTTGAAGGTTTTTTCTCAAGGTTAATAAATATGCTAATTTGGTAATTTTTGATTAAAGTTTTGACTCATTCGTATAAATATATATAACATTAATCGTAGCTAATAAAAAAATATAATAATTGTATATTTTTCTACTTAAAAACAGTCATTTTTATTGGGGTCCAATGGGCCCCACCAGGCATGCGGAGGGTTAAAGCTATCTCCTTTCGCTATGTTTAGCACGGTATGATATTAATTTTTGTAGACACGTTAAATAGATTATTTTTTTAATTAAGTTGTCAGTTCTTGGCATTTCAGAAAAGTATCAAAAGTTGACTGCGCTGTTCTTAGTATTTTTATGTTACATTTCTTTTTAGTACTACTCTGGGAAATCTATCAAATTCACCATCAGCTTGTTTCGTGGCGAGTGACGGTGAAAGTTTACGAGTGTTCCAAGCTGTGATCGATGCACGGACGTTGTTGGCCGAAATTGCCACTTCGGAGCGACGGCATCAGGATGTTATGGTAAGCGTAAAAACTGAAATTATAGTAACGGATAATAGGGGTGACGACAGCATCAGAAATAAATTATGAACTCTTGATCACTAAATTGCCTTCCTACTTAAACTTCGGAAAACCTTTTTCGTTTTGTTTTCCATCAAGTGTTCGATTTTTAATTCACCAAAATCACAAAATGAGTACATAAATGACGCTGCAAAACTATGACGTCACGTCTAGGTATTTCGAACATTTTTAGAACAAAATTTCGTTTTTGACAGATGATAAAAAGTAAATCAAATGACAAGCATTCGTCATCCCTGTTCATGGAGAAGGAGTGGCGTCTATGGGTCTGAAGACGTAGTGTAAATCAGGGTTCGAAAATAATTGCTTTCTTTGATTTTATCATGATAATTATTCGATAATTATCAGTTAATTATACGATAATTATCGGCGTTGAATCATATTTTTGGCTTATTTTTTTACTGAAAACGAAATTACATAAATATTTAAAAAATAACAAAATAACTTTTAATTGTTTAAGTGTAAGTTTGATCAAAAAATTTGTTTTTCTGATTTACTTCTGAGGTTGAGGTTTGGCTAGCGTTTTGTCAAAGATAACTATAATATTAATGTTTTTTTTTTGCAATTAACTTTATATCAACGTTATAATTATCGATAATTATCACTTCGAATCCTGGTGTTAATGCCGCAAAAGATACACAGACTTGATCAGCAACCGAGAGGGACAAAGCTGTGTTTTAGATTAGGATGTAAGTGTGATTTTGTAAGTATAATAATATGTCCTTGTCTATTCTATAGTTTTGTCCCTCTCGGTTTCTAACCAAATCCGTGCGTCTATTGCGTCAGTAAACAGATGGCTTTGTGAAACTTATAAAAAGCAGCCAGATGTGGGTCAATTTCGAGAGATAGGGAGCGGAATCAGTAGACGGGTGGGGGGCAAGATTTTGTAATTCTTAGTAAGTATTCGGGGTTTGTAGCGACAAAAAACTGCAAGTAACAATGTGCGACAGCATGAAGATTGTACTCATTAAAACTGGGTCGTACCCTTGGCCATTGCCCTGGAAATATGGCTTTATTAGGATCTTATAAAACTATATAAACGATATTCTTAATATTCTGAGTTTTGACAAAGCTATATTTCTTTTAATCTTTTATCTTAGTTGAGGCCAGATTTGTGATTCGTCCCCCAATCATCATCATCTTGACCTTATTCCCAATTATTTGGGGTCGGCTTTAAATGTTTTTTGTCCCCATTCTTTCCTAATTCCTGTTAGTTATTGACAATAGACAATATACAGTTTTTTATTTGACACCGATGATACAAGATATAAAAAGAGTAAAACATATACAAACAAAAAAAAAACCACAATGAAACATATAAAACTAATGGAGTTGGTGTAATGCGATGTCAAAATATCAAATTGCACTACTCCACTTTCTCTTATTAAGGGATTAAAAAAAGTTCATCTTAAAATCGCTTTTTAATAGTTCTCTTTCGACGTCGGTTTGTCCCTAAATATAGTTAGTAATTTATTTATTCTAGCAACCCGACACAATGTCACTGTCGTCCGACTCGACACTGGAAGAAGGGAGCGGAGTTCCGCTCCACGATCGCATCAAGATCGTCTCGCAGCAATCCACCGCGCGGCCCGGCGCTATCATACAGCTGCATGCGATTGCTGACGCTACCCACGATTGGCATAACACCCAGTTGTTGCACGTGTTCCAACAGCAACTGATTACTGGTGAGTTGTAGAATAATAGGCTAATACTGAAAAAAATCGTACGCCCCAACCAGAACTTCACAGTAATGTAACTGATCTTTTATTTTCTACAACTATTATGTACTAAAAAAAATAGACTTTTCATGCAAACTTTATAGCTGGGAAGTCCAAAAATTCTGTTTCGATTTAAGTTATGTTGTAAAAGCCACTGTGAATGTTGCCACTGTGTGTGTTTTGGCAAAAAGGGAGGGGGAGGGATTTCCGAGGGATCTGGGGAAAACTCATTTTCACGCTCGCGCACGTTGGCGTCGCGTCGCAACGGAGCAACGGATTCAAGTGTTTTATTCTATGGCTCGTGCACCACTCACCTTCAAAGACAGTCATAAAAACGAGTAAAACTTTGTATACCCCGTTTTCAAAGCGCTAACACTAAATCTACCTTTATTTTTGATCTGAGCCGACAAACAAAATTTTCGAAACTGACTGACAATACATGATTCATAGATGGCTATGTGAAATTCGGTCAAACTGCATTTGCTAGTAATTTTTGCACAAAAGAAAGACGTTTGAAAATCAACTAGAACTTGTAATACAACATCTATGAACTATTAATTCAACAAGCAAAATTCTCACTTTATAGATTTATTCCTTTAACCTTAACATTACGTCTCAGGTGAGCGATCAACAACAGACACAGAAAGCATGGACTCAGGCGTCGAAGGCTCGGAACTAAACGCAATCACTGAAACCGGATTAGAAGCGATAGTGGATCTGCGCAAAGCAGCTGTGTTCAATGAGCCCTTCTATATCGTGGTACTTGAGAGGACGGATGGGGGCTCTACGGTACATATGTGGAGGCTGACGGTCTCGTCACAGGCTGACCCCTCTGGTAAGTTGAACGATTATTTTCTTGCAGGTTCTACGATGCTCACTAGATGTCGCTATTGTCGATTTTAATTTTTTTTACCAGATGTAAAACAAAAACTCTTTCTTGACCTAGGTAGAAAAAAACTAAGAAAACAATTTATAAACAATAGTTTTTTAACACTGATGTTTGGCGGCAAGACTTGGATAAGATGGTGGTAGAATTACTGAAAATCTTAAATTTATCGGTTACAGAGATGAAATTTTCTTTATGGTAGTTTTTGGTTATATACCTAGCAACACTAGTTTGGATGTCATTTCAACTGTAACGTTTTTTTGATTACGTTTCGTTAGTGATTTCGTGAATGCTTTTCTTACTGGTGTGTGTTATCAAGATCATCAGCTTGTAAAAAGCAACATAAAAGTTTTCTATGTTGATTTTACTTAGTGAAGTTACATATGAGTTTTGACATTCATCTCTTTTTTGTTTGCGCGGGATGAGATTAAATATAAATGGCAGAAAGACCATGCGTAAATAGGAAAGTTAATCCAAGAACGACCGTGTCGCCATTCCTTGGCGTGGTAGAGAATCAAAAGAATAAAAAAGCTCATTATTCAAAATATCATTGGGCTTTTGTGTCTTAACAGACGATTTAGTCAATGTCGTAGGATTGTCCTCTCTACAACCAATGCGCGCCAGGGATACAAGGAAAAGTAAGGCTGCTCAGAACCAAAAAATAACTTAGTGATACCTATTGGGTGATATAGCATACCAAATACATTACAAAGGTATATTCAATTCATTGCAAAGGTATATTCTTCATTAACTATTACTGAACTGTTCAGTTCCTATTAAATTGTGCAGCAGTTGACATTTTGATTATCACTTTAAGGCTTTAAGGATTTAATATAACTCAATCCGAGCAGGTTGAAACGTGTTAAAATAATATCGAACGTACGTCTATTCATATTAAGTTCAAATCAATGCGAGCTTCAACGCGGCAACGTTCTTACTTTTCTTCAAAGTTTAAAAAATATTTTCAATGAAAAAGGAAGGTGTTAAAGTCACTGATTTTTGTGTGTTGGTTTCATTGAACATTAACTATTTGTTTATGAGAAATTTTATAGTATGTGTGTTTTTTTACATCAAAAGTGGTAATATTTATATAATTGTATTCAATTAAATTGATTTTTTATTACTTTAAGTATAGTCTTTCAATAATTGTAATTGAATATTGTCATTTGACCCACCTTACGTAATGCGTAATGGCGTAATGGTTAGTAGTACATTCGCTTCACAACTCGAGATCGCGGGTTCGACTCCCGGCGGGGTCTAACTTTGTAATACTCGGTTTAATTTGTGGTAAGGCGTTTTCTAAGTCCCCTTGGCTAGCTAACGTATCTTATTCTAAGTCTTGCCGCCAAACATCAATGTTAACAGAATTGATATGTTCTGATATCAAGAGAACATAGTCAACCTTGCGTTGGGGAATCTCCGTCAGGTGAGATGATGCCAAGGGCTTTTTACCTGTCGATTTAAAATATCACGCGTAGCATGTGGCGTTAGAACGGGACGAACGCTTTATTTTTTTAGAAACGCGTGAGAGATGCGTCGCCATGCTACTAGATCTGTGGCGGCGGCAAGTTTCATTCATACACGGCATTGACGTTCATCATCTAATTACACTGATTCTTCCTTGAATAACATCTCAATTCATAATCCTCCGCCCATCCCTCCCCACCTTTCCACACAAAGACACAGACACACAACCCCACTTTCTCTCTCTCTCTCTCTCTCTCTCTCTTACACACACACACCCACACCCTCAACTTACACACGTAGTTTTTGTATCAATACATCTTACTTACTTTGAATGCATGCAACTTGACTTTTCATAGGATATTAATACATATTTTTTTCTCTTTTTTTTGAGTTAAATTTGATGTTCGCGGAGCTAGTAATCTGTCTTTGACCCTCACAGGACAGGCTTTGCCTAGTGTGGGGGTCGCAAGTAAACTAATCTCATGTATCTATTTTTAGCAAATAAATGTTTTTTTTTTCAGACGACATTACCAACAGTATGATGTACGTGCCAGATAGCGCTCTAGTACAAGAGGAGGAGGGTGAATCGCGCAAGAACTCAGTGTCTATGGACAATGAACGAATGGAGCCACCACAAACGCCGCACTCTCACATATCTATATCCACAAAGAAGGTCCGTTAGAGTTTTTTTTGGTATTAATTTGGGCTCTCGTAGATTTAAGACAGTCAGTTTAATACAAGACTTTGGCAAATAGTGTGTCACAAGTTTCATAAAATATTTGTGAACATATGTCGGCAAACATTTGTTAGGAAAGTGGCTCCCATCAGAGATTTGTCGAACATTTGTTTAAAGCCATAAAAATATTTACAGTGTGTCCAAAAATGTTTGCGGACACATTTGACATAGCTCGTAGAACAGATTCTGAAAACGTAGCGTAGGCAAGCCTCCCACTCGGTGGACCGATGACCTGGTGAGAGTCGCGGGAAGCCGCTGGATGCGGACAGCGCAGATCCATACAGTCGTCGTGGAAATCCTTGGGGGAGGCCTATGTCCAGCAGTGGACGTCCTTCGGCTGATATGATGATGATAAAGCCCTCATTTTATCCTGTTCATTTTTAAGAATTAATAAACTCAGCATGATTCAGTTATATCCCGGTAGTCCAGTAGTCAGCCCTTCTTCCTGCTGCGGTCGTGGGATCGATCACAACCCAGGAAATTCATTTGTGTGACAAACAAAATTATGTGTTCTGTGTCTGGGTGTTTAATATCGATCACTGTGATTTCTGTACTGTTTGTGTGATGCTATTGCAACCAATAAACGTACCTACGCAAAACGGGCGCATCGGTTTATCGAACCTATTAATCTTACTTAACTTATCCATAAACCCCAAATTTTATTTGATGGCAGATCTATCAATTTGATGACAAGATCTATCAATTTGAGAACGAAAATTTCGAGATGAATCCATTGAAAAAAAACCCGAAAAATATTACTTTTTTTATTTTTATTCACAATTAGTAAGCCCTTGCCATCATCTCATCTGATGGTGATGATAATGCCGAAGATGGAAGCGGGCTTACCAAGATTCCCCAACGCAATGGAGAACTGGCTATCTTATCTTCAAGCCGGAACACATCAATGTTGTTAACATTGATGTTTGGCGACAAGACTTAGATAAGATGGTGGTAGCTAGCCAGGCGGGCTTAGAACATGCCCTACCACCAACCAAACCGAGTCTTATAAGTTGACCCCGCCGGGAATCGAACCCGCGACCTCCTGATATGAAGCGAATGGACTAACCATTACGCCACGGAGGCGGTTAAAGGCGGTTTACTCTCATTAACAAGCTTTAGCCATGTCATAGTGACACTTAGAACGGGTTATGATAATGCGTATACAACATATCATGACTGTGCTACTAACCATTTAGGAGTTCCCTAGTCAGGACCCAACTCTGAGCGTTAGTACTAATATAGGGTGACTTTTAATTAGTTCTTGATAGCAAAGGATATGAATGTACTCGTGATTACAAACAATTTTCCCAAAGAAACTGTAAAAAAATTTTTGGTCCTTTCTACATTTTTGCCAATTTGATCTTATGTTTAAAGGATCAATTTTTTTTTCCGATTTGACATATAGTTTTTTTGGGAAAGTTGTTTGTAATCACGAGTACATGCATACCTTTTGGTATCAAGAACTAATTAAAGGTCATCCTGTATATACGGTCTAACAAAATTAGCTGAAACTATTTTTACTGGTGCTTCTACCCATGAAACTGAACAACTTTGCCCATGAAACCCATAGTCAAATCGCAAAAAAAAATTTGAACTTCCCATACTAAGTTGTAATGTAGAATAGTTGTAATGTAATGTAGTATAATGGGTAGAAGCACCAGTTAAAATAGTTTTAGCTAATTTTGTTACACCTTATATATACTTTGCCCTGAGTGCAAAAACCATATCATGGTAAAGATGAAAACTGGCTATTATAATAAAATGCGTACACAAAATTTCGTCTTTGTGCTGTTGATCACTGAAGAGTTCCTTTATCTGGAGATAATCTTGGATGCCGATTTAGTCCTTAGTATAAAAATGCATTGTCATCCGAACTGTACCAATATTTAAAAAATCTACACCACGTTGGATAAGTGGTTCTAGTTCAGCTTGCAAAAATTGACCTTAACAAACAAACAAACATAGTTACTTAACTTCGCTGGCTCAGCGACCCGAAGTGGATCTTGGCCTCCGACATTAAAGTGCGCCACTCTATCCTATTTTGTGCCAAGTTTGACCATTCGGGCACTCCCAACTCCTTGAGGTCTTTGGCGACTAAACAAACAAACATACAAGCATTAAATAAAAGTGAAAATATTATATTTGGACCCGCCTCATCGCTCGCTGAGGACGTCATAGACCGCACAAGTGATCTCTAAAAATAGGGTGCCGCCGCCGTTAAATAATTTTAAGAGAACTTGAATAATTCAAAGGCCCTCGGCCTTTCCTGATGCGTCATATTCAGGGTGTAACAAAATTGGTGTCGGTCCCGTTAACTGGGGCTTCTACTCATCATACTGAACAATATTTGTTCTAAGACTTTGCTGAAATCTCAAAAAAATAAATTAACTCTTCATACAAATCGGTCAGCTGATCGACCAATGGAGGGTCCACATTTGTTTTTGAAAATTGCCTATGTATTTCTTGGGGAAAGTTGTTCAGTATGATAAGATAGAGATAGATAGATAGATAACTCATTTATTTTTCTAGCAAAACAGCACCATACATCAAACAAGCGATGGAGATAAAACATTATAAGTACTTAATTCATAAAAGAGTACACTGATAATGAAAACACTAATAAAAACTAAAAGGTAACTGCCTAGCCAGAAAAAAGGCCTAGGCTCAGCATAATGTTGTGCATGCAGAGTATACATGCGCAACGCTGTTTTTCAGCCAAGACCAGCGAAGAGAGGTAAAATGTGCGCACCTCTGTGAAACAAACTCGAACCAGGCAAAATGAATATCATATTGTGTTATGCATTTATATGTATTAGTATGTGTATATAGTATATAGGTGCAAATAAGGCCAGTTGGTAAGTATGAAGCCCATAAATATATTTTAATAAGACGATAATGTGTAAGTAACTATGCAAAATATCAGAGTGAAATGTTAATAAATATGGATGAGTGTTGCACAGCCAATTAAATAAAAAGGTATGGTTTTAATTTATATTATATTTTATTTTCGTCGCAGTATCCGCTACTCGCTTTGCTGTTGTGACATCAAATATTCCCGTAATTGTTTTTTAAAAATATAAAGTGATGGTAGTACACGTAGTGGCGGAGGGAGGTCGTTCCAGCATTTTGAAGCAAAGAAGCGGAAACTGCCGCGAAACAAAGCAGTTTTGTGTCGAGGGATAACGAAAACACTTGAACAATATCGTGCCACGTAACAATGACTAGCATAGCGCCAATTAAGTTTCTTAAAAAGATAGTCGGGTTGCTGCGTTTTAAGAATCCCGAAAAGCATCGACAAATAATATAGCTTTTGGCGACCCTGCATTTTCAAAATATAAGTAGAAATCCTAGTTAACGGAACCTACACCAATTTTTTTACACCATGTATATTAATTAAAACTTCATCCTTTTCAGCTATGTCCGTAGTCTCTTTCTAGATAAACTTTTCTCTTCATAAATTGATAATTTTAATAACATTAAAAGTTCATAAACGATTGTTATTACGATGTTTGTCCTGAGCACACGCGATTGTCTTGATAAACTGATGGTTTTTTTTGTCGTCCCCATGGGAATTTTCCATGGGAAAGCACAGTATATATATTAGTACTACGAAAGCTTACGTCGTAATACCTATCTGTATGCCAAATTTCAGCCCGATCCGTCCAGTGGTTTGAGTTGTGCGTTGATAGATCAGTCAAGTCAGTCAGTATGTCACGGTTTCCTTTTATATATTTCTGTTTTATATATGTATTTTAACCACCTCCGTAGCTCAGAGGCAAAGTTCACTGGCTTTACACAGGAGGTCGCGGGTTCGATTCCCGGCGGGGTCAATTGTAAGACTCGGTTTGGTTGGTGGTAGGGCATTTTCTAAGCCCGCCTGGCTAGCTTCCACCATCTTCTCTTAAGTCTTGCCGCCAAATATCAATGTTGATATCATTGGTGTGTTCCGGCATGAAGATAAGATAGCCAGTTCTCCATTGCGTTGGGGAATCTTGGTAAGCCCACTTCTATCTTCGGCAACATCGTCACTTACCACCAGGTGAGATGTTGTCAAGGATATACCAATTGTAAATAATAAAAAAAAATGTCGCCGTCATCAGGTTGAATCTGCTATTTGATCGAATGACTAGCGCGTTCATTGAATGACGACATTTATTTGAATGACTAAAGGACAACTCGTCAAGTTGTTGAATGTAACGTTCAACGTCTTGACTGAACGTCATTTAGCCAAGTTGTTAAATAGGATAATCCGAATAAAAACCGACGATTTATTCTTCTGCGAAGCATTCTGCTACCCATTGGGGGGAGGGAGCCTTGCTTTGCGAGGCTCTTTGACTGTATAATCAATCAAACCTGACCGAAACTAGTATCGCTTGATTCGCTCGCTCATTTAAAAAATCTAATTTTCCCTTTTCGTTGCATGGAATTTTACGTTCTCAATGTGAACAAGAACACTAAGTTACAAAGCCCTAATTCTCACAAATAAACTAAACAATAACTATGAACTACATTTCAATCACCTGACTGATTTTTACGTCCGCTCTATTCAAAGGGCTATGTTACAATCTGCTAACTAGTTGGACGTTGAGTTCAATCAACGTTCGGCCTAGTCATTTAATTGAATGTCGTCATTCAATGAACGCGCTAGTCATTCAATCAAATAGCAGATTCAACCAGATGACTGCGACATAAATACAGGTTTACCCGTATAATTTCAATGTGTCATATTGTCCCAGGTGTGCGAATGTCCGCTATCGCTGCCAGAGGGTGTGGATGTGATCCACGCGACGCCGGCGGCCGGTCATCTCAGTTCCGCCTCCATCTACCCCGCCTGTCTCGCGCCCTATATCCTGGCCACAGCTTGTTCCGATAGTACGCTAAGGTGAGTCAGAGACATTGATATATCGGACAGATTCTTCATAATTCTTTACCAAAGGAAGTGACGCCAGCATCTGATCATCTAGTTCCACCTCCATCTACCCTTTCTGCCTCGCGCCTATATCCTTGCCAGGTTTTTTTGCATTTTTTTATTCACAGTTGGTAAGCCCTTGACATCATCTGAACCGATGGTAAGTGACGATGATTCAGAATACCTTGATACATCGGACATGTTTTCATTGAACGAAGGGGATACAAAGCCAAATGAAAGGAAGACCCCTTGCTCTTGCATGATTTTAAACTTGCCATAGCAAACAGCGTGCTCTACAAATATGGAGTTTTTAATTGAATAAATGAAAATGAACAACTTATTAAATGGTTAATAGTAGGTATCTATCCCTCGGTGACGTTCAAAGGTACCTGGGACAAATAGTCCAGTTAGGTAGGTCCAACTTCGAGAAAGAGATCAATCATCGAATCCAATTCGGCTGGGCAGCGTTCGGGAAGCTTTGCGATATCTTAACATTCTAAATACCGCAGTGTCTTGAGACCAAGGTCTTTGACCTGTGACATGGTCGCTTACTATGGGCCCTATAAGAAGGCTCAAGATCGCCCAAAGGGCAATGGAGCGTGCTATGCTCGGAGTTTCCCTGCGTGATCAAATCAGAAACGAGGAGATCCGTAGAAGAACCAAAGTAATCGGCTTAGATCTAAGAACTAAAGTAATCGCTTAAGTGTCAGTGGGCGGGGCATATAGCTCGTTGAACAAATGGCAGTTGGGGTAGTAAAGCGCACCGGAAAACGTAGCATAGGCACGCCTCCCACTCAGTGGACCAATGACCTGGTGAAGGTCGCGGGAAGCCGGTGGATGCGGGCAACGTAGAATCGGCCGTCTTGGAAATCTTTGGGTTAGGCCTTTGTCCAGCAGTGGACGTCCTTCGGCTGATATGATGATGATAAAGCCCTCATTTTATCCTGTTCATTTAAAAAAAAATATAAACTCAGCATGATTCTGTTATATCCAGGTAGTCCAGTAGTCAGCCCTTCTGCCTGCTGAGCTAAGGGGCGTGGGTTCGATCACAACCCAGGGCCATTTGTGTGACAAAAAAGTTTATGTGATCTGTGTCTGGGTGTTTTTCTACCCTCGAAGACAGCTGACGTTGTTGTTGTTAGGGGCGGGCTGGTTTCCGCAACCAGGCGACTACTGTGCCCATTTTGCGTGATTGGCCGGTATCACTGCCAGCTCAGCTCCTCCACGAAGCCCAGTAGCCCCCGTAGGCTTCCGACGACTTACTGGAGCGACCTCGGCTCACCGAGGTGCGCGACCCTAGCTTTGCTAGCTCCTTGCAATCCAGTAGGATGTGGGCAACAGTCTCCTCAGCCTCCATACATGCTCTGCATAGTGGGCTGTCGGTGATACCTAGAGCACATAGATGTTTAAAATGGCCATGTCCAGTAATGGCGGCTGTTGCCTTGCGGAGCTGAGCTCTCCCAAATCTCCGGAGCTTCTAGCTTATAGGTTCCGGTCCCACAGCCATAAGTCCTGACCCTCTTCTGTCAAGCTCGTCCGCCGCATCGTTGCCGCGTAAGTTGATGTGCCCTTTAATCCATTGCATTTACGCCGCCGTGGTTACATACCTCTGTCAATTTTTGTTGGCACTTCAGTATAAGCCCCGATTTGATCATGCTGCTCTGCAGGGCCTGTAGTACAGCTCTGCTGTCAGACCGGATGCGGATTGGTAATCACGCACCTCCCTTGCAGCGATCGCTTCAGCTGCCTTGATCATGCCCATGCAGTCATAGAAACTATGTTCACGCGAACGAATTCGCTGGCAAAAGCTAGATAACAAATAAACGCATCGATATAATAAACGTGTTTATCTGTCTATCTATCTATGTATGTATATAAACGCTTACTAATGCATGTATAAATGTAATGTTTATCAGTCTCTGGTTCCCATAATACATGGAATCCTAGTAAGGGGCCAGATAATCGTGTTTGGTTTCTTCCCAATTATTCTTATCTTGCTTCGGTGGCGTAACAGCTTGGACCGCTACCTCCTGTCCGGGAGGTCCTGGATCGAATCTTGCCACATATCAATGTGTTTTTGAATTTCGATTTCATATGTACGTTCATCCGACGCTCTTTACGTTGAAGAGGCATCGCGAATAAACCTGTACACGCCTGCGAAGAAACTCGAAGGTTGTGTGTGAAGTTGACCAATCTGTACTGGGCCCGCGTGGTCGACTAAGCCCCGATCGCCCTAATTCAGGGTAGGCCCTAATTTTCGGTTTGATTGGTGGAAGGGCATTTTCTAAACCCGCCTGGCTAGCTGCCACCATCTTATCTAAGTATTGCCGCCAAGCATCAATGTCAACAGCATTATTATGTTCTGGCTTGAAGATAAGATATCCAGTTTCCCATTGCGTTGGGGAATCTTGGTAAACCCGCTTACATCTTCGGCATCATCGTCGCTTACCATCATCCTCATCACTTACTTACATCATCATCAAGGGCTTATCAATTGTGGATTAAAAAAAAACTAACCACTCCGGGATTTCCGAAAGAAGTGAAAACTTTTTACAGTTTTATAAGTTTTGACCCTGCGAATGTACCTGGTAAGGTGTCGGTGTGTCGGTGACGATCACGAGTTCAATGGTTTTTCCCATCTTAACAAATGCCCAACGCGCCTAAAGAAGTTTTCAATTCAAAAAAGGCTTGAGCAACTAGTATCTCATCTGTGCTTGAGCCTTTAAAGGCATTTATAAGGCCTTTAAAGACGTGTATGAGCCGATATGATTATTTATATCTTAAATCTTTGGCAAAGAAAATGACGCCATCGGCTGGTCATCTCGCTTCACACCTGACTCGCTACAGTCTACCCCGACTATGTCCATATACGAACCATAAGCCCATACGTTTGATGTTTTGTTTTAGATTTTGGAGGTGTAATGTCGCTAAGCAAGATGACGACGACTTTGAGTACACATGGAAAGAATGGGAAATGATGAATAAGGATCAAGAATCTACTATAGACATTCCAGGTACTAAATGTATCCACTGTGATGCAAGTTTAACATAATTGCTTCTAAGCTGAGTATCCAGAATTTAGAAACAGATACAGATGCGCATGGTAGGAGAAAAACATAGCCATAAACATTTCTCATGGATAGGTATGTCGTCTGGCATTATGTCTGGTGTTGCCAGATTTTGTTCCAAATTATGTTAAATTTTAATATGATGCTATATATCTTTCTTTCATTTATGTAACATTAAACTAAATATTAAAAGTCCACAGTCTACTATTGGCCTTGAAGAAGTTATATAACAGGGGCAGTGATCACAATAGATCTTGTAGGTCGCAGTGATCTATTAGGATCCTCCTTTGATATGAAATTAAGGTGTACCAGAGTTGATAAAATATTTACAAATAATTTTGTAATTGTATGGGAGGTACGTAATGTATTTAGATTTTTCCTGGAATGTTGAACAACAAAAACCTGGGTTTGTACGAGAAGTAACTTTTACTGATTTTTCTGGAATAACGCACTACGGCGTAAAGTAGATCATATAAAATTATAATAACGTACAGAGTTTCATCATAATTTTTAGAGCTATTTTTGAGAAAAACAAACAGTAAATTTTTACTTTAGTGGCAACCCTAAATAATCAAGATTGAGGAAATTTATTGCCTTTACCCAAATTTTACCCAAATCCGGACTGATGCATACTTTTTTGTTTTCTAATTTTTAGACTCGATTAGTGTCAATTTCAACTTCGATTTTTGTTGCCATCACAGTACCTCCTTCGCTCCTTCGTCACTCGAAAGTAAAAATGGTTATGGTTTAATAGCTATACTAAGGGACAGAGTCATAAATTTTCCCGAAATTATTAAGTTGGCTATCAAAATATGAAGTAGCTGTGAAAAAAATGTTATTTGTGTTAGAAAATCATTTCTCCTTCAATGCGGACATGTAATAATCTTGATTTTATTTGCAGGTCAACCCCTCCACATAAGCGCAGCTTATTCCGGTCGAATAGCCTGCGCTTACAAATGCGGGCGCTCCTTTACCCGTCCTAAAGGCAATAATACCACCGCCAGCAATACAGCTGACGCTAGATTCGTGAACCTTTGCGTTTGTGTGTACGAGTGCGAAAGTACTGGCGGAGCCGAGTGGTTGTTAGAAGATACGATACCTTTGAGGAATGTAAGCCTGCCACGCGTGGGAGTGTGTGCTGACACGCAGATTGATCTCTCTTATTTGCACGATACTTCGTTTATGCAGAAGAAACAGAGATTGACCCAGGTTAGTTGTTAATAAACAAGCATAAATGATTGTTTATACATGAAACGCTATTGTTCCACCTTGCATTAGAATATAACGTTATAGTGCAAGTTTCGTTAGAATTTAACGCTACAGTGCAACTTTCGTTAAAATATAACGCTATAGTGCAATTTTCGGTAGGATATAACGCTGTAGTGCAACTTTCGTTAAAATATAACGCTATAGTGCAACTTTCTTTAGAATATAAGGCTATAGTGCAACTTTCGTCAGAATATAACGCTATAGTGCAGCTTTCGTTAGAACATAACGCTATAGTGCAAATTTTATTTTGATATGATTGTGACGTGTCATTGCGATTTAGTCCATCAAACCCACCCTTATTTCTTAATCTTTCGCGTAATAATAAAAGCCATACTATACAGACCGTCAACTATGTGCGTAGCGTGCTCGTGGGCTAAGACGTTGGCGGGGCGTTGGCTGCTTCGTGGTAGCCTACAGCATAGCGAAGCCTAGCGTGCTTCCCTGTCCCGCTAAACAGCCTGCGACCCGCGACGCGCTACCTCGCTGCTTGGACATCAACATAGAAGTGCTGCGCATGAAGTTCACGGTCTATAACTTCCTTCCTTCAATTCTTTCACACGGCGTTTTTCTTTCACAGGTGCTTCAGACATTCTCATCAGACGATAGTCGCAACAATCGCAACGGTGAAGGAGACTCCGGCAAATCGGCCGGCCTCCTTGCCGTCCCATCTTTCAGCACGTTGCAATCTCTACGCAAGAGCATCATGGAAAATGGCAACACTTGTCCCTTGACGCAGAAACATCTGGTGCAATTGGACTGGGTATCGAAGGAAGACGGTTCGCATATATTGACGGTCGCAGTAGGATCCAGAGTGTTGTTATTTACGCCTGTGTCTAGTGATTTGGCTCAGGCTAATTTGAAGGTGAGTTTTTCTGTCAAGTGGTCAAATTGTCTAAAAATTGCTCAAGTAGAAAGAAAGCCAAATTGCGTAACCAGTTTGTATTGGGTTCCGTAATAACTTCCCCACTTTTACTTTATTTTAATTTATTTACAATTGGAAAGCTCATGGCAGCACCTCACCTTATGGTAAGTGACGGTGATGCTGAAGATGGAAGCGGGCTTACCAAAACTCCCCAACGCAATGGGGCACTGGCTATCTTATCTTCAAGCAGGAACACATCAGTGTTGTTAGCACTGATGTTTGGTGGCAAGACATAGATACATAGATGAGATGGTGGTAGCTAGCCAGGAGTGCTTAGAAAATACCTTTCCACCAACCAAACTGAATCTAACAAAGTTAGACATAGATAAGATGGTGGTAGCTAGCCAGGAGTGCTTAGAATATACCTTTTTACCAACCAAACTGAATCTAACAAAGTTATACTCCGCCGGGAATCGAACCCGCGACCTCCTGATGAGAAGCTAATGGACTTAACCATTACGCCACGAATGTGGTTAAAAATGCAAGTATAATGCAATGCTACCTAACACAATTCTGATTCGTTATGTCCCCAGTTGCTAAGAGATTTAATTTTTTTCGATTCAGTTGTAGCTTATATAATATAATTTTTTCTATTCCCATTTTGTAATTTGCTTAATACATAACCTCAAATCATATTACAAAATTATTCATTCCTACATGTTGTTTTACAATGATCATTTCAAAACGAGACAACTGTACTAAAATCAAACTTTTTTAATATTTTTATGGCTTTGGCTTTAAAAATTCAGTATTCATTCCTCAAGTCGTTTTATAATGATCTGTTCAAAACGAGACAACTATACTACAATTAAACTTTTTAAATATTTTATGGCTATGGCTTCAAAAATTCAATATATGATTATGACAAAATTTCAATGTATTTATATTACTTCATGGTCGTAGAAAAAGTATTGTATGCCACTGCACGCAATTAACCATTGTAACAATCGTGCTGTCTATTGTGCCACTCAGCTTCGCTTCGTAGCACAAACTAGCACTCATGTTGCAATGGCTCTCATTACTTGACAGTGGCATAAATAACTATTCCTATACGACAGCTGCAAATAGTAAACATGATTTTATCTTTCAGGCAATCAAGGAATCAATAAACAATAACCGCCCGATCCTTCGAAAAGCGTCGTCCCTTGCGGCACCGCTTTTCGTTGAAGAGATCCGATGGATGCAACTCCGTCGTATCGAGCTAAAAACAGCGGATGGCTTACCCCCATTACCGATGCAGATATCGTGGGTCAGAGATGGTATATTAGTGGTGGGGATGGACTCTGAGATGCATGTGTACTCGCAATGGAAACCTGAGAACCCTCAGTCAGGATCTAGCCAGAATGGTGGGCAGGTTAGTGTTAAAATTAGGAAAGTATGGGTTATAGATATAGTGGGTCAGAGATGGGATCATGGTCTTTAGTGAAGGAGATAGATTCTGAGATCCTTTTGCTCTTGCAGTGGAAAATTAAAAATTCTGTGGGATTCTCCGCAGAATGGGGGACAGGTTTGTCTTAGGAAAGTAAGCAAGCTATTAAGCTTTATAGACTTCCAATTGCGTCAGGATTAAAAGTTAATCGACATTTGGTTAATTATTGCCTAAGCAGAATTTCTATTAAAATGCGTACAGTAGCATAACTTATCCCAAGCAATAAATCTAAAATGTAAACAAATCGCTTTTATTAATTATAATTATTTTAACACTAAATATTGTAAAAATGGTGCCGATAAGTGTCGTGAAGATACTAACATGTAAAAGGACACGATTTTTTGGGCCCACAATGGTATTACATTCTAAAAAACATACTAAAATAAGGCAAAAAATGAAACCGTAATTATAATACTTGTTGGTATTAGTAGGCTTATAATATGTATTAATCAAGAGGATAATTCGAAGTTTTCATTGATTTCTTAGTATTTCCATTAGATGAGGTATAACTAATATTACTACTGTAATCTTGAGATGCTGAGGAACAAATCGACATGAGTTCCATTATTGTACGCTACAATTTGTGGTGGGTGGGCCTATTCGCCATACAAAAAATATGTCTCTTTTGGTAAACCTAGAAAAAAAAACGCAATCTGGTTGGTTTACAATTTATATTTTCTTGATTGGGACATACTTTATGTACTCGTATCTTGCTTCTAGGGTCATTTTAATAAGTACAAAATCATAGTGTTCAATTGTGTACCTTTTTATCTTATAAAGGAAATAGAAGAAGGTAGCGAATCGCGTGCTCTCCGCGACTCCGACTTGCGCGTGTCGGCGCCCCACCTACAACGTGTGTCCTCCATCAACCTGCAGCTGTTGGAGCGAGACGCAAGACGCAAGACCAAGGCGCAGCCTGATCAACCGCAGGTTTGTAGACCCTTCTTTATCCTTTTATTGGTAAATCATCCAACCTGATAATACCTATGTGACGATGATGCTGATAGAGAAGCGATCTTACATTGACTCTTCCAACACAATGGGGAACTGGCTATCCTATCTTCATTCCGGAAAACATAAATGCTTTTAATCAATTTTACTTTAAGCAAACGTATTAAAGAGCAAGATTTAGATACGACGATGGTGGAAGTTAACCGGGCGGGCTTACCACCAACCAAACTGATTCTTACAAAATTACAACCCGCGACACCCTGGTTTAAAGCGACTGGACTAACCACTATTCCACGGAGGTGGTGAGAAGTTATAACACTTTTTACTTATGTACCTACCCCTCGGTTTAGCCCTGGAAAGGTTTATTTCAAATGAGAATACTTCATGAATAGAGTTCAGGTTTATTTTAGCTCTAAATAGGCGACATAAATATTCTTAAATTGGAGGAGGTATACATATGATAGGCATATTATCCTCTGTTGTGCGGTAGCTAAGCACATAATATGATCGAGATGTCATGATATTTCATGCTGGGTACAAACGACTGGCGGAATCGGTTTGGAATGCACCCTCTGCCATGATATCATAAATAAATTTTAAAATAATTGATAAGCAGTATTGTAACACAAATAAATTGAAAAAATCGCCGTTAATAAGCTTTTCTCACCTGGTGGAAAGTGACGATGATGCCGAAGATGGAAGCGGGATTACCAAGACATACTATGTACCTGACTATGAAATATTATTATTATCTTTAATTTTTCAGACAACATGGTCCATTTTTGTTAGTAATACAAACGTCTTATTACACTAATGTTAGTAGAACACAGAATAAAATAATACAGTAACAAAAAGTTTAACATGTATTAAATATGTATTTTCTGTCGTACATAAAGTAAAATATGTATAATCCGAGGAGATAAAGAAACGAATTGAAAATGGTGGTGTGGTTACGTTTTTTTAATGAAAAATTTGAGTGCACACCTGATGGTAAGTGCCGATGCAGCCGAGGAATAGACAGCAAAACTGGTTGTCAAAAGGTTAATAACGAAAAATTAATAATAAATAATAATAAAACAATAATAATACTATACAAACAAACAAACAATTTTTCAATCATAATTTCACGTGAAATTTTGAAATACTACTTATTGACATATCCCGACAGCCCCTGCTAGACTACATGCCGGACTACGGCCTTTTCGAGGCGTCACAGATGGCTTGTCCGGTCCTACCTCAATACCACCCGAAACAGCTGATGGAACTCCTCAATAGCGGCAAGATCAGATGGGTGAAGGCTATACTTGCTCATCTTGTCAGGTAAGAAATAGGGATGTCACGATTCGGCCATTACAGTTACATTAAATCGTAATAACATACTTCTCCTTCGTTACTTTTGCACGCAGCGATTCGGCTATTACGTTGACTAATCGATAATCAGCCGGCTGGTAATGACGATCAATCGTAATAGTAATGGTCGATATTTTTCCCGAGTTTACCAGCAATACAGAATAACTTGTAAAAATACGATCATTCGCACATCTGTCTATCTCCGATGTGCAGGTTAGCTCACGATGTTTTCCTTCACTGTTTTAAGCAACCGACAAATACGTAAGCTATGAAATGTGTCTTTGTTACATTCGCCTGGATTTGAGCTCGGTTTCTTCAGATTTTAAGCGTTACCGCTGACCCACCAATGACTTGCTTTGGTTATATTAGTCTTATTTATTAGTAGTTGTAAAGCACCGTTTAAAAGCAAATGACCGTCCCGTTGACAGACCCATAGTCAGGATTTACTGAGTTAGTGATAAATGTATACAGGGTGTAAAAAAATGGTGTAGGACCCGTTAACTGGGGGTTCTACTCATCATACTGAATAACTTTCGACATGGAACTCATAGTGAATTCTGAAAAAAAATTGGACGCTCCATACAAAAATGCACAAAATTGGTCGATTAGCTGATCGATTTTTATAAGTTATTTTTTTGTGATTCCAGCAAAGTCGTAGAACAAAAGTTGTTCAGTATGATGCGTAGAAGCCCCAGTTAACGGGACCTACACCAATTTCGTTACACTCTGTATGTGTATTATGCCGCATGATAAGAAATATTTAAACTGTGGCTTCTTGTCGTGAAACTGAACATTTACCCCCAAAAATCTCAGTCAAGTAATAAAAAAGAAATTTGGAAGTGTGAAACTTGGTTACTAATACTATAAATCGGCCAAGTGTGAATCGTACTCGCGCTGAGGAATCCGAACTGAGTGACAAAAAAGCATAATTTTGTCGCTCGCGTTGATGTTTTTTGTTTCTAAAGTGAATAGGTATCATTTTTCTTATGCTATGTAGTTGTGTGGAGAGGTGTGGTGGTACGGAACCCAGGGAGTGCTAGTCCGACTCGCACTTGGCCGGTTTTTTGTCTTCAGTTTATTTATATTTATCAGGTGTATCGGTGGAACATATACAGCCCGAACTTCCACTGGCGATGAAGACAGCTTATCGAGACAGGTATGAAAACACCTCAAGATGTTATAACCCTCTTTATGTATGTACGTTTGTTATGTTTGACTCCATAAAATGCGATATATGATCATTGATTATGCCTTCGAAAACGCCTAAGATTCCGGCTGATGAAGCTTGACAAGCTTAACAACACATTGTTTCCTAAAACAGAGCATAAACACTTTGCACTCTACACTCTCAATGTTTATTTGTTAAGTGATGCATTTTGGACGTAAATCTAAGAATGGGCCAAAGAAGTCTGCGATACCTTTGGACGTACTTACTTATGTATAATGGAACCGAAAGATTCTTACCTACCAATCTATTTGCTTACACAAAGTTCGCTTCCTCCTGTACATGAACCCTGAGCGGAGGTTTCTGTGCGTACGTCTTTACATTCTTGTACCTATTGTTTGCGTGTCAGTCAAGCCAATGTTTGTAAAGTTTCAAATGATCCTTTTAATTAGGTATTCTAGCTACCCGTGATTCTGTAAAACTTTTCCCGAAGAATATAGTTCAAAGCGCAAAAAAAAACTTAAAATATCGATCAGCTGAAAAACCAACATTGTAATGAAAGTCCAAAAGGTCATTGGGCACTGTGATATATGTGTCGGCAGCATATCGTAAGATTCCGGCAGATCGCGTTCTGCCCAGATATTCCCAGGCAGATCGTGAACGGCCTAGGCATTTCATCGGCTCCGAATAATACTGCAGGCAAGGTTCGGGCCAAAAAAATTAAACACTTATTTGTTACTTTTACTTTTTTTTTATAAAACTTTGTTTTATATTTTTGACAGTCTTCAATCAATCAACCAATATATCATTTTTTAAATCATATTTAATTCAATTTGAAAAGTAATCTAATAAATATATTTTTATTAGATGTTATATTTTTAGTTCCAGAATTATTAATGTAATATGTTCATAAAATAACTTAAAACAATTTTTTTCTTGTAAGCAATTTTTTGCTAACCGGATTTCGTGCAGTGACCTTTATTTTTTCCACTTTACTATAGTTAAGTTCCTTTGGGAAAGTTGGTCAATATATCACCACTAGAACCCCTTGATTAAAAGGTGACAGCTAAGTATTAGGACCTTATACAGGTATAATACAATTGTTGTATAATCCGTTAACTCGGGCTTCTATCACAGATGATTTTAATAGTCAACTTAAATACTCAACCTAAAATATCCATAATCAATTCCCAAAAAAGTCTTCTCCATATAAATTGGTCAATATTGCAAATTTTTGCATTGTCTAAAATTTTAATTGAGAAGTGATTACTGGTTCCTGTTTATTTTTACTTTTTTATTCACCATTGGTAAGCCCTTGGTACCATCTCACCTGATGGTAAGTGACTACTGGTTCTCTAGTATAACAATCACCAGTTAACGGATCCTACACAAATTTTGTTTCACGCTGTATGTTCCAAGAAGAACAAAATATCAAAGCTGTCAACATAAAACTATAATTTGTACAAAAAACTCGCTATTCATGCATAAAATACTTCCCAGATTGACAAATGCGTTTGCACTTTTTCTACCCACTGTTTCTTCTCAATGTAACTTTCGCATGTTGCGACTCGACCACTAAATAGTGGGACAAGGAACAAAATTCGAGATATACGAGGAATCAAGGCAAAATATAAATTTTATTATTTCTTTCTTCATAGCTAGCATAATGTATCTATATGGCTATACAGCCTAGTCTGATGTAGACTTTCCTTCATATATACATATTCATGTTTTTTCAAATATTTTATTTATTCATTTTGAATATTCCAAATAAGGAAATATTCCTTTGTTCATCTGTAGAGGAATGTTCTCGTTCTGTCCTTGTCGCACTACACTTACTCGTATGCACGACCGACTCGCAACGACGACGGCTAGTGCATGCGGCTGGCGCGTTTGTTTTCAGCGCGGTTGGTCGCGCTCGCGCACCCTCTCCGTGTCGTTCGCCGCCGGCGCCGGCTCGCCGCTAGATGGCGTCACACAGGTAAGTGCACATGTACTAACGTGACAAGATAACAGAATGTCTATAGTAGGTATATATTTTGTGCCAAGATGAATTCATTGTAAGTAGTTTGTGTTTTATCTTTCGTTATCTATCAAAGAAAGATATGAAAAAACACGTTTATGTGTTACAACATGTGTTACCGGAATTACAACGTAGGAACGAAAAATTATGGGGTGCTATTGCAACTAAAACTTATGGGGCAGTCATGCCGTTCACTTTTCTAAATTTCTCTAAATGACGTCTAAAAAAGCGCCAGAACAAATAAAATAATGAATTTTGGACGCTAGTTGTATGGAAAGACTATTCTCGAAGAGCGCTAAAATGTATGAAGCGTTGAATTTTTTTAGTTTTTATTTTATTAGTTCTAGGGGATAATGCGCTACGACGGCAACACTCTTATGAGGTGCTACTGCAACTAAAAATTTATAGAAACTGTTTCTTGGTACAGAGTGATTGATATCTCCGCCAGGCGAGGTGTTTTACCTTGGTGGAGTCAGGCCGTGGACCAACCGTTGATGGTTGGAAGTTGTATGTACTCGTATATAAAGTTCGTTCGCTGAATTAACTGCTCCTTTAATAAATGCGGCTCGCGTCAAACGGTTGCGTTCAGTCGCGGCGCCGTCGACGTTACACCCGAACGGGGTCGCGCTAATCTTGTTCAGTTTTTAATTATTAATGTGGGCGACGATTCTAAACATAGTTCGTCCAGCAATGAATGATAAATTCGAATTAAAATATACGTATTTAATTTCATTTTTTTGTAAAATTATTTTATACTTCAACACATTCCAGAACTCCGTTCGGGTATACTGCAGCTAACTCCTCGAACTTATTTTATACTAACTCGCGAAGAAAGTTTTTTTTTATTTTGCAATTGGTGAGCCCTTGACATCATCTCACCTGATGGTAAGTGATGACGATGCCGAAGATAAAAACGGGCTTATCAAGATTCTCCAGTGTAATGGGGAGCTGGCTATCTTATCTTCAAGCTTCAACAGATCAATGCTGTTAACATTGATGTTTGGTGGCAAGACTTAGATAAGATGGTGCAAGCTATCCAGGCGAGCGTGAAAATGTCCCTCCACCAACCAAACCGAGTTAGGAATCGAACCCGTGACCTCCTGATTGAAATCTAATGGACTTAACCATTAAGCCGCGGAGGCGGTTTGTAGTCTAGTAGTCGCTTGTGTTACGGTTCACTTTATATTGCAGGTAGTTTTTTTTTCGTCATACATATTTTATTCGCGACGTCAACCATAGAGGCGCTGGTGAAGCTGTCTTTGTGGTGATGTAGTTTGCCATTTTATGTTATGTGATTTATTTATTAGCCACGTATAGAACAGATTTATATTGTGTTCTGACAACATAAATAAGGTATTCCATGTTACCTTGTCTTGTTCTGATATTTTTTTTAATAGGCAATCGCGTAACATGTTGTTTAAAACATGCGATGTCTAATCTTACTTGTGAAAATCGTGAAACACACACAACGCACAAAATTACTAATGATCAATGTTAAATGTAACTAATAATTGTAACATAAATCAAACCACTTCCCCCTCCCCTCCCACTCAACCCCTCCCCTTTTTGAGGTGTTGCTAATTCTAAAGCTGAGCCGTAATTCTAGACCAAGCGAACTATCTACAGAAAAATGAAAACATTTCATTCAACGAATACACTGTTCTTTTAAAGAAGCGGTCCGTAACTCAGTGCGATCACGCAAGTTAACTGACTATAAGCACAGTCTACTCGGATGGCTTTGACCGTTGACTGGCAATTACTCGATCGTTTCACGTTTCAAGCCGGTGGTGCCGGTTACTACTACTAGATGGTAAATGGTGGTTAACCTAGTAACTTGGACAATAACTTGGTTTTTTAGAATACAAAAGTGCTATTTACGAGATGGTGCGTTAATTAGCACCCGTTGTTAACTAATTGATCTTATAAAGAAGTTAATTTAACTTATAAAAATTCTGTTAACTTTGCCTTGTATTGAAAATGTAGTTTCAGGTTTAACAGTTTAGTAAATCAATGATGACTAGCGTTTGACTTTAGATTACGGAGGACGTGCAACTGGACTATGCGGAAATCACATCGGTGCCCCCGCTGCCCTTGTGGACTTTGCTGGTAGCTGACAAGGAGTCCCCGCACCATCCCTCAACAATACAGGAAGCCCGGGTAATTAATAAGTATAATAATAATTAAATAATATAATAGGTCATTTAAAACTACTGATGGTTTGCGAAGAACATTTCATCGATAAATGATTCGGTTAAGAAAATAATATTCAGTTATTGTAATAATATGTAACTATAGAAGGTGTAACAAAATTGGTGTAGGTCCCGTTAACTGGGGCTACTACTCATCATACTGAACAACTTTTGTTCTACGACTTTGCTGAAATAGCAAAAAAAAATTTTTACTCTTCATACAAATCGATCCGCTGATCGACCAATTTTGCGCATTTTAGTATGGAGGGTCCAATTTTTTTTTTGAGAATTGACTAGGTTCCTTGGGGAAAGTTGTTCAGTATGATGAGTAGAAGCTCCAGTTAACGGGTCCTACACCAATTATTTTACACCCTGTATACATACAGTGGCCAGTGAAAACAGATCCAAAAAAATGATTGAAAACCATATTTAAGGGTATCCGAATCAACCCCATGTATATTCCGCGAAAGTCCACGGTTTTAAAGTTAATCGCGTTTCAATTTTCGGATTTTGTATGAAAAATATCTTTGCTGGACTTTGACGTCAGTTTGTCAAAAAACATCATTATATACACAAGCTAGCAAATTACAATAAAAATTTTCTCATTTCATCAGCTTTATAAATAGTAATGAAAGTTGAAACAAATTAAAAAAAAGGGAATTAATCAGGAAGTGTCATACATTTTATCCAATAATGTTGTATGAAAAAAACCTATTGTCTTCTTTTTCCACTAGCATTTGCCCGCGGCTTAGCTCGCGTGGGCATCATTTTTATGACTGTCTTAGAGGGTGAGTGGTGCGCGAGCTGTAACCGGCTCGCGAGCGTAGATAAAGCCTATGGTCACTCAGGAATAAAGTAGCTCTACTGGTGAAAGAATTTTAAAAACGGTTCATTAGTTCCAGAGATTACTTCCTACTTACAAACTTATACATCTTTATAGTATTGGTGTAGATTATCATGCGAATCAAGGATATTAAAATGACGCCAGAGATTCACAGATGTCGGATGATAGGAAAGGCATGATAAATCTTGGAAATAATAATATGTTTTTTTTTACAAATATACTATTTTGGAACCTGGTGTTCCCTTTTACATAACTATTAATCTTGGTATAATTATTTTGTATTTTTTTTTACTGATAAAATTATGAAGTTTTTTTTATTTGGCTGGCTTAATTTGATTATATTTTTTTTCAAAAACTGATGTCGAAGTCGTGCAAAGATTTTTTTTATAGAAAATATTAAAATCGTAACGCTAATATCTTGAAAATCGTAGACGTACCCCTAGATATAAGGCATCCAAAAAAATGTTGGTCGTGTCTTCTCTGGCCACCCTGTAATACACGATGTATTACGTTTTAAAAAATATTATTTGTTCGAAAAAGCACTAGTGGTTTTTAGTCCTCAACCCCTGCCAGCTAAACCGCTATTTTAGGAAATCTGAAAGTATTGAAAATTTTCGAAAAAGATTGGCTCAGGCTGTGCAATTCTGCCCAAGTGTAATGATAATGAATGACTAACCTAACTCACTTTTATCATAAATCGTAATAATTACATATACTATTTTGATATACTTTATTTAAAAATGATTTGAGAATGTTAATACTATGAAAACTTTTAAATCAATTTAATTTGGGGACACTATTGTTCGAAAAACTTGATAGACAATAAGTGGGAAATTAAAAGACGAGCGGTCACGGACACAATCTTTATTGCACTGTCGGCGCAGTGACAGCAGTGTTGCTAGATGAGGAAACTGATATTACAGTGTCAAAAGTATAATGATGACCATGTGTGATTTGTTCCAGAATATTTATTTATTTATTTAATTAACGCTTTTGGCGTCACTTTTCACTGTTGCAGGATTACAATGCACTGTTTGATGGAACTATGGATACAGACGAGGATTTAGATCAACTGCTAATGGATGATGAAGAGGGAGTGAACCGGAGACCATCAATGCCGGAACGACAACCACTGTCTCATTTTGGTCCTAGACAGGGTATGAAAGTGTTGAGACCTGATTAATTTGTCATGAAATGCAACTCTTGCACGCTAAAAAATAATAGTAGTGGTATCAACCCACTGTTATTTGAACCCTAGGCTCGAATCACATTTCCAAAAGAAGTAAGATGTCAAAATAAAAATACAATAAACCATCATTAAACACTACAATGTGGCTTTTTTAAACGACTTCCAAAAAGGAGGAGGTTCTCAATTCGACTGTATGTTTTTTTGTATGATTGTTAATCTTAGCAGATTCTGAACCGATTGTCATATTTTTTTTTATTTAATACTACAAAAACGATAATACAAAATTGTACTAAGTTGTTGCGGTGGAAGTCGGTATTTTTAACGCGTGTAGCGTTTCCATTTTTTTTTCAAACCCCTAAAATAGGCATCACTATTTCCGGGTTTAGTGGTAATTAATCTTCATGACTGCTTCTTATTTGAGTTACATTTTAACCAACTTCAAAAACGGAATTTTTTTCGTGGGAAAATTAGTGATCCAATGCAGTCATCGTCCCAGTATTTTTTTTTGCTAACTGATGCACGAAAATACACGAAATCTTATAATAATGACCGCTCTGTTCAACAGGTCGCATCCTATCCCGCCTTCTTACACACACACACCTTCCCGGACTCAGTTCGTTGGATCAGATGCATCTTCTAGCCTTGGCGGATACTGTGTCGACGTGCGACGCAGATTTCGCCGAGAGATTAGCTACTAACACTCGCGTTGATGCCAATATGGGCTCGGGGACGGAGATGTTGCCTGGTAAGAGAGAATATAACCATATTATTTTGAGCGTCGGTGGCTTAATGGTTAGGGCTGCTACCTCATGACCAAGAGGTCGAGGTTCGAATCCTGCTACGTACCAATGTGTTTTCGAATTTAGATTTCATATTACGTACGACATCGTAGGTGCACGAAGCATAGTCTGTAGAACTTAGCATAGACTTTAACGTAAATTAGTTCATCTTTGACTGTGACACCTAGTATCCCGCTGGTAATCTCGCTGGTTATCCCGCCCTACCCGCCGGAATGCAGCAATATGCTTGGTGGCCGGTATATTTTGACCAGCACCATAAATATAACTCCACCGTCATACAGCTATGTATTAGAGAGGAGCTCTAGACATATTATATGAGATCGAATTCCCTATCGCCGACTGTTGTTATTTTAATGTTAAATTGCGTTTAGTTGTTTAATTGATGATACAAAAGCAACTATTCAGGATACCTCACAGATTAAAAATAATGTAGATATTGAGTTTCATACAACAATCATAAAAAGTGGGGTAACACTTGATTAAAAATCAGATCCTCAGATTAAAAATAATGTAGATATTGAGTTTCATACAACAGTCATAACAAAAAGTGGCGTAACGCTTGTTCTATTATATACGTATGCATCTTTACCTTAAAGTGGTGACCTCGAATAATTTTCGACACGTGATAGGTCCTTCACTGTGATTGAGACAGGTGCATTTGAGACATGTCACAGCACATTTTGGCAAGTTGACGGTAAGTCTGTGGCAGGACGGGTAGGAGTAAGTCAGGGTTGGCGTGAGTAAATGACTCCGTACGTGCACACAATCGAATTTTAATGTAGAGATATAAGACCTAAAAAAGTACACAAGAATTATAAAAGCATTACACACGTTAATAAAAAAAACGTATTTTGAAGCAAAATGTGACACAGGTTGTTATGTACCAGCGCATGCGAATTAGATCAAAAGGAAGAAGGATAAATAACAGCAACACGTTACAAGTCTGCCAACGCGTGACTGTATGCAAAACTCTGCTCCATCGTGATTGGAGCAGACTTTTTTATATCCCGTTTTCAAAGCGATAACACTAAATCTACCTTTTATTTTTGATCTGAGGGATACCCTAATTGTGCCAACCCCAAAAACCAAGTGGACAGCCAACCGAGGACAGTTAAAGCAATAAACTCTCAAAGTGATCGTGTGACGTAAAGCTTTTTTCCACTTATTTTGATACTAGCATTTGCCTGCGGCTTCGTTTGCGTGGGCATCGTTTTTATGTCTATTTTTGAGGGTGAGTGGTGCGCGAGCCGCAAGCGTAGTATTAGTAGTATATGCCATTTTCCAACCCCTCAACTATCTGCAAAAAAAATCACAACAATCCGTTGCTCCGTGGCGATGTTAAGGAAAAGCAACCAAAAGAAATATTTTTTTCTAGTTCCCTCAGGAACTGTATCGAACTATGCTATTTTCACGGATTTAGCCTATGTCTTTCCCCATGATAGGCTACCTGCATGCCAAATTTTGTCAAGATCGGTTGAGGTGTTAAATCGTGAAGAGGTAACAAACAAACACATTTATAATATAGTAAATTTAAAACACCAGGTTTAATACATCCTTACAGAACTTCATATAAAATTGATATTATGATTTTAAAACAACATAATAATACTCCCAACAGATTCACTAGACGACTGCGGCCTACGTTTCCTCCTGGCGATGAAGCATTACGGATACCTCCTCCGTTGCTTGCCGCTCGCTCAACGCGCCACCTTACAAAGGACTGGCGTTGGAACTTGCAACTTAGTGTGGGCATTCCATTCCGAGACCCACGAGCAACTGCTGGCGTTGATACCGGGATATGCGAAGGGGCAGCCCAAGTGGAGCACTATGAGGGAACTGGGTAGGTCCTTTTATTTGTCAAAGTTCCGTATTCACTTTTGTTATAAAACACGTAGAGGGTGGGGCAAAATATATGCATCGGTTTTGAAGGGTCACAGAAAAAAAGTATTCGACCGATATAAGTGCCGTTTATTTTGTTCAAGTTACCATGGAATGCCATTTGTTACATCAAGTGTTTAAAATTGCATCAGCAACTGATGAAGGTGATTTCTGAAATTTTAAATAACTTTCCCATACATTTGAATGGGTATGGCGGTTATTTCCTCACAAATTCTCATCTTACCTTCATCTGAGGCGTAAGGACGATGTTTGAGAACTTTTTCCTTCAAGTAAACCCCGAGGAAATCAGAAATGCTCAAATCTGGCGAGCGCCGGACACATTTATTTCAATTTCACCATTACAATTTGAGCTATGTGAGTTGTCGACCCGTCTTGCTGGAACCAAACCATTCTTTCAAATCTGGTTAAAAAAAGTTTTGCAACATCAAAACGTAACGTTCAGCATTTCCTGTTCTTCATCAGTGCATCGCTGTTGATGGTCCCATCTTGCTGATGTAATTTTCAAAATTATGTAACAAATGGCATTCCATAGTTACTTGAATAAAATAAACCATACTTTTTTTCTATTCAAAACCGATGCATATCATCTTTTGCCCCACCCGGTATAACATGCATTTAAATACAGACCTAACCCCAATGTGAAACCTCTAGGGGTTTATCTACTGGGGTATCAGTCCACTTAGAGTCTACATTGTTCTTTCTTGTTATGTCAGGTACACAGCGGCTTGAAAATGTTTATTTTTAGTTAACCCGAAATCTCGTAAGGTAAGCATTCCACTAACAAAACCAAAAACTTTTCATCTGCAACTTTGCTAAAATTACAAAAAAAATACTTCATACTAAGTGGCTGCTTTAGTGATCGATTTTTTATGAAAAGTTTAGAAAAAAAAATTAATTTTCCCCACAGTTGTATTTTATTTATTTTATTTTATTCAGAAAACAAACGTTTTTTTGACAATGTGTACAGACTATTTAAAATAACAATAAACCACTTATATGTTTTTGCATATAAAAGCCGAAATACTTGCATATCCTTAAATGAACATAGAAAATAAAATGAAGAAAAAAATAAGACAACTGAAGTCATCTAGTTTCATGAATACCTAAGAAGCCTAACAAGTTCTCGGTTAATTCCGAATAACCTCACCTCTGTAGCATTAAAAAGTATTATTCTGGTCTTGGAAAGTTTCTGTTTTTCTGCGGACGCTAGTATTTGTTGTGTTCGCAATATTATTTGATATCCATGACTTGATTTGATAAACTCACATTGAAATCTCAATTTAGGTGTGGGTTGGTGGGTCCGCGGCGATCTACTCCGTATCTGCGTCGAGCGCTTAGCCCGGGCCGCGTATAAGGTGAAACAGGACCCGATGGACGCAGCCCTTTACTACCTCGCCATGCGCAAGAAGAACCTATTGTGGGGCCTGTTCAGGTCCAGTAGGGATGACAAGATGACCGCCGTAAGTAGTAATATAGATAGATCGATAAAACGTTCATTCACATTCACACACAAAAATTGGGTGGGGCTGTGTTGGGGCTTACGGCAGTCGTTTGTTTAACATGAAACGTATAGATGTTAGATCTACGATGGATAGTTACAGAGATATTGGCATGTAAAGTTTTGACGTGACCTTGCAGGAAGGACGCTCCGGGCTTCGCCCTACGCGGAGCTCGGCTTCTGGCCTCGTGGTTTGTTACTTGAATATATGTAAATTATTTTAGGTGGTATGGCTATGAAGCCTTAAGCCTTGTCAGGCGGTACGCTATGGAGCCTTAGATTGAATAATGTTTTTTTTTCTTCATTAAATTCATACTCCTTGTCAGGGTCACATTTTTCTATTCATAAATCTTAACACCTTTCTCAAGGGACCTGTACAATCAGAAATGTTTTGACTTCTCGCTCTAAATTGTCACGGTTCTACCGGAAACAGATCTAAGTCTATTTTGTTATATCTGTTGAATTTCAGTTTTCTCACCTGGTACCCCTATGTGATTTTAAAGACGTTTCACGTTAAAATTACCGAAGTGAAAATTATTTATAAAAATACAAGTGGATACTTACTGGGAAATCGAGTCAACGAGTTATCAACGGAGTCTTTTAAGGAGATTTAACATTATAAGGCATTGTGAAACCTTAATAGGTGTGTCACAATACCGTTCTCCAGTCTTAGTCATGCATAATCCTTAAAATAAAATAAATACTTACAATAAAAAGTAACATAATGTCCAATTTAATTTAAAAGTAATGCTTGAAATAATTTATTCTTGCCTTAATGCATCACCTCACTAACATGTTGAAGTAACAGTGTTGCAAAAACCGCAGCACGAACTCCGTCGTGCTCACTCACCCGTTACATGTTACTTGGATGTATTTAATTAATTTTAGGTGGTATGGCTATGAAGCCTTAGCCTTGTCAGGCGATCGCTCTGGGTCGACTTCTTTTATTTACACATACAACATTTACAACAATAGGTTCAATAGTCCCGAGTTACAAGCGCGACACGGTACCGGCACTTTCGGTGTCGCTCGACCGTAAGGCGGGTTCACCCATAGCGAAATGTAAGAAGACCAGATTTCTCTGTAAAAAATGGAAGCGCCTTGCAGAAGTTTCGTTCACTTTTTCTATGAAATTTTGAATTAAAGTATTTTGTTACTCTAAAACATTGTCTTAAGCTTCTCTTTTTTAACCGACTTCAAAAAAGGAGTAGGTTATAGTATGTATTCCTTTTTTAATGTATGTTCACGGATTACTCTCAATTGTGGACCGATTTTCAAAATTATTTTTTTATTCGAAAGAGTATACTGCCGTGGTGTCCCATTGTCACCAAGTCAGGATCTCATGATAGAATCCCAGAGAAATTGAGGGAAACCCTCAAACTTTATAGGCATATATTACAAGTTTTATGTATTTCCTACATTTATTCAAGTATTTGCGTCTGGTAGTCATCATCTCATGTTGATGAACTAATGATATAAGGTAAAACTTCTTAACGATTAGGAGTTGGAGGATAACTCTTTAAATATTATATGTAGATACATATAGACCGATAGTTGTATGTCACCAAGTCAGGATCTGATAATGGAATCCCAGGGAAATCGAGGGCAACCCTCAAATTTTATTGACACGTATCATGTGTTTCATGTTTTTTCTAAAGCTATTTTAGTTTTTGCGTCTGGTAGTCATCATTTTATGTTGATGAGCTGATGATGATAGGTACAACTCCTTAACGGTTATGGGTTGAAGGATAATTATTTAAATATTATTCGTAGATAACGTAGGTTAGCTTAGACCGATAGTTGTAGTTTTTCAGGTTATTCAGGTAAGCTGATGATGGAAGGTTTGACTCCTTTACTTTTATGCTGCTGAGATGATGATGGAAGCTACAGGACTCTGTGTCAGTTAATTAAACACATGCATTATGATATGATGATTGGGTTTAACGCCGTTCCAAAGATATCATTATCACCTAAAATAAAAAAACTAAAAACCGACTTCAAAAATAAATTCACTCTTAAGTATAATATATTTCTATATATGAATACACGAAATTAACCAACAATAATGAAATCAAAGGTAGGCACGAATCATTTTTTTACAAGCGCCTAAAATTTTTTTTAGGACGGTGCCAGCGAAGCCATTGAATCTAAAACATTTAATAGGTAAGTAGCTGTCTACTGGTGCCAACCTCAAAAAAAATGTAGGCCCCCAATTTGACTCGTACCTTTGACTCCATTATTGTTGGTTAATTTCGTGTATTCATTTATTAAAATATTATTTAATACTTTTGAGTGAATTTCTTTTTGAAGGCAATTTTCAGTTTTTTTTACTCTTTAAAAAAAAATCTACAATAGATAAGACCTTGGCATCGTCTCACCCTGATGTTAAGTGACGATGATGCCGAAGATGGAAGCGGGCTTATCGATTACCCTATCTTATCTTCAAGCCGTAACACATCAATGCTGTTAACACTTATGTTTGGCGGCAAGACTTAGATTGGATGGGGGTAGCTAGGTAGGCGGGCTTAGAATATGCTCAAACACCAACCAATCCAAGTTTTACAAAATTGACTTAGCCCGGAATCGAACTCGCGGCCTTCCGGTCTGAAGCGAACGGACTAACCATTTCTTATGCTGATGGGTTATTTTTCATAAGGTAAAGGCATAGTCCTAAGTCCATAGTATGGCCTAACCCTTTGATTATACATTAAATAACTAGATCCTCGGTTTCATACAAAACAAGCATTAGAAACTGTCTGGTAAATATACTTGCAGTTGTGTGACAGGAGCCAAGGATAGAAATATACCAAAAGGGAGAAAGAACCGCGCTTTGTTGTTTTCTTCTTTTTAATGTTGTGGTGCAATAAAGAATAATGTATTGTATTAGGACAGTTTTGACAGCGGGACCGTGAATCTAGTTCTTTTATGTTTAATCGAAGGCGTAACCTTTAAAAAGAGACCCGTAGCACACCCCGGACACTTCATACAATCGGCACGAAATGACTTTTCAAAAACCAAATAACGAAACAAATGAAATCAGGGCGAAATTCTATACGTTCGAGAACCAAACTTAAACCAATCTGTAACAACCTGGGAGATGAGGGGGTGAGGACGCCATCTAGAGAGCGGCAGGGAGTGTCCATACTGTATGTTAGTACTAATATATATACTTTGCCCTTAGTATGGAAACTCCAACAGTTGGATTGCTGCAGTTTGTCGTTAACGATGATTAATACTGATGTTTGATCGGACAGTTTTTCTCCAACAACTTTGCGGAGGACCGATGGAGAAAGGCGGCGTTAAAGAACGCTTTCGTATTGCTGGGTAAGCAACGGTTCGAGCATGCGGCCGCCTTCTTCTTGCTCGGGTCAGCGCTCAAGGATGCTTTGGAGGTAAGAGCGTTTACGCAAAATCGTAGCGTGTTCACAAAATCGTTTCTAATACAAACCTAAAATTTTACTACCTTTTGAAAATGGATGGGCCGATTATGAAACTTTATACTCTTAAGCAAATCACGAAATTCTAGTTTGTGGATATATTATTTTTTAGAAATTCTTTATTTTACAAAAGATAAGCTAATTTTAAGATTACTGTGAAAACCTTAAATCACTATTATTTAGTGACAACACAATTTTTTTTTAAACGTAATCCATCCATAAATTAGATTTTTTTGACTTGCTTATGTGGATGTATAAAGTTTAATTAGAATCGGCCCATCCCTTTTTAAGAAGTCATCATCATCATATCAGCTCATATACGTCCCCACCGAGGGGCTCGAGCCTACCCTGAATCATGGCAATAGGGCCTTAGTCGACCACGCGGGCCCAGTGCGGGTTGGTCGACTTCACACACAACCTGCGACTTTATTCGCAGGCGTGTGCAGGTTTCCTTACGATGTTTTCTTTCACCGTAAGAGCGTCGGATAAACGTACATATGAAATCTAAATTCGAAATCACATTGGTACGTAGCAGGTTCGAACCACGACCTCCCGGACAGGAGGCGGTGGCCCTAGGCATTACGCCACCGACGCTCTTTTTAAGAAGTAGGAATTTTAATTTTGTATGGAAAACGATTTTGTGAATTGTTTAAGTTGCTGAAGTTCACATGTGTAAGATATTTGTAGAAATTATTCGCAATATTAGCTATAAAAAGTAATGCAATAATCTTGATCCTATTCCTGATAGTCCTATCGAGCTCGAAACACGTTTACAAACGCTCACGCTGACACGCTCGAATAAAAATTACAACTAAAATTACTACAAAAAATCCCTTCAATCCGTTGCTCCGCTGCGACGCCGACGTACGCGAGCGTGGAAATGAGTTTCCCAAATTCCCCGGGAACTATGTCAGGATATGCTAATTAGTAAATTATGTCAACCTTAATAACCTTTTCACTCAGTGCATATCTGTTTCGGGTCTGTTTTAATATAATGCAATCTGACAGACGGAATTCTTCCCCTTAACGAGAAATCAATGTGGTTTAATTACGATTGTAAAATAAAATCGACTTCTATCAATTCACAATCCTTAAAGTTTTAGACCTAATCCTCGAAATGTTTAATATTTTTCGAGATTGTATTGAATCAAGGATCTAGAATTGAATGCAAACTTGTTTGAGTAAATTGTTTGAAATATAACTACAATTGATGCTAAAATGTTAGAAAACTCTCTAATGTGTGAAATAAACCAATAGTTTGCTCGAAGTCTTTTTTAAATAAAAAAAATTAAGTCAAAACAAAAGCTATCGTATTTTTTTAATTAATTTAATTTAATAAAACTCAATGCGCACTTAAGCTAACCAGTGGTTATTTATCTATGTATAATCATGGAAATACTTTTATTTGAGCTGGTTTAAGTTGCACGACTGTGACAGACAATTTACTGATCACTTGTAGGTGCTGATAACTCGTCTCGGAGACCTCCAGCTGGCCATGGTAGTCGCGAGGCTGTACGAGGCAGACAACCCATTGCCTGACACTTTGAGGAATTTACTCATGGACGAAATATTGGGGTGAGTCAGTTTGGAGTCAACCTTTGATTAAAGTACATTTGGAGAATTAGCTTCAGTACACCCGTACAGAGTTCTGGAAATGTGTTGAATGACAAAACAATTTATTTTACAAAAAAACCCGTACGGATTTCTGGAAATGTGTTGAATGACAAAACAATTTTACAAAAAAAATATAGGTATTTTTTTATTTAGAATCATTTTTATTTTTCATTAATTTTAATGAATTTCACTGCTGGACGAATTATCTTCAGAATCGCCATCTACATTAATAATTAAAGACTGAACAAGATTCGCGCGACCTCGTGTGGGTGTAAGACAGCGACTCCGCGATTGAATTCAGGGTGGCCCCTTTGATACAAGTGTTTGACGCAAGCCGGCAGCAGTGAGCGGCATTTATAAAAGGTGCAGCTAATTCAGCAAACGAACTTTATAAGCAATAGCTATTTATGCAACTGTTGCATAATGAGGGGTATTTAACACGAGTGTGGTTTATGAAACGAGCGCAGCGAGTTTCATAAAAGTATACACGAGTGTTAAATACTAATTATGTACAGTTGCATACAATAGTTTATCTACACTCATACAACAAATTTAAATTAAAGACAAAATAAAGTAATCATTGTTTATTGTAATAATTATTGACATTTTGTATGGTACAATTATTAAAGGTTATTTTAGTTGCTGTTTCAAGAATATCCGGGGGTGTCAAATTTTCGTCTATATCACTATCAGTTTCAGACATTTTACTGGGTTTTTAGTAAAAAAAACTTGTAATAACGACTTACTTATTACAACGAATAACGAATTACATATTATACAAACTGCATAAGGAAAAATACAAACGTTAATGGCGCGAAAATAAATTTGCAGTAATATCGCACCGCGCATGCGCGCGGCCAAGGTTGCGTTCCGAAACACGCTAGTGTGCTCAAATAGCAAGCATCTGCGTAAAAATTTTAAAAAAAAAACTTCATTTTGTTACAACTTTGCGATAACGAAATGAAATTTGTATGGATCCTTAGTCACGGCTCCATCGAAAGGTATATCATTTGCTTAGCGTTTCTGATAAGTAAATGAAGGATTTACGACATGAGTGTAGATAAATATGATTATGTGTCTGTCATACCACCTATGTACAGTGTATAACAAAACAGTGTAGGAGCTACGGTTAACCAACTGTGGCTTCACTTGGTTGTTGTTGCACTTAGCATCAGCCGCGGTCACGTTAAGGGCATTTAGATTTACACCTACGGACCTGTGCAAAGCGACCGTCATACACATCTGAAATCAGGATAGGTTTCCTCACGATGTTTTCCTTTACAGTTAAAGCAATAGGTAAGTATATGTACGTAAGTTTAGAAAAACTCATTGGTACATTGGCTGTCAGGATTTGAACCCGGGACCTCTGGGGAGAAGGACCGAGTCGTTACCGTTTAAGTCACCGACGCTTTTTACTTGTCATAATGAACGACTTCGCCAAAGATACTCATAGACAATTCACAAAAAAAATCCACTTTTCATTTCTCCTTGTCACTCAGATATTTATAATAAAAATATACTTCTAATATGAGTGTTATGCTGTTAAACAAGCTTCCTATAGAAATAATGCATGCCTTATTGACGGCTAAATACAAAGGGCAGGGTCATACAAAACAAATCAAATTGAATTAGCCACCAACAACTGAACATGTATATTATAAAAAATAAACGAGAAATATGGCAAACAGACGTGAAGTATTGACAGGATGGGGAGGAATATATATAATTTCAAAAACAAACAAAATAACAAAAGTTAAAATATACAAAAAGATGTTATATAAACAGATGGAAAATTAAAAAAATAACCAAAAAGATTGACTTCGTCACACTATTATTCATTTACGGTGTGGTAGGGATAATTTTTGAAGAACCAATAATTACCACTAAAACAGATGGCTGTTGGGGCAGTAAAGTTCTCGAGTGGTGACCGCGCACCAGAAGACATAACGTAGGCAGGCCTCCCACACGGTGGACCGGCGATCTGGTGAGGGTTGCGGGAAGCCGCTGGATGCGCGCTGCGCAGCACCGGTCGTCTTGGAAATCTTTGGAGGAGGCCTTTGTCCAGCAGTGGACGTCTTGCGGTCGATATGATGATGATGATGATGATAAATAAATACCAATTAAGTATCTTAGTAACCTACCAAGAAAGTAACATAAATCACACTAATACAAATTTTTTTTTAGCGGTGAATTAGAAGACGGCGAAATAGATCTCGAACGAGCCCACCCGGATCCTTTCATTCGCTCCATGGCCCTGTGGGAGCTCAAACGCTATGGCGAAGCGTTAGACACACTTCTCAATCCCGCGGGAAGATTGCACGCGGCAAAGGACAATGAGCCCATGCCTAGCGTGTTCAACTTCTACGTGTATCTGCGTACGCACCCAAGGTTGAAGCGACATAACATGCCTACTCAGGTTAGACTTCTTTCTATATCTTCACAAATCTTTGACTATCAAAGCTGCTTTTATTGATTAACCCTTACTATAGCGCAGTGCGTATGTGTATAATAAAGGCGATTACAAATCCATTATGGCAGCATTGGATGATGTAGATTGGCAGACCATACTCAAGTCAGGCACTTTAGACGAATCCTTAGAAATATTTTATAAATTAATAAATGATTTGATAAACAAATACATTCCTAATAAAAATTAGGCCCAATCATTACCCGCCATGGTTCAGTTCTAGTTTTAAAAAAATGTTAAAAGAAAAACATGAATTTCATCGCAAATTCAAAACATACGGAAACTTATCCGACTATGCAACGTTTTCTTTGCTTCGCCAATGAGCGGTGGAAGCTGAGAAGGTTTGTTTTCAGTCTAACATGACAAAAATTCAGAAATCAGTCAGAGACAATCCTAAATCATTCTGGTCCTACCTAAAATGTAAATACAAGACTAATACATTACCCAATATTCTTAAATACAAAGATATCAAGGCTACCACTGTGGTTGAAGTATGCAATTTAATCGCGGACTACTTTCAGTCCACGTTTTTTACCAACTCAAACATTGCTCCCAATATTAGTACTTAGCCCCTAACGTCTAATACATTAATAGTACATTACTGCAGCAACCGGCAAAAGAGGCAATGATGGACGAACGTGTAAATGTGGGCCGAGTCACATATACCTAAGTCCATTAATGCCTAGTTGTGGCCAAGGCTTGTTTAGTACTATTCTCGAATAATGCGCGGAAATTAAAACTTCAATAATTACTTTTCAAAATCAATGACGAACAACGAACAATAATAATTTTTCACGCGCCAAAGTGTTCATTCGTTTTTTTTCAATAAACAGCGTTCTATTTGCAAGTCAGTTCGAAATTTAAATAAAACCTTTCGGAGTAAAATGTAGTTCTATTTTTAAATTACATGACAGATATGAGTTTACATAGTAATTTATTTGGCCGCTAAACACGACAGATATGGATTTTCATACAACTTTTTCCGGCCGCTGCCCGCATTTATTTGGCCAGTACAGCAATTTCGATTTATCTCGAAGAATGCTGTCAAAATAATGCTCAAATTTCCAAGCATGTTTGAGAAAATAACATTACCACAATAGAAATAAGTCCTCTGTCCTGGTCTACTAACAACAAATAATTTACGCGCTGACTTACTAGACTTTCGTAGACGACCAATCTTACACTTACCGTACGCTAGAACAAATTACAGACAAAATTCATTTACAAATCGATCATCAATATAGTTTAATGAATTCTCGAATAAATACGATTTTGACCTGTTTTGTGCCAGCATTGCTACGGTCCGAAGGGTTCTCGCCGAGGAGTTCTTCGGTCTCACCTCTAATCTTGTATAATCCTCTTTCATTTGCCATTTTTGATTATGTATTTTAATTATAAGTATCTACCTACATTTCTTTCTCCTCATCAGAATGTTTTAATTCTTGTATGTTTATACAAGCTTTTTTTTAACTTCTATTGGTGAAAACTTGTTAATAGCATAGAACAATTGGCTCCCTCTTAGCGCAACTCATTTTCCCCACAATGGACCTCCATCTCTTCTTGACCTCATTATTACGTCTTCTCCGGATCTTGTTGCGAGTCATGGCCAGTTCAACGCTGGCGCCTTTTCCGTCCATGACTAATATATGCATCTTTTAAATTTAGGCTACCTAAGCGACGCCATAAAGTTCTAATGTTGCGAAATCTCGAGTCCATTAACCACCATGCGTTTATGAAAGATTTCTACGAAGCGGACTGGGACTCGGTCCTTTTAGCATCTGATGTAGATACCAAACTGAATACCTTTAACCACATTATCTTTTCATTATATGACAAACATGCTCCACTTAGACCGGTCCGACTGAAGCACTACCCAGCTCCTTGGCTCACCTCTGAAATTAAGCGCCTCATGGCTAAGCGGGACAAGGCCCGCTTAAGATTGCGTCGTGAACCGACAAACCGAAACAGGGACATATTTATAGAGTTACGCAATCGATGCAATAAAATTTGCAGGAACGCCAGACGTCTCCACATCCATTCTTCTATCGAGAACTGCCCACCCAACAAGCTTTGGAAATTTCTAAAGTCACTTGGCTTGGGGAAGCTACAGTCAAGTTTTTCCTCTGACGTGGACTTCAATGCACTGAACGCTCACTTCAGCTCATCACCATTCCACCTGGATCCGCTCTCTAAGCAACTTGCTTTGTCCCGTATAGCAAATATTTCCCACCCTAATTCCACTACCCTCGAGCTAGGAGAGATAACTGCTGAACCTTAAATCAATCAAGACAAAAGCTGTCGGCAACGACGGGTTGAGTCTTGATTTGATAATTCCTATACAAGAACATATATCACCGATCCTCACCAATATACTAAACTGCTCCCTATCTACTGGTGTTTTTCCATCTTCATGGAAACTCGCTCATATAATCCCACTTCCCAAAAAACCCAACCCTTCTTCCTTTTCTGACTTTCGTCCCATTTCAATTCTTCCTGTTCTCTCGAAGGTTCTTGAACACTTTGTAAACGATCGCCTTACCAACCACCTCCGCAGGCATAATCTCCTTTCCCCTTTTCAGTCCGGCTTTCGCAAAGGTCATAGTACCGTATCGGCACTGGTCAAAATCACTGATGACATTCGTTTAAACATTGAGAACAAATTTCTCACTCTACTAGTGTTACTCGACTTCAGTAGTGCTTTTAACACAGTTGATTTTGACCTCATGCTTGGTATCCTCAAATCCCTAAACCTCTCCTCAGCAGCTCTCTCTTGGTTTCACTCTTACATTTACGATCGATACCAGCAAGTAAAGATCGACAGTAAGTGTTCTAACACGTGCCCACTTACCGCCGGCGTCCCCCAGGGTGGCGTTCTCTCCCCTGTTCTTTTCTCCATTTTCATAAATAACATAACTTCTTCCCTTTCCTCTTCCTACCATCTGTACGCAGATGATCTCCAATTTTATACCGCCGCACCCCTTGCAAATTTCGATCGGGCAATAGAAGTTGCTAATGCTGACCTGGTTGCAATTGCTGAGTGGTCAAGCCTTCACGGACTTCTTGTCAATGCTTCAAAGTCCCAGGCAATTGTAATAGGCAGCCCTCATTTCATTTCCAAGTTTCAGGATTTAGGCGTGCCCAACTTGGTATTTAATAACACAGTTATACCTTTCTCCTCTACTGTAAAAAATTTAGGTATCACCTTGGACCAAACACTTTCCTGGTCTCCACAAATTAATGAAGTGAGTCGCAAAGTCTTTGACTCTCTACACTCATTAAAACGGCTTCAAAATTTTCTTCCTTTCGACACTAAACTTCTCTTGGTCCGTTCTCTTCTTCTTCCACTGCTGGACTACGGCGATGTTGTCTACCTCGACCCCTCTTCTGAACTGCTGGATAAATTAGAGCGACTTCAGAACCAGTGCATTCGTTATGTATTTGGCCTTCGGAAGTACGACCATATATCGGAGAGTCGCAGTAAGCTGGGTTGGCCACTCATCCGCCAGCGGAGAAATCACCATATCCTGTTCTTCCTGTACAACGTACTATTCAACTCAGCTGCTCCGCAATACCTCCGTGAAAGGTTTCACTTCTGTACGGCTATGGAGAACCGTTTGCGCTCTAGCAAGAACCTAACTCCCACCCACAGCACCGGCACTTATACTAAGTCGTTCACGGTGCACGCAGCCCGCCTTTGGAACAGTCTGCCAGCTGACATTAGGATGTCTCCTACCCTTACCGCCTTCAAGGCCTGTCTAAAGGACAATATATGAGATCTTCCCATTTGTCTTGAGTATATATATATATATATATATATATATATATATATATATATATATATATATATATATATATATATATATATATATATATTATGTATCATATTTATTTATGTTACATTTATTTTATTAAATTAGGCTACGTAGGTTTAAATGTAATATTAGTTGTATTGATGTTTTTTTAACTAGCTTGTACGTAATTACGTGTTTCTTTGTCCTACTAAGTCCTCTGTTTAATATTGCAAAGGTTGACTGGAAGAGATCCCTCTAAGGGATAAGTCCGCCTTTGTACTTAAGGTTTTTTTTATGCATTATTTTAAGTGTATATTTTGTACAATAAAGAGTTTCGAAACAAACAAACAATTTATAAGTTACTAGCTGTCCCGGCGAACTACGTACCTCCTTACATTACATTACACTGCACTACCCTAACCTACCCTACACTACCCTACACTACACTATACTACACTACCCTACCCTACACTAACCTTCCCTACACTACCCTACCCTACACTACCCTACCCTATCCTACCCTACATACACTACACTACACTACCCTACACTACACTACACTACCCTACACTACATTACCCTACCCTACCCTACCCTACACTACCCTACCCTACCCTACACTACCCTACCCTACCCTACACTACACTACACTACCCTACCCTACCCTAACCTACCCTACCCTACCCTACATAAAAACCTTCTCCTGACAATAACGAACTCGACAAAAAAATAATTAGCGAAATCGGTCCAGCCGTTTAGGAGGATTTCAATGACTAACACACGGACAGAAGATTTATATATATAAAGATTTGACTGTTATTATTTAGCTGTAAGTTTTCCAAAATAAATAAAATAAATAAATATGGTGACTTATTACATTTAACTGTGGGAACTCAAACGCTATAGCGAAGCATTAGACGTACTTCTCACACCCCGGACACTGCATATAAAAGTCGTGAAAACACATTTCTAAAAACAAATTACGGAGCAAACAAAATCACGGCGAAATCCCATACGTTCGAGAACCAAACTATAAGCAATCTATATCAATCTGGGTGACGAGGGGGTGAGGTCGGAATATTGAGAGCGGCAGAGAGTGTCCATACTGTATGTTAGTACTAATATACAGGGTGAATACTAATATACAGGGTGAAACTTTGGAACGCCACTCAGTTTTTGAACAACTCTACATACTGGAGATAGACAATTTTACTCAAAGGAAACATTCCTTTATTTTTAAAAAGAAACAGAACTGCATTAACAGATTTTCGAAAATTCGCTTGCCACACCCGGGAATCGAACCGGTGTAAAATCCGAAAAAATTACACCCTGTACTTTTACGGCATCGATCGATAAGGTCAATCATAAGGATCAAATCTCTCTAACAAACGTGGTAAATTAAATGAAAGAAAAACCATGAAATCTAAACTTGTAAATTCAATAGGATAAGATAAAGCACTTTTACTCAATGGTCCATCAGATTACTTATGTTAGTAATTATTAATTATCGTTGAAGTCATTTATTTATTAAAATGACGAAGAACTATTTAGATAAAAGATTGCATTTTGCACGGGTTTGTAATGCTGGCTTGACACAACATTTAAAAATTGAATATTTAAAAATAAAATAGTGAAATAGAACGCCCTGCAATAGTCTTTTGTTATTCACATTTTATTGTTTATACAAATCATTTCATATTTGTCAGCTCACCGTAATAATGGCTTATCAAGAACAATTTGATTTAATGGACGCTTATTTTTTAAATCACAAAGATGTGAATTTAGCTCTGCGGTGGTATGGAGAGAGATTCGGGACCGACAAGTAGCAACTCGATTTGTTTTGAAGAGAATGGTTGATAATTTAAAAAATACTGGTAGTTACAAAAGGCAACAACAACGTCCTCAGCAGGACTATTCCGATTTTGATGTAAGTGTTTTAACATACTTCGAAGCATATCCAAAGGCTTCAAGCAGAGAAGCTGCCGAGGAAATTTAGAACCACCCAAACTCGCGTACTTAAAGAGCTGAAAAAGTATAAGTATAAATGTTATCGTGAAGGTCGGTTGGTTCAAAAATTGCATCCTGGGAATCGTGAGAGACGACTACAATTTTGTCAAAACATTCTGACAGAAGTTGCCCGTAACCCCACTTTTTTGAGTAACATTGTATGGAGTGACGAAACCAACTTTAGTAATAACGGCATGTGCAACCGCCGCAATAACCATTATTGGTCTCGAGTGAATCCTGTTCGTGTTCATGAAACTAACAGTCGAGTGAGATTCTCTTTTAACGTCTGGTGCGGAATTAGGTGAAATACAGTTGTGTTAGTCCACGTGTACGAAGGTCATCTAAACACTGTCAAGTATCTTGAAATACTGGATCTCCTAAGAAATGAGTTAAATGTTTTACCTGAGGAAGAGCGAAACCAAGTAATGCTACAGCAAGATGGTGCTCCGGCCCATAACAGCAGAATCACCACTGCCTATGTTAATAACCATTTCAATACCTGGATCGGTACTAACGGCACAATCAGATGGCCTGCGAGATCACCAGATCTCACCCCTTTCGATTTTTTATGGGGATGTGTAAAAAAAATTAATTAACAAAAATTCCTATGCAACTGTAAACGAGTTATAAGAGCTGAGGTGCACAATACGATTATGAATATTCATCACAACTCGATATTAAAAGTTACTGGAAATGAATTACTTAAAAGAATAAATTTCTGTATCCAACAAAATGGAGCTCATTTCGAGCAACTAATTAGTTAATTTACCCTTTTTTTCGTTCAATTAAAAAAGTTTAGATTTCATGGTTATCCTCTCATTTAATTTACCACGTTTGTTAGAGAGATTTGATCCTTATGATTGACCCTATCGATTGATGCCGTACCTGTCGATCGATGCCGTAAAAGTACAGGTGTTATTTTTCGGCTTTTACCCGGTTCGATTCCCGGGTGTGGCAAGTGAATTTTCGAAAATCTGTGAATGCAGTTCTGTTTCTTTTTAAAAATAAAGGAATGTTTCCTTAAAAATAAAGGAATCTCCAGTATGTAGAGTGCTTTCACTCCAGGTGGCGCACCCTGTATATACTTTGCCCGCGGGGAATTGACCGCGGCAAATGAGAATAGGCCCTCCGCTACTAACGTTAACAGCTGTTTCTGAAATCTCATAAAGCAACGTGTGACGGACGGGCCGCACTACGCAGCGTACCTGACCTAGATCTGCGTACGCATCTAAGTTTGATGCATTATAAGACTTTTTCTATATCCTAGTCTATTATTATTGGCTGTTTATGCCTATCCCAAGGCGCATTTCTCAGTCTCCCTCCAGTAACTTTGCTTTGCACAGACTTCTTTCGCATTTAATTCTCTCTTGTTGCCTCGTTGTAAATAACCTGGTTAGTGCGAGTTGGACTCGCGCATTACGGTTTTCTGTGGAATTTTTTTTTTTGGAATTGAACTCGAGCTTCAAAGGTTATAGTAAAAAACACGACTGCTTAAAATATTTGTTTGCGCGTTTAACGATTTTGCCACTAGCGAAGAGGCTCACGCACCTCTCAGTTTTATCCACAATTGGCAAGCCCTTGGCATTATTACACCTGATGGTAAGTGACGATGATGCCGAAGATGGAAGCGCGCTTACCAAGATAACGCAATGGATGTTACGCTTAAAAAATACAGCTTGGTGACAGACAGACGGACGGACGGTTTAGGTTTAGTAAAAGGTTTGTCACCCTTTGGTGTAACTCTTAGATCACAGAAGAAGAACCGCGAAAGTACACTTCCGTGAACGAAAAAGGGTGAATTTACGTTCGGACACTTTTGACCACGTTACGCTGAATCTCATTCTTGTATATCTGATCTAAGGTGTAACCCTAAACATAATACGAAGTAAATCTGAACCTGCGACTATGCTATACGATAATCAACTTAAAATCATATCTTATTACAACAGGGTGGCACTCTAGCCCTGCTCCAGCATGAGGCAGATGAAGGAATCACTCGCCTCGAACGCCGGCTGTACTTCCAGACAGCGCACGGACACTTCAAAGCAGGCTGTCCAGCTCTGGCACTAGAAGTGTTATCCAAACTGCCTGCGCGAGTGAGAGACGAAAAACCACGTCATCAACAAGTCGCGACTGCCGCATCTGTGGATGATACGTTCATACACTCCGGTCAGCTTGGAGAAAACAGTAAAAGTACGCGTGTTTAATACCGTTCCCAGATAAAGCTTCATATTATGTTTGACAAAGCTTTGTGTGGGAGACACATTTATAAGAAATATTTGCCGGCATAATATGTTCGAAAATATTTGCGGAAATATTAATCGAAATATTTGCAAATTTCGACAATGAGCCACCTCCGTAAAGAAATATTGATGTAAGTTTTTGTCATAAGTTTGAAGCTATGTTTGGGAGAGCCTTTTGATTTTGTTGCAGTTTTTATAAGTGCAAGATTCTCTTTATTTCTAGAACACCTACTGTTTTACTTGTCGCGCTACAGTTCAACTTGCTACATACTTTGAGCGCGGTTTTCACTATACTACTACTTGTATACCGAGTGCGCTTTATCGGATTTATCGTGCGAATCATCGGCACCGTTTCATACCACAAACTTGTAATTACAAGTATGCGTTTCATGCACACATTTCACATCAAATTCAGCATTAAAACAATGAAAATTCGTGAATGGTTTATTTTCATATTTTTTTCTTAAATGGGACATACAGTCTAAACTACTGAAATGAGAAGTCTTTATGATTCATCTTGATCCAGAATGTATCCTGACCAATTAGGATTTATATCTTACAATAGAGAAGCAATGTCTTTTCGTGAAAAGAAAAGACCTGGCTCAACGGAGAAGTAAACTCAAGTAACAGAAACTGAGTCGTAGCTGAGGCAAATAAACTGTATAAAAATACACTGTATTTGCCTCACTCTCACTTACTACAGAATGAGGAAGGAGTCTGTCAGACGAAATAATTCACGCCGGCCCATGCGCGTGAAATAAAATCTCCCTCTGGAGATATAAAATCTCATTGGTCCTGGCTATATTACGATGTTACATGAAATTCAACATAGAAGGTGTTATTGTTGGTAGCCATTTCTACAGTCTGATTTTAATTTGTGCTTTTATTTATCGATTGTTTGCTAAATTATATATTTATTTATCATTTTCGGACCAACCGCTAACTCATTGGAAACTTGCAGATGAGGAACAAACTGCACCAGGCGGCGGTACGGACTGGGGAGCTACAGCGGTAGACTGGGGTGCGCCCGTCAGCGTCGCTAAGAATGACGAACTGGTGCTCAGTTGGGATGATGGGGATGATCGAGGGTGAGCCATTCAATTTGTTTTAATTTCTTAACACGTGGTAGGCTGGTCCACTTTAAGGGTGGTGTAAACTTTGATTACTCAAGTGTTTAAGCGTATGTCGTTCAATTCAATTCGCCCTGCATAGATTTGACATTGAATTTAAGGCGACGCAATGGAAACTTTGGTTTGGTTGATTTTTCTCAGCAATTAAAAACATATGAAAGTGATATTTTGTAACCTGATTCTTCATTTCAATGACTTCATTTTGTCAGTTGCAGAAACACAATTTATTATCTTTAATAACAGAAAAATAAATATCAAAGACACCTTTTAAAAACAGAGATTTGCATTCTACAGGCAAACCAATCAATCAATCAAATATGCTTTATTGTACAATTACAAAAATTACAAAATACAAGTACAGAATAAATAGTAAAATTAATTATTTAATTATTTAGTTCCTCTAAATTTTCTTAGTCGATTAGTCTAAACACACACTTCAATTAATTGTAGTCTTTAATTGAAACGGAAAACATTGAAATAGTGCAAAAATGTGGTTATTTTATTTACTCTTTACACGTGAAGAAAAAGACAGAGACAACTGCTCCAATTAATGCCTGGCCTTAACCAACAAAATAACATTTTGTCAAAACTTACAGGTCGGGTGCATCAGGCGCATCTACGCCTCCACTAGAAATGAAAATTGGCAAAAAGGACGATGACGTCACACCGGGCGAGAACGGTGTCTCGGATAAGGACAATTCTGGTGAACCTCCGCCCGTTGACATTATGGCTCAGCAGCTGAAGTTTGTGGCGTGTCTCAAGATACTGATGGAGGAGTTGAGCACGCTAGCTACCGGGTTTGAAGTGGATGGTAAGTTTTGATGAGATTTTTATTCCACCGCTGGTTTTTTTGAGAATGGAGTATCGGATAAGGACAAGTCTGGTGGAACTCCGCTCGTCGAGATTAAGGCTCAGCAGCTGGAATTTGTGATATCTTTAGTAGGTTTTAAAATTTATTAGCCCGCCGATTGTTCAAAAATGGCCGTTGGTTGAAACCTTTACTGTTATTACAGTCTTTAGTATGGTGATTAAAAGATTTTATGGGCCTTAACTCAAATAATGGCAGATTTCAGAAAGTTAGATCCCGAAGAAATACTTTTGGGCATCTCACTATATACTTATGTATGTAAGGTACAAGTAAACTGTCCGTGCGCAAAGGAAACTAACCAATTTTACAAAAAAAAAATCGACTGCCTAAAGTGTATCTTATGTCACTCAGGTGATCAAGACAAATCTAACGACACGTCACATTCCAAAATCCATACATGCTCAGCCAGGCTCAACCAATGAACCCAACATACATACACGCACCTAAAAACCCTTTTTTTGGCATTCGCGTAAAAATAGAGACTATGCCTTTATATTTATACAAATCTCCTGGAAACCTTATCGAATACTTGTTCTTTAGGTGGTCACCTCCGTTACCAACTATACATCTGGCTGGAGCGCGAAGTGGAGGCGTTACGCCGCTTGTGCGGTTACGCAGCCGCTACTTTCGCGAACGGTGGCGGCGAACTTATTAATGCTGAAGCAGAGCCGCCTCCGCTGCCCGAGAGACCGACGTTGCATCAGCTGTTGATAAGGGAGAAGGCGGACTTTGAGGCGAAAGTACAGAGAGCTGTTAGGAGAAAGAAGTGGCTCAAAGGTAAAGCTTTTCTTTTTAAATTTAAAACTAGTGCCCGCGTGGACATCGTTTTTATGACCTCGCGTGCGTAGACATGAGTTTTCTCCAAACAACTCGGGAACTTTACCGAGCTATTCTTGTTAGCAGTCTATGTCATTTTCCACCACCTCAACTATTTCTTTGCAAAAAATTACGTCAATCCGTTGCGAGCTCGACGCGAGCGTGAAAATGAATTTTCCCCAGATCTCTCGGAAACTGTCAAGCTTTGCTAACTAAAAACCCCGCAGTCAAATGTAAACGTAAACAAACCTTAAAATCTGTGATGATGGAAAAACTTCCGGTTCTTTCGAAGTGATATTCACATTTACACAATGGCAACAAAATGCACTTTCACTTTTGTGCACCAAACCGTATCTGCAGTAAGTAAATTCTTGGTATTTTTATGGAAAACATGAACACAAAATAAAATGCTATTAATTTCGGTTAACTGGACAGATGCTTGACAGCTTCGCCATTTTAGAGTCTATGGTAAACGCTAGTACTAATATAATTATATACTGTGCTATGGTTTAGCCAGAGGTTGCAAACATTTTGCAATGTTGACAAATGAATGAGTGAATGAATTTTGAGTAAAAAAAGTACTTACCTAAATTTTGCGTGCCGTGCTACATAAGGTACCTAACTGAATATAACTTGTAATGCCGTACTTAGTAGGTTAACAAGCGTGTGCGCGACTTGTAACGTGTTACTAAATGTGATTTAAAAAAAATAAGATTTTTAAGACCTTGATATGAAGAACGTTGACTATATCACCACTTTAATTGGTTTAAGTCCTTCGTACTGGATGACAAAGAACATTGCTCAAAGTGCATAGTACCGTGGATCTGAGTTCTAGTTTCCCATGACTTACAATCATTTGTGGTGATTTATTTATGTTTAGTTGTATTTAACATTACCGCATTACTGTGCATTTATTATTATTATTACGCATGTATTTTATCAAAAAGCCACAGTAAAAAGTTATTGTCAAAAGTACTCCCGAACGTCCAAAGATGACTCATTAATACTATTAATAGGTCATCTTTGGTCCAACTACCAAAAACCAATAATTATTAGATCCCAAAAGTACCAACTACCCAATAACAGTACAATGGGCCGTCGTACAGTGAACTGAGAATACTTATTTTAGAAACAGGTTTTGGTCAATGACATTTGCCGTTCCATTATATGCAAATGAAATATAACATACTGTCCTTGTTAGTATTTATGTATTATAAAATGTTTAAAATTATAATGAAACGGAAAAATACCAGGTTACCATGACCTATCTAAAACCTATACATTGAGACTATTCCAATGAGCCCAAACACGATACCTCTGCTGTAAGTTGGCGATGAAAATTGCCCACATCCCTTCATCACCTAGAAAAGAGCAGATGATCTTCAAATGGCTGAACGGATCTTCATAAATTATGGCTAAGAATCACTTCGATCACGTCCGCTTTCAAACAAAAAAAAACGCATCAAAATAGGTCCATTCGTTTAAGAACTACGATGCCACAGACAGACACAGATACACACGTTAAACTTATAACACTCCTCTATTTGCGTCGAGGGTTAAAAAGTTTCAATTATAGCAAAGTATTATCAATTAATATCATTAATTCATTTGATAAGTACATGGCTATTTTTGGTCCTTTCACAAAAACTGAAAACTATGAAAATCAACAACTTTTCTCAAATAACATTTTTTAGGAAATCACCATAGGTTTCTTGGGGTATGTTGTTCAGAAGTAAAAGCCACTGTGAATTTTTTGGCTTGGGAGGGGGTTAATAAGTAGCCCCGTATAGACGAAAAATAAAATAATGGCTGAATCCAAAATTTTGAATCAAATTTTTAGTACATCTTTAGTCTATGAATCTATCAAGACGCCATGTTTGTTTACATTTTGTCGCATTTCTGCGAAGACTATAGTCTACTCGTATGTTATTTCACACTACCTCTCAACTATCTCTGCCAACAATCCTTTGCTCCGTTGCGATGTTAAAGAAATCAACCAAGAAAAGAGTATTTTTTTCATATCTCTCAAGAACTGTATCAGACTATTCTATTTTCACGAGATAAAAAGTAGCCTATGTCCTTCTCCATGTCACAGACTACGTTTGGTGAAGCTGTTGAAGCGTGAAGAGGTAACAAACAAACAAACACCTTTTCATATTTATAATATTAGTAAGGTTTTTTAGTGTCTGACCGTATTTGGGATGATCGATTTACTCAAAGTTATTTTTCAGCCAATGAGACCCTCCTCCGCACACTTCTCTCCTACTGTTCACTTCACGGCGCGGGAGGCGGAGGGCTTGCTTCAGTCCGTATGGAGCTAGTGTTGTTACTGCAAGAGCTTGGACAGGACAAACAGCACCAACAGCTGTTGTCACCGTTACCGTTCCCGACGACGTTACCCTTGTTGGCGGCCGCCGTCGCTGCGAACAATACAGTAGTTGCAGATCCTGTGAGGCATTTACAGGTTTGTTTGGGACCTCTATCTCTACTCTAATTCATATGGAAATAGTCTTGTTACTACAGTAGCTAGGACATATAAGCGGTTTATTCCCTTTATAATAATATTGTAAAAACTGAAATTTATTCACGTATAAAATTAGTCAATTTTGGTCCTACAGTAGTAAGATTAGTATCGTTTATAGGTATATTAGTAGTATTATTTATTTGATTATTATCTCACCTGGTAGTGTTCTGAAGATTAGAGTGAGCTTTTCATGTGAATATATTGAGAAATAATTGACCACACTAAACTCGTCAAAAAACCGATTTTTCAACAGTCGGTGGCACACGATATGCTGGGCACGATAGGCGAGTTGGGCATCCCCGGCGGCGCGGCCACCCGACTGCTTCATACACTGCGGGAGCTTGCCGTGGCGCTATCCGCCTGCATATACCAGAGTCTCTGCGACTCTGACACCTTTAGTATGAAGCATTCTCATCATCACGATGGGTGAGTGAGGTCGAATATAAAAGCCGTAAGGTTGTTATTTCTTTGCTAACGACTTTAGTACCCCAAATTTTTACACACTTCGATTTTTAAAAATATACAATTATTTTTGTAGATACGGAATAGGGGATCGGACTGCATCAAAAATATAATCTGAAATATGATTTCCTGAATTGCTCTCCTCTTGAAGTTTCAAAAAACCTTACTTGTTTTGTTTTTCCATCACGTCTTCAATTTTTAATTCATCAAACTCTCAAAATAAGTTCGTCAATGACGCTTAAAATCTATGACGTCACTTGTGGGTATTTCAAACATTTTTAGAAAAAAAAAACGTTTTTGACAGATTGTAAAAAGTAACTCAAATGACTAGCAGTCCGATCCCCTATTATACTTTTCGCTTGGTCCGACAGGCCCCTTTATTGTTTCCGTGCATGTGAAAAAAAATTATTATTTTCAGTATCATCGCGGAAACACCTAGTACGTCCACCCACAACATGCTTGTTCGGCAAAGACGATACTCCACTGAGGAGCTTGTAGTCACAACGCTGCCCAACAAATGGCCAGGTAAGAAAAGAACCTACACATGAGCTAAATATAAATTAAATTAGTTTTACGCTGTTGAAACAGCCACGTTTTTGTAGTCATTCCAGTAGGATTTCCACGGCGACCGGTTCTGCGCTTCCCGCATCCAGCGTTTAATATCTGTATGTATTTAAACAAATATTAATATGTACATCAATTCCCTTAGTACTTCATCCGATTCCCATAGTACATGCTAAGTTTTTCCTGATTAACAAGTTTCTATCTCTACATGTAAGTAGTTTTTATCCCAGTAGTATTTCTCAAAGGAGATTGTATAATTTGTATTACACTTATTTAGAGTAAGTGCCAAAGAGGGTATAATTACTACGTTTTAGTTAATGCATTTTTGATTGCTTCAAAATGCCAAAATAAGATATATGACAACTAAACGAATTAATTAAAATAAAAACCCGACTGCATAAATCTGTAAAATGTTTAAATGTTTTCAGTAATTAACGGTTGGCTGGAAGAGATCCCTGTTTGGGATATGTCCGCATTTGTACATGTTATTTCTATACAGTACCTATAGTTGTATATTTTGTTTTACAATAAAGAGTTCACAAATAAACAAAAACTTAACCCCTCTTTTTTGGCGAGTCAAGTAAGAATGTATCCTATGTCACTCAAGGGATCAAGACAAATTTAACTATACCTCGCACTCCAAAATTTTTCAAACTGTTAGGCTACAGAGCGTGCCAAAAAATACACACATACACTCGAAAAACATAACCCACCTTCTGACGCAGTCGGGTAAATAGCAGATGATAAAAGAGTATTTATTGAATATGTTTTGGTGGTTGTTTTTAACCCTAGAACCCTACCCAGGGTACTATAGCACCCCCCGATAACTTTTAGTAGTAATATTTTTTTATCGGATGGCAACACAGCTTTGTTTTTTTTCTATTCTCCTATCAGTATAAGTTCTTCATTTTGTGCTAGTTGTCAATAGGCTAACATACTGGTAAGTGGTCTAAAATAATTAAACAGGGTGCAGCAGCACCCATGGGTAGTAAAATCGGTTAATGAGGAAGACCGGGACGACGAACTTGATGTTGGATTTCATGGCCTGCTGAATGCAGTGGGTATAAACTCAATGATACTATTGACATATAGCTTGGCTCAAAACATATAAATAATACCTAACAGAAGAACTTACATAAAGAATTTAGCAATTCAACTCCTAACACCGTGGTTAGAAGAACGAAAAAATTGACCCACTTTGCATGGTAATATCCGTGAAATGATAAACGGAATTCTAAAAAAACCTGATGTGCCAGAAAGACCTAGGATTGATATTCCTAAACAAGGGCGATGCAGATTTTGTTCGTACTCAAAGGAAAGGAAAAGTAGAACTTTTTGTAACACGTGCAAAACTCCTATTTGTAGCGAGCACCAAATTAAAATATGTGCCAAATGTTTAAAATAGTACTGATTCAGACTTTTATTTTAATTTTAATAATATCTTGGTCTAAACCAATAATAAATATAGTTAATAATTTTACAAGAGTTTTATTTTACAATTGTAAAATAATTAATAATTATCACAACACAAATATCAGGGTGCTCAGGCACCCTGGGTAGGATAAGTCCACTGCAAATATGGGTAGGGTTCTAGGGTTAAAGCCAAAATGAGATATAAGTATAAATGAATTGAATATTACATATAAGTTTTTTTTTTACTTTTAACTTGTAATTTGATATAACCCATAGGCGAGCGAGCTTTCAGATTTTGAATTGTAGCATTATTAGATATTCAAACTAATATTGATCCCAATATGCTATTACGTAGGAATTCATAATAAAAAAACCCTAATTTATTGTTTTAGGAGTGTCGGCGCTACGTTGTCTAGCCTTACGAGCGGCGGAAGAAGACGACGCCCCTCGCCTCCCAGTGCTGTTATCCGAAGCATTCTGCGCGGTTTACCTCGCTTTGTTAGGATGGGCCTTAGCCGCTAGGGACGCGCATCTATTGTACCGATTGGCCGCTCACACGGCCGACACCAAAGCACATGCGAAGCTGTTTGGCGGCGGAGTGAGGAGGTTGTTGACGACTGCACCCGCACATCCTCAGGTTTGTCAAGTTTACGAGCTTATTAGCTCAACCATTCTGCGCAGTCTACCTTGCTTTGTTGGGGCTGGGCATTAGTTGCCAGGAACGCGTAATTATTGTACCGATTCTGATACCAAAGCACATGCGAAGCTTTTTGGAGGTGAAGTGAAGAGATTGTAGACCGATGCTTCCATTGCGTTGGGGAATCTTGGTAAGCCCGCTTCCATCTTCGGCATCATCGTCACTTACCATTAAGTGATATGATGCCAAGGGCTTACCAATTGCGAATTTAAAAAAAAGTAGAAAGACTTTGACTATAGGTTTCTTGGAATACCGTGTTATCCAAGGGATATATATCTATATATAAATGGTCCATCATTAGGTTTGTCTTTATCTCAGGTTCATAATCATATCAGCCGAAAGACGTCCACTGCTATGCAAAGGCCCCTCCCTAGAAATTCATTTTATCTCAGGTTAAGAAAATTAAAACGAGCTGGAAAAGCTCAAAAATAAGTTTGAACAACTTATTATCCGAGATACAGCTTAAGAACAAAAGTAAAAAGTCACAGTGTCGTTTTTTCAAATTCAGCAGCTCTTTTGTTTTACAAATAGAGTTACAAAAGTGTTCAGGAGACCTGCTTTTTCATCTTCTTTTAAAATCTGATCGGTCCAAAATATCTTGAAAACTTCACCAACTGATATCGTTTATTGTTTAATATTTTGTCTTCGACAGCCAAAGCTGGTCGAGCGTCCAGAAGGCACGTCAGTGTGGACGTCACTGCGAGAGAAGCGAGCGCTCCTCAACATGAGGATATTAGGTCTGGGACCAACACAACCGCACAAGAACATTCAAGAAGGCAGACCTACTTACAGGGAGCAGTTTGTGCCGCCACATTGCAGTATATTGACGTTCCTGCTCACTAAAGTAAGATGATAAAGAATAACGTAAGAAAATATAAATTCTGTAAGTAATAATGGATTGTAGGTGTGAAAGGCTACTTGTAACTTGAAATCTTTAAGCTGCGCGCCTTTAAAGCGGATGACGTATCGCGTCGACATTACGGGTTTGTCAATCGCACAAAAAGCCCATCGCTCTTCTGTGGCCGATCAGTTGCGTCCACTGGATTCGGATTTTCGCATCGGCATTTCGCGGCGATTTCAATGCGAATGGCGCAATTGGCGCGTTCACTGCCTATGACGTCATCGGCAGATCTTACTTAAAATTCCGACATCCAGCGCGGAATATCCGAATCAATGGATGCAGTTCTATAGGAACTCACACAAAACAAGAAATATGGCTGCTCAGTACTCCGAAGGATTTGAAAGCTCATTTATCGTTATGAAACGAATTAATACGTGTTTCATGTTACGACCGTGCTTCCCTTCTTTGGTTAGGTTTAAATATACTTTAGACATATGCCACTTACATGAGAAAACAAAAGAAACAAAATAAACAACGCAAATAGGTAAACAGTCGTCGTACCGTAATTTGATTTAGTCTCAAGACGTGAGTAAACCATCTTTCTGAAGAATATGTTGTACTAAATTTCTTTTAAATTGACCAAATGATTCACTTTTTTTACAATTGTGGGTAACTTATTACAAAGTTTTGAAGCCTCGTAAGTAAGCATTTGTTCACCGAAGTTGGTTTTACCTACAATAGTGGATCGGAAAACATCAAAAATAAATTCTGAAATATGATTTCCTAAATTGCTTTCCTCTTGAAGTTTCAAAAAACCTTACTTGTTTTGTTTTTCCATCACGTCTTCAATTTTTAATTGTTCAAAATCACAAAATCAATGACGCTAAAGATCTATGACGTCACTTGTGGGTATTTCAAACAATTTTGGAACAAAATTTCATTTTTGACACATCATAAAATTAACTCAAATGACTAGCAGTCCGATCCCCTATTATTTTCTTTGGAATAAATAGTAGGTAATGAAATTGTTTCTCCACGTAGCCGACGGCAGAGCAAGACCCGGACAACAATGACTACGACTCGGCGGAGTCTGGCAACGAGGACGAAGAGGAAGACGAGAGCGAACCGGAAGACGACGACATATTTGACACTTCAATCACCAGGTATTTTGCTCGGTATAACACCTGAAAATGGTAAAACGGAAGCGGTGGTAGCTCAGTGCGTCTGGATAGGTTTGACTGTTAGTTGATTTTTCTCGGCCTTTTCCGTGCTTCGCTAGTCACGTTAAGTCGTTATTGGCGGTTGCTATCACCACATGGCAGTCGTTAATCAGTTCAGATGCCTTTAAGGCGGCTTGAAAAATTTCTGACAGTGGGGTCCGCCACTAGCCCTATAACCTCTACCATCCTGTACTTGGCCCGAGTTTAGGAAGAGACTCGTGCCTCTGCAGTGGGGACGTATAAGGGATGTTAACGAACCTAAAAATGGTAATCGATTTCGTTACGAGCTTGTAGAAAAATCGCCGCGGGTGCACAGCGATCTTGCCTGGTTTTGTACTAGATAACGCAGTAATCCCACCTTTCGCAGTACACACCCTCGTCAGCGATCTGTCAGATACTTTGCCACTTTTGTCAGAAGATAGTTCACACCGTCCTTTGTTTATTTTTCTGGCAATCTTTTGAAACTTGCTCTTAAGTCAGTGCAGGTACAAAGGTAAGAAAAAAACTCTAGAGAGCAAACCTTCAAGTGCAGGCAACTTGGGCAAGATATTTGTCTCGGCCAAATTTTCTTAAAGAGCCAAACATTGTACAAGATCCCTTGATATTCAAGCTAGTATACATTACATACCATTTAAAAACCTGATCGATACTTCTTTTTACGGTTAGATCTTAAGATACTTGGTTTGAAACCGCTTGCAAAACGCCAGTGTGATAATGTAAAGCCCATGAAACTGTTTTATTAGCAGGAAAGACAAACGGAAGCTCAGTAACACGGAACATTCAGATCCCGACTCGTACTCGTGGCTGGTGATGCGCGTGGCCGTGCTGCGCGTGGCCCAGTACAAACTGCAGCACTTCCTGCAGCTATGCGGCATCGAGATGTCAGGTGTGTCACTGTACTGTAACATTAACACAACACGGAATATTCAAATCCAGACTCGTACTCGTGGCTGGTGATGCGCGAGGCCGTGCAGAGCATGGCCCAGCACAAAATGCAGCACTTCCAGCAGTTGTGCGGCATCAAGATATCAGGTGTGTTACTGTACTGTTACATTAACACAACACGGAACATTTTGATCTAGACTGGTACTCGCGGCTGCTGATGCGCGGGGCCGTGCTGCGCGTGGCCCAGCACTCCCTGCAGCTGTGCGGCATCGAGATCTCAGGTGTTTCACTTACTGTTACATTAACTTTTGAAACTTCGATGCCCTTGAACTAAGAAGGAAATTACAACTAGCGATGCATTACTGTCTACTTTTGCGTAACAAAATTGATAACCCAGTGGTATTATCGAGTATTAAGCTCTTTGTCCCTGATCATTACGTGCGCTCGGGGCGGCGGCACCACCAGCTGCTGGCGGCGGGTGTGCATCGCACGCACTACGCACACCATGCGCCCACTTCCCGCGCGCTGGCGCTACTTAATGAATTCGTCGATAGGATCCAACTTGTTGACATTTTTGATGACAATATAAACAAAATATACTATCATTGTAGAATATTCCTTAGTTTTAGATAACTTGTGTAACAACAATAGCGGTTTGGGTGTACTGTAAGCTCTTGTTGTATTTTAAATAAATAAATAAACACAACACGGAACATTTACATCTAGACTGGTACTCGCGGCTGCTGATGCGCGGGGCCGTGCTGCGCGTGGCCCAGCACTCCCTGCAGCTGTGCGGCATCGAGATGTCAGGTGTTTCACTTACTGTTACATTAACACAACACGAAACATTTAGATCTAGACTGGTACTCGCGGCAGCTGATGCGCGGGGCCGTGCTGCGCGTGGCCCAGCACTCCCTGCAGCTGTGCGGCATCGAGATGTCAGGTGTTTCACTTACTGTTACATTAACACAACACGGAACATTTAGATCTAGACTGGTACTCGCGGCAGCTGATGCGCGGGACCGTGCTGCGCGTGGCCCAGCACTCCCTGCAGCTGTGCGGCATCGAGATGTCAGGTGTTTCACTTACTGTTACATTAACACAACACGAAACATTTAGATCTAGACTGGTACTCGCGGCAGCTGATGCGCGGGGCCGTGCTGCGCGTGGCCCAGCACTCCCTGCAGCTGTGCGGCATCGAGATGTCAGGTGTTTCACTTACTGTTACATTAACACAACACGGAACATTTAGATCTAGACTGGTACTCGCGGCAGCTGATGCGCGGGGCCGTGCTGCGCGTGGCCCAGCACTCCCTGCAGCTGTGCGGCATCGAGATGTCAGGTGTTTCACTTACTGTTACATTAACACAACACGGAACATTTAGATCTAGACTGGTACTCGCGGCAGCTGATGCGCGGGGCCGTGCTGCGCGTGGCCCAGCACTCCCTGCAGCTGTGCGGCATCGAGATGTCAGGTGTTTCACTTACTGTTACATTAACACAACACGGAACATTTAGATCTAGACTGGTACTCGCGGCTGCTGATGCGCGGGGCCGTGCTGCGCGTGGCCCAGCACTCCCTGCAGCTGTGCGGCATCGAGATGTCAGGTGTTTCACTTACTGTTACATTAACACAACACGGAACATTTAGATCTAGACTGGTACTCGCGGCAGCTGATGCGAGGGGCCGTGCTGCGCGTGGCCCAGCACTCCCTGCAGCTGTGCGGCATCGAGATGTCAGGTGTTTCACTTACTGTTACATTAACACAACACGGAACATTTAGATCTAGACTGGTACTCGCGGCAGCTGATGCGCGGGGCCGTGCTGCGCGTGGCCCAGCACTCCCTGCAGCTGTGCGGCATCGAGATGTCAGGTGTTACACTTACTGTTACATTAACACAACACGGAACATCTAGATCTAGACTGGTACTCGCGGCTGCTGATGCGCGGGGCCGTGCTGCGCGTGACCCAGCACTCCCTGCAGCTGTGCGGCATCGAGATGTCAGGTGTTTCACTTACTGTTACATTAACACAACACGGAACATTTAGATCCAGACTGGTACTCGCGGTTCGTGATGCGCGGGGCCGTGCTGCGCTTGTCCTAGCACAAGCTACACCACTTCCTGCAGGTGTGCTCGTAAGGGGGAAGAATAGCACGCACTCTCCATACAATATACTATAGTATTTCCACCTCTAAGTATTATCCGATCATAATGATTTTAAGTATGTTATTGACACAATAAAAAGCTAGGTTTGTAGGTTTCGTTTTTTTAAATTGTTAATTAAAAATAATCAAAATAATGGCTAAAATTAGTTTTGTATGAAAACACTGAATGACAAACAAAATTGAACTTTTTTATTGTATTGAAAAATATAAAACCTTTAAACCTAGTTTTTTTGTTGTGTCAATAACATATTTAAAAATCATTGTAATCGAGTAATATTTGGAGGTAAAAAATAAAAGTTAAAAAAACTAAAAACCGACTTCAAAATGAAATTCACTCAAAAGTATGAAATAGTATTATTATACTTAAATACACAACATTAACTAACAATAACGAAATCAAAGGTGAGTACGAATTAAATTAGGAGATTAAATATTTTTTTAGGTCAGTGTCAGCAAACCATCGAATCTAAAACATTTGATACGTAAGTAACTGTGTGCTAGTACCGACCTCAAAAAAAGAAACCTCACGCTTACATTTCCCGCTTATTTAAACCCGCAAAACTTTTGCAGAGCTGGCCACGACAAGCCCAACAGTACACGCCGCGCTACGTCGCGTGGACCAATGGCAGCAGCAGCTGACCGAGACGCTAGAGTCCCGCGCACCGCCAACCGACTACATCCCTGGATGCTTCCCCGACGCGCAGACGCAGGGGCCGCCCATCAACAAGTACAAGTATGTAAAGAGCAGTACCCACTAATAAAGCTAAGTCTTCAGTACGTTTAAAAATATGTAAATTCAATACGATTTTTTTTTGCAGATGTCTACTTGAAAAGCTTAATACGCCGTTCAGCACTACGCTATGGAGCGCTGCGCCTGCGAGGCGTCTTTGGCATTTCCTTGTCAAACAAGAGCTAGTGCAGGTTCAATTACACTTTGTTTTCCAATTAAAAAATAAAACAACTCTACCCTTGTTGGAGGCCATGATTCACAATTTCGCTTCGCCAGACTCACTAATTAATTGACTCTCGAGACCACAGTCTAAGAATCCATACAGTCGTCCGACGGAGGGCGTCAGACAGCACAATCATGCGGGGGCTGCGGGGCGGGTAGGGCCCACTAGACCATTGTTTGTTGTTTGTATGGTGCGGTGGGCCCATTCATTGAGGGTCGTTACTTTGCATTTTTATTATCAAACATTCATGCACGGCTAATTATTATCTTTTGATTTATTTCGGTTCATAATTTTTTAAAATTATATAATATAATTTAAACGTTTCCCGGTACGCGGTCGCCACTCGAGAACTTTACTGCCCCATCGGCCATCTGTTCTACGAGCTATGTGCCCTGCCCACTGCCACTTCAGTTTAGCGAGCGAGTTTAGGTTAGCAGTTTACAACTATTTTTTAATAAATTTAAAATTATTAAAAAAATAATTGTAACAAAGAGTTTTAATAATTTATTATATAAATATAATATATAATAATTATCGATACTTTTTTAAAATTAAAATTTTGTGTGAGTTATCGACATCTCATTCTCATCTCATCATCATCTCATCATGGTAAGTGAAGATGTAGTCGAGGATGGTACACGCAAACTCAAATAATGCCTAGTCACTCTCGCCTTGAAGATCCTGATATGGATCATTTTATAGGTATTATTGGGGTGTTTTTTTACGAATATGACCATACATACTATAATCCGTTGTTGAAAAAAATTATTTTGAACTTTTTAGTTACTGAACAGATTGCTTCGAAATCGATATCTGAAGGTCCCTGAGGTCCCTTATCACGTATTCGTTGCCCGAATTAAAAAAATTGGCCGCCATTTTGAACTTTTTAGTTACTGGACCGATTGCTTCCAAAATCGATATCTGGGGGTCCCTGAGGTCCCTCATCACGAATCCGTTGTCAGAATTGATAAAAAATGGCCGCCATTTTAAACTTTTTGGTTACTGGACCGATTGCTTCCAAAATCGATATCTGGGGGTCCCTGAGGTGAGGTCCCTTATCACGAATCCGTTGTCAGAATTGAAAAAAATTACCGGCATTTTGAACTTTTTAGTTACTGGACCAATTGCTTCCAAAATCGATATCTGGGGGTCCCTGAGGCCCCTTATCACGAATCCGTTGCCCGAATTGAAAAAAGTGGCCGCCATTTTGAACTTTATAGTTACTGGACCGATTGCTTCCAAAATCGATATCTGGGAGTCCCTGAGGTCCCTTATCACGAATCCGTTGTCGGAATTGAAAAAAATGGCCTCCATTTTGAACTTTTTAGTTACTGGACCGATTGCTTCCAAAATCGGTATCTAAAGGTCCCTGAGGTCTCTTATCACGAATTCGTTGCCCAAATTAAAAAAAAGTGGCCGCTATTTTGAACTTTTTAGTTACTGGACCGATTGCTTCCAAAATCGATATCTGGGGGTCCCTGAGGCTTATCACGAATCCGTTTTCAGAATTGAAACAAATGGCCGCCATTTTGAACTTTTTAGTTACTGGACCGATTGCTTCCAAAATCGATATCTGGGGGTCCCTGAGGCTTATCACGAATCCGTTGTCAGAATTGAAACAAATTGCCGCCATTTTGAACTTTTTAGTTACTGGACCAATTGCTTACAAAATCGATATCTGGGAGTCCCTGAGGTCCCTTATCACGAATCCGTTGTCAGAATTGAAAAAAATTGCCTCCATTTTGAACTTTTTAGTTACTGGACCGATTTCTTCCAAAATCGATATCTGAGGGTCCCTGAGGTCCCTTATCACGTATCTGTTGTCAGATTTAAAAAAGTAGACGCCATTTTGAACTTTTTAGTTACTGGACCGATTGCTTCCAAAATCGATATCTGGGGGTCCCTGAGGCTTATCACGAATCCGTTTTCAGAATTGAAACAAATGGCCGCCATTTTGAACTTTTTAGTTACTGGACCGATTGCTTCCAAAATCGATATCTGAGGGTCCCTGAGGTCCCTTATCACGTATCTGTTGTCAGATTTAAAAAAGTAGCCGCTATTTTGAACTTTTTAGTTACTGGACCGATTGCTTCCAAAATCGATATCTGGGGGTCCCTGAGGCTTATCACGAATCCGTTGTCAGAATTGAAACAAATGGCCGCCATTTTGAACTTTTTAGTTACTGGACCGATTGCTTCCAAAATCGATATCTGGGAGTCCCTGAGGTCCCTTATCACGAATCCGTTGTCGGAATTGAAAAAAATGGCCTCCATTTTGAACTTTTTAGTTACTGGACCGATTGCTTCCAAAATCGGTATCTAAAGGTCCCTGAGGTCTCTTATCACGAATTCGTTGCCCAAATTAAAAAAAAGTGGCCGCTATTTTGAACTTTTTAGTTACTGGACCGATTTCTTCCAAAATTGATATCTGGGAGTCCCTGAGGTCCCTTATCACGTATCTGTTGTCAGATTTAAAAAAGTAGCCGCCATTTTGAACTTTTTAGTTACTGGACCGATTGCTTCCAAAATCGATATCTGGGGGTCCCTGAGGCTTATCACGAATCCGTTGTCAGAATTGAAACAAATTGCCGCCATTTTGAACTTTTTAGTTACTGGACCAATTGCTTACAAAATCGATATCTGGGAGTCCCTGAGGTCCCTTATCACGAATCCGTTGTCAGAATTGAAAAAAATTGCCTCCATTTTGAACTTTTTAGTTACTGGACCGATTTCTTCCAAAATCGATATCTGAGGGTCCCTGAGGTCCCTTATCACGTATCTGTTGTCAGATTTAAAAAAGTAGACGCCATTTTGAACTTTTTAGTTACTGGACCGATTGCTTCCAAAATCGATATCTGGGGGTCCCTGAGGCTTATCACGAATCCGTTTTCAGAATTGAAACAAATGGCCGCCATTTTGAACTTTTTAGTTACTGGACCGATTGCTTCCAAAATCGATATCTGAGGGTCCCTGAGGTCCCTTATCACGTGTCTGTTGTCAGATTTAAAAAAGTAGCCGCTATTTTGAACTTTTTAGTTACTGGACCGATTGTTTCCAAAATCGATATCTGGGGGTCCCTGAGGCTTATCACGAATCCGTTGTCAGAATTGAAACAAATGGCCGCCATTTTGAACTTTTTAGTTACTGGACCGATTGCTTCCAAAATCGATATGTGGGGGTCACTGAAGTCCCTCATCACGAATCCGTTGTCAGAATTGAAAAAAAATGACCGCCATTTTAAACTTTTTAGTTACTGGACCGATTGCTTCCAAAATCGATATCTGGGGGTCCCTGAGGTGAGGTCCCTTATCAGGTATCCGTTGTCAGAATTGAAAAAAATGGCCGCCATTTTGAACTTTTTAGTTACTGGACCGATTCCTTCCAAAATCGATATCTGGGAGTTCCTGAGGCCCCTTATCACGAATCCGTTGCCCGAATTGAAAAAAGTAGCCGCCATTTTGAACTTTTTAGTTACTGGACCGATTGCTTCCAAAATCGATATCTGAGGGTCCCTGAGGTCCCTTATCACGAATCCGTTGTCAGAATTGAAAAAAATTGCGTCCATTTTGAACTTTTTAGTTACTCCAGTAAGTTGTCACAACCTATACGTAGAAACTGGAACCCTAGAAGTATTGTAACATCCCTTGGTACTGTGATCAGTGTCTCGTGAAATCGGCGATGACGCTATTAATATAGGCGTTGGACGACTGTATGGATTTTTATGTGCTCGAGACTGAATATGTCGCAGCATAGTAGCGATAAAAGGATTTTTCCAAATTTCCGAATGTTTACAAGTCACAAAATGAAGACAGGGCTTCTCGGGGCTCCTTTTTGCAGCAAAAAAGGAACCAAACCTAACGCGATTTTACTAATGTTCGCAATCTTACAAGCAATCTTATAAGCATTTGTCATAATAACTTTTAAGCATTAGTAATAATAACTTTAAGGCATTAGTAATAATAACTTTTTTTTTCTTAAGAGCTACACTCTTGTGAGTGGAGTGACCGCGAATTATTTCTGTCCCACGTCAATAAAATTTGTATGTCTTTAACTCCTCGCCTTTTTGGTACGACACCACCGTTTAATTTTGCCTTCACTTTATCGATGTAACTACTTCTTGGCCTTTCTCTACCTCTCTTACCTTAACCTTTCATGACTCTTATTATAAAATAATGCCGTAACAAGTGCCCAATAATTTTCCTCTCATATTCTTAAAAATATTCATGATACTCCTTTTCTCCTTTAGTCTATCCAATAATTGTTTGCTTCTTGTTGTGAACCAACTTTCACTCCTGTATTATGCCGTTAGTACTAATATATACTTTGATAATGCTATAATTGTGTCCGGGGTTTTTTTACTCTTTAAAATTCAAAAACAAACTTGGAAAGGAAGTGTAATGCATTTTGTTTATTACTTTTGAGCGTCTGGGGAGCGAGCGGTAGCGAAAGACGAATAAGAAAGAAGCTATTGTTATGACAAAAAATCCAACTGGAGATTTTGATGGGAATAGATTGTCTAGTAATAGTCTAAAAACTAAATGTATGTGTAAGTGTGTTTGTAGGATTTGTGTGTGTGCATTTGCGTGTGCATCCGTCCGGTGTTCTTGTTTCTAAACTACTAGACGGATTTGGATACGATTTGGACGAGGAAAAAAATGTTTTAAAATATCCAGTCGTTTTTTCAATTTTTTTACTTTATTTTTTAAAGTTGCTAGCGTAGTAAAAAACAATTATTATTTTTTACTCAAAAATGGCTCTAGCGATTTTAATAAATCTCTGTACATTACTTTAACTCTCTATGGCCTACTACACGCAGTAGTTTATTCCAGGAAAAACCCGGATAAGGTACTTCTTGTACAAACCCAGGTTGTTTGTTACTTTTTCTCAAAAATATCTTAATTAAATTTTGTGAATAACGGATTTAATAATTCCTACTACACTAGGAAGTTAAAGAAAAAAACTGAATTGAAAATTGTAAAATTTTCATCAGGATTTTGGTATACCCCATCGAATAAAAAAATTACTACTTACTGTTTTGAATTTACTTTTATTGGGGGGGGGGGGGGGGGGAGGGAGGCAAGTGTTTCTTAAATCGATAGGTATGCCCGATTACGCCAGACGGTGAACGTTTTGCGAGAAAGTATGCACAGCGTGGTTATTGTCTTATCTCACCATCACTGTGTTTGATTAACTTTATCTAATTATTATAATTAAACCTTCCTCCAGGACGTATTCATCCGCGCAGTATTCTCTCGCCGCCGTGCGCCGTCACTGTCCATAGAAAATGGCGTGGGCGAGCGGAGCGGGTGTATTCCACAACAACGCCGGGAGGAGTTGAGCAATCCTGTTCGCATCATTCACAAGGAGCAGGACTCCATCGCCGCATTCTGTCTCAACAAGGTCAGTTTCTGGTACTTAGACTACTATATTATTAAATGGTATCATTAGGAATCGGTTGTTCCACGAACAAATTCACGAGAAAATCCTCGCTTCTATGTCCAATGATGAAAGTATAGGCGAGCGAAGCGGATGTACAAGAACGCCGGGATATGGAGCTTCGCAATCCTGCTCGCATCATGTATAAGGTGCACCAGGAATCTGTCGCTGTTCAAGGTATAAATCAGGTGTTCCCTGAAATTGTAATTCTTAGTTTGTGTGCGAAACTTTTTTCGGTAAGACCACTTAATTTGCTACTCTCTCGCAGGTGGGCGGCAGTCTTCTAGCTGTAGCGACGGCCCGCGAAGTTCAAGAGATGGATGTCTCCTTACTTCTCCGCGGTGGAGCGTGCTGGGCGGAAGACGAGTGTGATGTGGATCTACTGGGACTGGCTTCGGATCCCACCACGCTGCCAGACAGCGGCTTCCTAATAATACAGCACCAGGACAAGTCAGTAGCTTTTTTCGTTTGAGTGCCTTCATGATGTAGCGTTTAGTCCACTCGCTTCACATCAGGAGGTCGCCATTTCGATTCCCGGCGAGGGTATAACTTTTTAAGACTCGGTTTGGTTGGTTGTTGGGCATTCCAAAACCTACCTGGCTAGCTACCACCATCTTGTCTAAGTATTTCCGCCAAACATCAGTGTTAACAGCATTGATGTATTCCGGGGTGAAGATAAAGCGGGTAGCTCCCCATTGTGTTCGGGAATCTTGTTAGGCCCACGTCCATCTTCGACATCATTATCTTTTCATCACACCTGTTCGGAAAATAACTATTTACCATCAGGTGAGAGGTAATGCCAAGGAATTTTCAATTATAGATAAAAATTCACATGTAACAAAACTGTTGTAGGAGCTGTTAACTGGGGCTTCTATTCATCATACTGAACAATTTCCCAAGAGACCCATAGTCAATACGCAAAAAAAAATATTTTTCATTTCCCAAGAGACCCAGTCAATACGCAATAAAAATGAATTTTTCATATAAGTCGATTAGCTGATTTACTAATTCATTGCATTTTTGTATGGAGTGTCGAAATTTTCTTTTGAGAATTGACTATGTACACTGCCTTTATTATTTGCAAATGCACCCACCCGCTACTTTCCCGTTTCCTCCATTCACCAAGGGTTGCCTGGAAAAAATCGCTTTGCATATGGTTGTATGTTTTTCTAGTTGTTATGTTTTTCATTTCTGTGTATTTGGTGTGCAATAAAGAATATTTATCTTACCTTATCTTATGTAAAATTGTTCAGTATGATGAGTAGAAAGAATCCTCAGCTAACAGATCTTACACAAATTTTGTTACACCCTATATAATTATGTACAGTTCCTTAGCATTATCTTGTAACATCGTTATCCATCACAATCGATCGAGAAAGGTGTTGCCAAAGATAGTAGTCAGTAAGGTTAGAATCCTTGTTGCCATAGAGGTTAAATTTGCTTGTTGCGTTTAAAAATAGATTTTGATGATGATATGATATGATGATAGATTTCTACCGTTCTGTGGAGATTTTCGACTGTACGTAAATAGTTAATATGATATAGGAGTTGTAAATCGGTAATTGCAAACAAGATAACATTTGTCAGTCCGAGCAAAAGGCGAGTAATTTTTACCTTGAAGCGACTGAGGATCAAATAGAAGGTTATGTCACAGTATTACAATATAGCGGATTACAGTAGCGAAACGAATGTACTTACGCAGAGCAACGAAAGGGTACTTGCGGGGCAGCGGGCGGCGGGGCACAGCCTGCCAAACTCCGCGAGTTTGGCAGGCTGACTACAGGCTATTATGCTAGTACCTACGCCGGTGGCGGCATCGTGCGACAACTAAGCCGTTGCGCTACTGTAAGCCATATCGTAATACTGTGGTTACGTGCTCGTCCGAAAAACCGACTACGATTTTGATGATAATTTACTCCTAAAAGTGGCCGAGAAAAAAATGTATGAGTGTAGATGCGTATGTATGTATGTATGTATGTATGTCCGTCCGTCCACTTATTTTACGGGTAAACTGTTAGACCGATTTCGATAAAATTTTACACATGTATAAATAATTTGCCAGTTATAGTTTATTTTTCCATTTTTTATTTGGCGCCGTTTATGTAAAAAGACAAAATAGTTCTTTTTGTCAAAAATGGGTCTACGATTGTTTATCTAATTTACATATTCGAGAAGTATTAGTAGCGTCTATAATACTCGTATGCCATAAGTCGTATGTTTAAGAAAACCCTAAAAAGGTACCTCCCATACAAATTTAATCATGTCAGACGCGCTTGCAAGAAGGTATGTTCTCCCTGAAGAGTTAAATTTATTGTTTTATTATTTCTTAGGCCAAATAACGGATCAGTGCCTGGAACCGGAAATAGTTCCCCTCTCAACCCGAACGCGCCACAAATTCCCGTCGGTATGGCGAGCCAGACTGGGCGAGGCGCTAGTGTTGTAAGTACTCATATGATTTACAGATTTTTTAATTGAAATAATGTCTTAAGAGGGAAGAATAGCAAGCACTCTCCATATAAAAAGCGAAACGTTTTTCCGCCATTTAATATTATTCGATCATAATGATTTTTAAATATGTTATTGGCTTAATAAAAAGCTAGGTTTATAGGTTTCGTTTTTTAAAATTATTAATAAAAATAAAACAAATAATGGCCAAAATTAGTTTTGTATGAAAACACTGAACGACAAATAAAATTGAACTTATTAAGTGTATTTAAAATATATAAACCTAGTTTTTTATTGTGTCAATAACATATTTAAAAATCATTATTATCGGATAATATTCAGATGTGGAAAAACGTTTTCTCTTTTTGCATGGAGAGTGCGTGCTATTCCCCTCTTAAGAATGGTCGTTAACACAATATGTTTTCCATGTATTACCGCGCGTTATTATTGGGTTAACATTATTTTCTCAAACATGCTTGGAAATTTGAGCATATTTTTGACAAGATTTTGATTTTTCGTGATAAATCGAAACTGCTGTACTGGCCAAATACATGCGAGTAGCGGCCGGCAAAATTTGTATGAAAATCCAAATCTGTCGTGTTTTACCGTCAAATAAATTACTATGTAAACTCATATCTGTTGTGTAATTAAAAAAATTGGCGCGTGAAAAAATGATGTTGTTTGTCGTTTATCATTTATTTTGAAAAGCATGTAATTGTATTACAACTGTATTTTCAAATAAAAAATTGTGCCTAGGTAATACTTAGTTTTAATTTCCGCGCATTATTTGAGAAAAGTACTATACAAGCCTTGGCCACAACTAGGCATTGATGGACTTACGTATGTGTGTGGCCCACATTTACACGTTCGGCCATCAATGCTTCTTTTGCTGGCCGCTGCAGTAATGTACTATTAAAGCTGGTAACGTACATTCCTAACCTGGATAAATAGAATGGATTATATTGAGATTTTTTAATGTTGAGTATAGTTAAGAATAATTAGAAGAATCAAACGGATTTAGTTCAAATTTTGACTAACATACTGCTATTGTGTAATGTGTAACATTTTCTTTGAAATATGTTAATCTACTAACTTTTTATCTCTCGCTCTTCATTGCTAACAAATTTAATTACAATACAGTTAAGGTATATCTAACACAGGGGGATATTGACTGTTGTAAATAATAATACTTACAGCTGGAGCGGCAGGCAAGCGCAAAGCCAAGTGGCTTCGAATCCTATATTGTCACCGTATGTTCACGATATATCACTAATAAAAAAAAGTTGGCTCGGAACGAATGAATGTCACTCTTTTTTAATTTTATATTTTACTTCTCAACAGCTAAGCATTGAAATTGTAGCTGAAAAACTTTTAAAAGGAATTCCGTATCTTTCGATCGATTTATTGGTGGACAAGAAAAGAACAGAACAAAAACTATTTTATTAGCGTTGTTTATCTTTGATATTTTTTCTGCGTCCGATTCTGCCATTTACCTTAGGAAATGAACATACAAGTTACATTCATTCGTTCAAATAGCCAAGTGGTGTGGGTATTGTGTATGTACGCGTCCGCGTGATTTGTCTGTCCTTGTTGCCTTGCAGCGCTTCGCTCGCGCTTGCATATTCCTCTCTCACTCTAACTATACTCGTATAAAGAAAGCTTTACTAGCTATTCCTGTGATGTGATAGATATAGGTAGTGGTGGGTCGTTGACCGTATTAACTTCGACGAAACGAAAACGTCAACGGAAATCGATTAACTAGTTGAAAAACCAGTTGACAGTTTTTTACTGGTTTTAATAAATGACACGAATCAATCGAAGCGTTGACGAATAAAGACCGAACGACTGAGACTGTGTTTCGTTCGTTGAACCTTCGTTGACGCACTTAACTATTGACAGTAGAAAAACGGTTCATTGAATCAACGCCCGCTCCTATATATAGGTAGGTTATTGACTAAACTGGGGTAGTTAGGATGAATGGTATAAATAGTTTTTATTAAAGTTAAAGGTTCTGATCAGTCAACTTTCTTGGTTAAAATTTTTGGAGTGTAAGATGGTAAGTTGGATCGCAGGTAAAGGGCGTTCAGTTCCCGGGTTGCCACGACACGAAATACGTACGGCTGGTGATGCATCGCTCCAAGCTTCTTATGAAACCGGTCAGTGACAGCCCTAGCTCTGCACCACGTCCCATCATCCTTATGCCCTGTTCACATATGTTCACAAACAAGTCTCATAAACAGAAAAACAACATCCATGCACATAGCATGTGTGAAAAGGGCTTAAGTCACTTCCTTAGCTAGCGATCCCGATGTTTTCATGAAAGCTCGTTAAAATTCACATGGGTCCCCCTCATTCTTTTATTTTTCTTTTCACTCCACTTCATAGATGACTTTTTAGGTTGATTTTATTTCTTCTTTCTTTTTCACTTCCCTTGGGCTTGGTTATTTTATCGTTCTCGTAACGTTTTCCCCATCTGTTATTATTTATTCGGTGTTTCGTATTTATTTGTTTATTTAATTTTTATCTTTAGCAATGTGCTTGCTACTCTCTCTTTAGAGATTTTTGTTTGTTATTCTGAAGATTTTTCTCATTTGTTGTTGTATTATTTTACTCCTTGTGCTATTTCTGTGTCGTTTAATTGTACTCAATTGGTGTCGATGTTTATTTAAGGGCTTAACAGCATGTTTTGCGACACATTTTTTTATTCAACGTAGAGCTATATTTGTAATGTAATCGTGCCGTCGGTTTTGAAACACGGGAGTGTCATTGCTGGGCACCTGAATGTTATAGAACACGACTGAAGAAAAAAAGAGTAAAATTGTTTGTTCTGTGTAGGTGCTCAAACACAAGATCGACAATATCAAGCGAATGGCGGCGCATCCTTCACAACCATTATGTAAGTACTAAAGTTAACTGCATTAAAAAAAACGAGCGAGCTAACAGTAGACGCATATGATGTCGTACGTAACATCTGACATAATTAAAAACCTACTGGCCTCATAGGGCGCGCTCCGGGCTTCGCCCTTCGCCGAGCAGATTCGCCGATTAGTATAGATTTTTCACTAGATTACCCGACTATTTAAATGTTAAAAACTTAACTCGCTATGTTTCCCACCAAATCTTCATTTTTTAGTTAATTAAAATAAAAATAAAATTACATAAACGCTGAAAATCTGTGACGTCGCGCTTTGCTATATCAAACACTTGAACCCACCTTTTATAAAAAAAAACGCAAAATTTTGTATATAAACGTATATGCTATTTTCAAAGATTATCTGTCACTCTTCTTTTGTTTACCACAATGGATATCTCGCGGGAAGCTCTTCGTGCTATGATTTTCTCTCATTATAAACGAGGGTTACCCTTCAAGGAATCTCACGTAAATTTACAAGGTGTTTTTGGGGAGTCTGCTCCTGCGTTTGCAGCATTTACTTATCAGTTTCGTGAATTTAAACGCGGTTGAGAGAACCTTAACGATGACCCCAGACCTGGCCGACCACCAACTGCAGTAACTCATGAAAATGTCATCAGGGTAGAGTGGCTATTGCGGGAGAATAGACACATGACACATCAGGAGCTGGAGGCTAAACTGAAGTTGGATCACAAGCAGTTGTCGCCATACTGCATGAACAACTGAAAGTTAGGAAGCTTGCTTCGCGATGGATACGTCATTCTCTCACCGAGGAGCGAAAATTCCGTCGTGTTGATTGGTACTTTATGCAAAGGAGGGATTTCGCAAAACGTATCATACATCCTTACAACTGACGAATCTTGGATCTACAGCTACGATAACCGCCTCCGTAGCTCAGAGGCAAAGTTCACTGGCTTTACACAGGAGGTCGCGGGTTCGATTCCCGGCGGGGTCAATTGTAAGACTCGGTTTGGTTGGTGGTAGGGCATTTTCTAAGCCCGCCTGGCTAGCTACCACCATCTTATTGTAAGTGTTGCCGCCAAATATCAATGTTGATATCATTGGTGTGTTCCGGCATGAAGATAAGATAGCCCGTTCCCCATTGTGTTGGGGAATCTTGGTAAGCCCGCTTCCATCTTCGGCAACATCGTCACTTACCACCAGGTGAGATGTTGTCAAGGGCTTACCAATTGTGAATAAAAATAAAATAAAAAATCTCGCGAAGCAACAATCCACGCAACGGGTGCTTAAAGAGGACCAGTTGCCCATAAAATTGTTCGCGGTCGGAGAGTTAATAAAAAAATTATAGCTGTTTTTTTCGACGCAGTGTGGACCAGTAGCAATAATTCCGCTAGAAGACCGTAGAACCGTTACTGCGAAATTTGCCTGCCTCAAGCTTTCGGGAAGTTGAATAGCGAGCGCCTAAGTAGCTGCGTCCGTGGCATTCTTTTTCACTAAGATAAAGCGCCCGCTCACACAGCTGTTAGAACCATGGACTATTTTCACGCCCATCCTCCGTACAGCCCAGATTTAGCTCCACGCGATTTTTTTATTTCCCACGGTAAAAAACATTCCTTCGTGGGCGAAAATTCAACACTACAGATGAGGCTGTCGAAGTATATCGGCGGTTATTTTTCGACCTCCCGCAAGATACATTTTTGAAAATTGTTTGAGAGCTGGTTCACCCGAATGCATAAGTTGAAGGATAATATTTTTAAAAGCTCTAAATATTTTTTTTCATATACTAACTATTTTTCATTTTACTAACTATTTGTGGAACTGTCCACGAACATACGTATATCTTTTTAGTCCACTGTTATTAAAAGCACCTGGGTAAAATTTAAGTTGTTGGCAATATTTAAATCTAAGGATTTACTCATGAAACTAAAAAAAATAAGGAACTTGATCATTTAGCTAAGAAATATTTCTCATAGTAATAGAAATCCCACTCGGTGGACCGACGACCTGGTGAAGGTGCGACAAGCCGCTGGACACGGGCTGCACAGGGCCGTTCGTCATGGAAATCTTTGGTGGAGGCCTTTGTCTATCAGTGGACCTCTTACCGCTGATATGATGATGATTGAGAGCGTTGGTGGCGTAATGGCTTAGGACGCTAACTTCTGTCCGGGAGGTCATGGTTCGAGTCCTGCCCCGTACCAATGTGATTTCGATTTCATACGTACGTTTATCCGACGCACTAACGATGATGGAAAAATTGAGAGGAAACCTGCATACGCCTGTGAAGAAACTCGATGGTTGTGTGTGAAGTCGACCAACCCGCACTGGGCCCGCGTGGTCGACGCCCGATCGCCCTAATTTAGAGCGGGCTCGAGCCCCTCGGTGGGGACGTACATGCTGATATGATGATAATAATAATAATAAATATTCTTTATTGCATACCAAAAAACTTTGCAGAAACTTAATTTAAAAATGTACAGTGCAAAGGCGGCCTTATCGCTTTTAGCGATTTCTTCCAGGCCACCTTAAGGTAACCGGTAGGAGTTGGTAGGTAAAAGGCTAAATGCGGGTGGCTGCAAAATTTACTAAATAATACATATATACTTATATAAATATATTAAATACAAATCAAAACAAATAAATATTATATAAATAAAAATAAACATAAAACAGTAATTCAATAGTAATTAAGAAATAAATAAAAGTTATATATACATAATACTTACATGTAACATACATATTATAATAAATAATAACCACAGAAATAAAAAATATATATATATATATTCAGTAATTACACAGCTTACAGTAGTGATCCCTAAGTCTTTTTTTAAAGATGAACAGGGACTCAGATGTACGGATAGTATTAGGTAATTGGTTCCACAGTCGAACCGAGTGAGCCTTAAAAGATTTACTGAGGAAGTCAGCGCTAAAAGTGGGAAACATTTTTTTTTGTTCTGGGGAAAGTTGTTCAGATGCTTAGATCCATAGTTTTGAACACTTCCAACGACTTCAGTTTCAACACCCGCGGAGTTCCGTACCACCACACCTCTGTATAAGGAACCTTAAAACATCAACGAGTTTAACAATGAAACCTATTCATGTCAATCAAAAGACTTCAACGAGAGAGACAGAAAAAAAATTTTTTTACTCACTTTGGGATACTTAGCGCGAGTACCACTCACACCTGGCCGGTTTTTATTATTTGTTGTTTTCTTTAGGTTCTATACCGAAGATAACCGGACGTCAGCCTGTACGAGATTAGAATGGCTCTCAAACAGCTCAAGAACAACAGGGCACCGGGTGATGATGGAATTACGGCTAAACTTCTGAAAGCAGGTGGATCACCGGGAATTAAAGCTCTTCAGAAGTTATTGAATTCCGTTATACTCGAGGGACAAACGCCTAAGGCATGACACAGAAGTGTGGTCGTGCTTTTCTTTAAAAAGGGTGACAACACCCTGCTGAAGAACTACAGACCCATCTCACTCCTGAGCCATGTCTACAGGCTGTTTTCGAGAGTCATTACGAATCGTCTCGCACGCAGGTTTGACGACTTCCAGCTTCCCGAACAAGCCGGTTACCGAAAAGGCTTTAGTACCATAGACCACATACATACGCTGCGGCAGATTATACAGAAGATTGAAGAGTAAAATCAGCCACTATCTTGGCGTTTGTGGACTATGAGAAGGCCTTTGATTCAGTCGAAACCTGGGCTGTGCTAAAGTCGCTCCAGCGGTGCCAAATTGACCATCGATACATCGAGATGTTGAAGTGTCTGTATGAAAACGCCACCATGTCGTTTCGCCTCCAGAACCGGAACTCGAAACCTATTTAGTTGCAGCGAGGGGTGAGACAGGGAGACGTTTTATCTCCGAAACTGTTCACCGCCGCCCTAGAAGATGTTTTCAAGCTTCAGGACTGGGGTGGATTCGCCATCAATGTCGACGGCGAGTACATAACCCACCTCCGATTCGCTGACGATACCGTGGTCATGGCTAAGACTATGGAAGACCTAAGCACAATGCTCGAATGCCTCAGTAAAGTCTCTCAACAAGTGGGTCTTAAAATGGACATGGACCAGACGAAAATAATGTTAAATGTCCGTTTCGCATCCACCCTTCTAAAGTTTGGAAGCTCTACACTATGTAGTATGAATGAATATGTAGACCTGTAGGTCCAATTTCAAGGAAGAGATCAATCGACGAATCTACTTTCCTGGGCAGCGTTCGGGAAGCTTCGCAATACCTTCACGTCCCAAATACCGCAGTGTCCCAAGACTAAGGTTTTTGACCAGTGTTTTGCCAGTGATCGAATCAGAAATAATGAGATCCGCAGGAGAACCAAAGTACCCGACATAGCTCACAGAATCGCTTAACTAAAGTGGCAGTGGGCAGGGCACATAGCTCGTAGAACACAGATGGCCATTGGGGCAGTAAAGTTTTAGAGTGGCGACCGCGCACCAGAAATTGTAGCGTAGGCAGATCTCCCACGCGGTGGACCGAGGACCTGGTGAAAATCGCGGGAGGGCGCTGGATGCGGGTGGGGGCCTTTGTCCAGCAGTGGACGTTTTTCGGCTGATAGAAGAGGTTCTATCATCACATCAAGTCTGATGCTTGCATGTGTTATCGTTTTACGATAGAGCAAATCAATAACCAATAAAAACACGTTTTTTGTGTTTATTTATACCTCTTAATATTTGCTTTTTTAAATTTATGGGAAATTTGCATCAATAACATAAATTGTGTGAAATTTTCAACCGGCTATTACGGTTCAAAGATACGACTTTTTAAAGGTTGAACGGACGGACGGACAGAATATGTACGCTTAGTAATAGGGTGTCGCTGGTATCCTTTGGGTTTCAACCCTAAAACCAATAATGATTTCTCATATTTCCTTCACCTAAAGGTTGTCTGGAAGAGATCGCTTGTTAGCGATAAGACCGCCTATACGTACAACTTCCTTAATCATTGTATCTTTTTTTTTCTCTTATGTTGTGCAATAAAGTGTTTTCAATCAATCAATCAATCAATGGTTTTCTCCTGAATTTAGACCTGACGGGCGGCGCGGATGGTTCAGTCCAGCTGTGGGAATGGGGCACCCCATCATGCGTGTGGTCGCCGCGCGCGCCCGGCGCCTTCGCCAAAGTGACCCGCGTTCGATTCTCCGACTACGGCAATAAGTTCGCTGCGGCCGACGCAGATGGGAATCTGGCAATGTGGCAATTACACCCGTCGTCCAATCAGCTGCAAACGGGACAGCCGCACGCAAGTCATAGGCCATTCTTTGTAAGTAAGAATACTGGTCTATTTTCCGTATCAACTTGTCATTCAATGTGACCTGCGTTACAATTTCCGTAGGTTTAAGAAGGCCGGCTGATGCCGATAAAAACTTCGCAATGTGATAATTACATTCATCGTCGCCTCATCAGTTTGCAGACGAAAATAGACGGATGGAAGCAGTTAAAAGTTTCTGTATTAAGTTGTTGCTATTGAACTGTTTTTTTATGATGACGACATGCTTCGATGATGGATGAATCGATGCTTGGAAAAGTTTAAGAGGGATATGGAATAATGTTGAGTGACACAATGACTGACCTACATGAGGCCTGAGTGGGGGCGAAACACATACAAAGCGGGTTGGCTTTGTAAATTAGGGCTAATATGGAGCTAAAAATAATAATATTCAGGGATGAATCACTCACAGTCATGTGGTTCCAAACTATGATTCCCTGTACTAAGGGAACCAGAGAATAATATACATATAAGTTTTAAATACATACAAATATAAATATTGAACACCCAGACACAAAGCAAACAAACCTTTGTTGGTCAAAAATAATAATAATAATATTCAGGGATGAATCACTCACAGTCATGTGGTTCCAAACTATGATTCCCTGTACTAAGGGAACCAGAGAATAATATACATATAAGTTTTAAATACATACAAATATAAATATTGAACACCCAGACACAAAGCAAACAAACCTTTGTTGGTCAAAAATAATAATAATAATATTCAGGGATGAATCACTCACAGTCATGTGGTTCCAAACTATGATTCCCTGTACTAAGGGAACCAGAGAATAATATACATATAAGTTTTAAATACATACAAATATAAATATTGAACACCCAGACACAAAGCAAACAAACCTTTGTTGGTCAAAAATAATAATAATAATATTCAGGGATAAATCACTCACGCTCATGTTCCTAACTATGATTCCCTGTACTAAGGGAACCAGAGAATGATATTCATACGTTTTAAAATATATAAATATTTAACACCCAGACACAGAGCAAACACACGCATGTTTGCCCTTGATGGGGATCGAACCCACGACCCTCGGCCCAGCAGACAGAAGCGCTGCCACGGGACGAACGGGTCGGTGAGATGATGAATGATTTTCTGAACGGAGCGAGGGTTTCAAAGGTACGAGACGCATAATAACTTTGCTGCCGAGCAAACCACACAAGTTTTCACCTCACTACAGCGAGAAACATTTTTAGGTGCAAGAAAGAGAGCTTATTAGTTAGTTATTTGGTTCTAATTTTAAAAACTAGCGGATAAAAAGCAATTTTGCGCACTAGAATGGACAAACAAAACCTTTCCAGCGTGTGAGGTGAAAAGGATATAAACTAATCATTTACAAATTATGCGTATACAATGAAGCAGATGGAGGGACGAATTCCACCGTTTCGATAACGGGTGCTTGGCAGGCCGAAGAGAGAGGCCAATGGCTTAAAATATGGGAGGTCTTTGCCCAGCAGTGGGACAGTTAGGAATATAAATGATAAATAATAATTGAACACTTTATTTTTCAGACTCACCAGTGTCATAGTAAAGGAATAAGCGATTTCGTTTTCCTCGGCTCTTGCAGTTTAGTTGCGACAGGTTTGTGAGAAGTTGACTATTTAATTTTTTTATTGTTACGCTCAGTACATTTTCTGATGTTTTTCTCTGAACTCACCTGGTCATTTCTATCTTTCAGCTGGTCACAGTTCAGAGAGTAAAAACGTAGCGATATGGGACACGTTGATGCCAATCAAGAAAGCATTAGTAGTCTGTGAGTATAATACGTTTCCAATAAGAGTCTGTTCAAAGATTACCTTATAGATACCAAAAAAGTGGCGGCTCCAATATTTTGCCATTGACAATTTTTTTTTTAAAACAGGACAAGAGAAGCAAAACTTTTATTTAACTTGCCTTGTTGGCAAATCTTGCAATCAATTTTCGAGCGACTTCCAGGGGTCCGATTAAGCTGAAATTTGGTATATTGCTATATTCCCGGTGACAATAGATTCTTTTAGTACAGGGTGGCGCAATAGAACGTGCATATTGCATCATCTTTTTTTGCGGGGTAGAAGGGGCGTGGGCGAGGGGAGACCGATATCGTTAGGTAGCGCGGTTCATGAAGTTTTAGTCACTATGAGTCACTTCGACGGGAAGCGTCGCGCATTTTGCGTGCGCGCATTTTACGAAAACTCTCGTTCGTACGTAGTTGTCAGGCGACTATTTTGTTCTGAGTATGGTGTACGGCAAATTAGGGAGGCTCCGAGTGCTAATTTAATTAAAATCTGGATAAAGCGGTTTGAAGAGACTGGATCGACGTTTAAACCACACGCAAAAGGTCGTCCACGCACATCTAGGACCGAAGACAATATTGAGAGTGTTAAGCAGTCGGTACGAGAAGATCCACAAATGTCTACTCGCAAGAGATCGTCTGTCCTAAACATATCGCGACGAAGTTTGCAACGAATTTTAAACTTGGATCTTAAATTGCATCCATACAAGCTGCAATTAACTCAAGAATTGAAAGACTCTGACTTCATAGCACGGCTCACATTTGCTAATGAAATGCTCCATCGGTTTTCAAATTTTGAAAACATCCTTTTCTCTGATGAGGCACATTTTCATATGAATGGGTTCGTAAACCGCCAAAATTGTCGTTATTGGAATAGTGAGAATCCCAGACTCAAACATCAAAAACCGTTACATAGCCCTAAAGTGACAGTTTGGGCCGCAATCTCTGCCAAAGGAATAATTGGTCCTTATTTTTTTGAAAACGCACGGGGGCAAAACATCACTGTTAATACCGAACGCTATGTTGCGATGTTGGAAGGTTTTTTGGCCCCAGAACTTGAAAATTCAAGAATAAAGAACTCTAGGACTTGGTTCCAACAAGACGGAGCTACCAGTCACACATCAAATGACTCCATGGCGGTTGTGAAGCAGATGTTCCCTGGCAAACTGATTTCGAAAAGAGGTGATATCCCATGGCCTCCGCGCAGTCCAGACTTGACGCCTCCTGACTTTTTTTTGTGGGGATACCTCAAACACAAAGTCTACACCAATAATCCGAGAAACATCAGTCAGCTCAAGGAGAATATTCGTGGTGAAATGGCAGCAATCACACCAGCACTACTTAAGAAAGTTTTCGGTAATTTCCGTTTGCGGTTAGAGGAGTGCCAACGTAGAGAGGGTCATCATTTAGATGATGTTATTTTTAAAAAATAACGTAGAGAGGGTCATCATTTAGATGATGATATTTTTAAAAAATAAACTTCAGTTATCACTTAATAATTGCTTAGTTTTATTTTAACTATACCTTTTGTATTTATTTTTTAATAATTATTTTAAAAATGCACGTTCTATTGCGCCACCCTGTATTTTGAAGTTGATTTGATGACGAACTTTGGAGGTGGAATCAAGGTCTCGGGATCGTATATTGTTTTCAATAGAAATCTACTGTGCTCGCCTTTATAGAATTTCAAAACTGAAATGAAATGTACAGCCTGAGACGGCCGATCCGTAACTCGTGTCATGGACTTGTACTAAAAGGTTGTACCAAAAAAAAAATTGCGTCATAATTTTCTTCGTATGTTACCAATGTTCTACCCAGCTGTGGCTGTGATACATTCAGCCACTACTAAAGTACTAAGGTTCATGACCATATATAACATTGCTTCAATTGTACGTGGTCTTTGTCTAGAAGACATCCCGGTGCAAACTGTCCCCCAGATATATTTACTCTTCGCAGAAACTTCATCCTGTCTGGCAAAAACCTTTTAAAATAAGACTTCTGCCCTTAAATTAGTTTGCGTATAACTGGGCTGAAACTAACTGGCACCGTCTAGTTTTAAGACAATCTGGGACTACGATCCTCAGTAAGAAGACTGGCAATCTGTTATCTTTGGTTCCGACAAATAACATGTATATCCTTAGCCTGGACGTGCCACGAAGGGGGCGCCGCCTGCATAGCATGGGCTGGTTCCTCCGGCGCGCTAGTATCTTGTGGTCGCCGCGGGGACGTCCTAGTATGGGACCTGAAGGCGCGTGCTCCACGGCATAAGTTGCACGCGCACCACGCGCCTATCAAGTGCGTGGCGCTCTCGCCGAGAGAGGACTTGTATGCCGTAGGCGCTGCTGATGGAGATATAAAGGTAAATACAACTGGCTTTATTATAAATAAATCTATACAAGTGTCCCAGCTCTGTGGGCCATGGAGAGAAAGTACGTTAAACATTAAAAATAAAAAAAAAATCTGTTTAGACTTTGTTTTACCTATATTAGTAATAAGTGGAACTGCGTTCAATAATTTCAAAACTTGCTTGCCTAAACCGGGAATCGAAGCGGCAAAATCTGAAAAAAATATATAATTTAGAGAAAGAAGTAGAACTGCATTCAAACCTCTGTAAACTCGCTTGCCTTGGCTAGGAATTGAACCGAAAAAATGAAAGTATAAAACATCCTGTATTTTCATCGATATATTATTATGGTTCTCATGTTTTTTTTTGTCCACAATTGGTAAGCCGAAGATGTAAGCAGGCTTACCAATATTCTCATTTAAGCCGGAAAACATAGTTGACATTGATGTCTAGCGGCAAAACTTTGATAAGATGGTGGTAACTAGCCAGGTGGGTTTGAAAATGTCCTTAAACCAGCCAAACCGAGTCTTACAAAGTTAGACTCCGCCGGGAATCGGACCCGCGACCTTCTGATGAGTCCATGAGTCGAAACTAACTGAAAAAGCTAATGAACTTAACCATTACGCCACGGAGGCGGTCAAGAATCTAACTATTAAAAATTTTGGAAAAAAACCTTTTCCGTACATTACCCATACATGTGTATAGTGTAGTGTTGTGTAGAGTAGAGTTTGTGAGGCGGTACGAAGTTCGCCGGGACAGCTAGTTCAAAATAAACTAATCTCAACATATTTCCTATTTTTTTTAAAATTTTTTTAAAGTATTTTCCCTTCATGGCTTATAGCGCTGGGATAGTCTATATAGATTTCTAGCTACTAATATGATGAATGAATACGAGAAAAACCTTTATTGTCGGTGATGTTAAAACAAAATACATATTGAGTAGGAGATTTCTTTTCCACTCACTTATTGAAGCTTCGCGTCCACCGCCCTGGCATTTTTGCGGAAAGAGGACAACGCTTTAATGATTGTTTAAGGTTGTCCCTCTATTCTGATTTTTTCCGGACGATGCACAAAGAGGGAAAACGCCATATAACCGTATAGCATTCTCCCTCTTTCAGTAAAACTGGCGGGGTGGTGGATGCGAAGACTTAGTGGCCAATCGCCTATTTTTTTTATTTTACTCGTAGTAGTAACTTAACTGGATTGTCCAGTTTACAATCATCATAACACTAATACAATGAATTTCACAACTTTGCGGTCGGTTTATAACCATCGAAACACCAACACTAATTATTATTCTGTGTCTGCCAATCATATCCCACGACCATATTAAGTCAGATTCCCCTACTGGCCGTTATAATACGAAGTAACTAGTAACTCATTGTATAAAACGCCTAATTTTTTAAATATATTTTCCTAGTCAGGAAAATGATTACAAAGCACATGCAATTATAAAAAAAAACATAATTTAAGGGGTGACTGGGTAAATTTCACGGCTTAGATGAAGACATTTTAACAACCCTTAACGTCCCCACTGCTAGGGCACGAGTCTTGCCAACCTGGAAAGGTTAAGAACATATATTGTATCAGTCGCGCCAAACTTTATAACGGCTCTGAAGTTGGTCGCAGGACGCGTCGCAGGAGCAACCTTTGGGTGCTAGTGAGGCGTAAAGGTACTTACTACTCTACTGTACCGACGCACGCAAGCACTCGTATCACAGTTCAGATTAGTAATAAAGTTTGGCGCGAACTGTACTCAATAGGGGTTCAATTCTGAACAGTACAGTTTTAAGGCTGATTTACTCGCAGCAGGTAGCGAATAAAGTTTTAACAAGTTGCGTCAACACGTACAGGCGAGTTAACCTCAATTTTCCGTTTTTCAACTTGGCCGTTCCTATGAACTGAACTTAACTCGCCCGTCTACATCGGCGAGTTTAGTGGATACACGGGCAGGGTAGACTTGCACTTGACTCACCGAACAATAAGAACGTCATTCTATTCTCTGTACCGAATCGTCAACTTACTATTTATCTGGAAATTCCCCATCCAAACCGCAACTCAACTCGCTACTTAACTAAACTGCGTGTAAATCGGCCTTTCTTTTCGCAACTTATAACCTCATACCATACACTATAACCACGATGCGCTTAACCAGAGACAACATTAGGAACTATAATTATCTTTGGCTTAACTATGACATATTATTGCTTGCTATGCAATCTTATTCTATTCCGCTGACACGATACAACAAGATACTATTAAAATCATCTGTGGTATGACCGGCATTCGACACTTCCCGCGCTACTTTAAAAATTGGTTTACTGTGCAGGTACATCGTTGTTTTTTATCCGCAGGTGTTCTCGCTGCAGACGCATCAGGCGCTTTACACGTTCGCGGGCGAGCACGCGCGCAGCTCTTTCTTCAAGCACATCGGGCAGGGCGTCACCCAAATACACATTGGTATGTAGTCAAGATTTAGTATAGCTGGAATTATTAGTATAGCTGTATCATTAATTGTACTGTTACAGTTTAAACTATATTTAGATTTTTAGCTAAACAACTGAAGTAAAAAAATCCCACAATCTTTTACAAATCGCATTAGGACGAAATGTGTCAACTTTGTCCTAAATTTAAAAAATCTCAGATCATTGACCATTTTTGTATGGAGTCTAAAAATAATATTAATAATGATTAATTAACTTTATGTATCTAGAAGCTGATGAAAGTTTTCGCAGATAAAATTTTTGTCACTTCATCCGAATTGTATGTAATTATTATGATGTTATCACTTTACGGATACAAGTCAACGTCAAGCAGTTTATGCCCGAAAATCAATGTCGTGAGCAGCAGTATAATTATATAAACACAGCTTTTAGTTGAACTCATGAAAAAACAGTACCTACCTAGTAAATAAATTCCAGGTTCGCTGCGCTCGTCCTTAAGATGTGGTAGTTACAGCATTTAATAGCAGCTGAGAACCATTCAATGGCGGCGCTCAATTCCCTTGAAATACCTTAAAATTTCTCTTTACATATCATATCGTTAAATAATATTGAAATTTTCGCACTCGCTTCGCTTGCACTATGTTTTGGATCTGGTCCAGAGGTTTACTCCCTCCGAAGAAAATACCTGCCTACGGCTTTGCGGTCACGTATTTCTGTTTTATTCCCAGACAATGCTGGTAGACTATTCTCTTGCGGCGCGGACGGCACCATGAAGGTTCGCAAGCTGCCAGAGCGCGATACGCCTCCGCTGAACCAACCGCAGTATTAGACAAACAATCGGGTACCTAATTTAAATTATACCTTTTCCACAGTAAGTATCATTCCCGCGGCTCTATTGCACTGTCGGTCAACGAGACGCAGGGAGGGGTTGCACCCCTTTGTTGAGTTCCACCTTTTCGCACGAAGCGTTACGCTTCCTCATTTATTATGCGGACAGCGAAGGAGTGGAACTCCTTGCCTGCGTCAGAGTTTCCCGATTCCTATAATTTGGAGATCTTCAAGGCAAGATTGAATGAGCATTATTTGAGTTTACCATCCTCGACTGCATCATCACTTTCTATCAGGTGAGTTGCAGTCAAACGCACTTAAATTATTAATATTATTTTGCATTTGACTAGCTGTCTTTTACTAGACTGGAAGACTCCGCTTATTAAACTTAATTACCATAAGTACACACTCGTACATATTACCAGCGTAGATAAAAAAAACAATCTATTTATAAATGGCGACCGGTCTCTCACTCACATCGTAAGTATATAGTATACTTACACAGTGCGGTAATGAGAGCAGTGGGTGCACGCACACGCTGCTGTCTCGACCAGTGAAGTTTTTTATAAATTCTGTTGTTTTGTTTTATTAATATTTCGCGGAATAAACGAATCATACTGTAAAATAATTTTTGGCTGACTGTCCCATAAGTACCCGCCATTTACAGATACAGTAGGGCCTCGCTAATCCGGACCTCAGCTTATTCGGTGATCGCAGTAATCCGGACGGCTCAATGCGGGTGGCTGAAGGTGAATGCGCGGGTACGCGGGAGGCTTCTCGTTGCCACCGCCACGCTAGTCGGTTGTCAAGCGATGGGGGCTTTAAATATGGCATTGTTATGGGCTCAAGATAACGAATTTGATAGTCACGAAATTTTGTTACTTCGTCGACTGAGGGACCGTGCTTTCGAAATGAAGTACGAAAGCCTTAAACAGAAGAGTATTACAGACTTTTTTACTACTATGTAAACTTCTTCAATAATTAAAGTAACTATGTACCTAAATATGTACTTAAATCTTTCATTTATTCAAGTCCTGTAGCTATTAAAATTTTGCAGACGACAATCCGGACACTTTGAGAATCCGCCAAGGGTCTGGTTTTTGCCTGTCCGGATTAGCGAGGCCCTACTGTAGTTTCTTTATCTGCGTGGGCAAAGATTAAAAAATATTACTTTAAAAAGGCGTGGGTTATATTGACTTGTCTTTTCAAGCGACTTCCAAAAAGGAGGTTATCAATTCGACTGTTTTTTATGTGTGTTACCTCAGAACTTTTGACTGGGTGAACCGATTTTGATGATTCTTTTTTTATTCGAAAGCTAGTGCTTCCCGTGTGGTCCCATATAAATTTTATCAACATCGGTGTAGTACTTTATTATAAAATCAACAAAAACCAAAAATAATAATGCAAAATTGTTCGAAGGCGATGGAAGTCTGTTTTTTAACGTGTCTAGCGTTTTCAATTATTGTCATTAAAAGACGATGACAATACGTGGAACTTTTTTATTTTTACTTAGACCGTCAACTTCGCGCATAGCTCACCCGCGGGGTACAGACATTGGCGGGGTCTTCGCCTCCGCTAATTTCTGCGAGGCCTGCAATGCTATACCGAGCCCGCGCTTTTTTGTCTCAATACAGCGCCCGCACTCCGCCACGGCCTACCTCGCCGCCCGCGCAGCAACGTAGCAGTACTGCGCATGAATTTGACGGCCTGTAAGAACTATATTGTTCTATTTTCTTTGTAGGTAAGCGAGGCTCGGATTGGTGGAACTACAGCGCACCAGAGCAGGCGCGTCCAGCCTAATGTCCCCCATGTGATGTATTGTTGTTGCTATTTAAATGTTACGAGTATGATGATTATTATACGCCGTTAGACTAGTCACTGAGTAGGCGTTGTTGTATCTTATATTGTATTTAAAATGTTAAATGAATCTTTAGTTATTTCTAGTGTGATATATTCGCTATTTTTATCTAAATAAAAATCTTGTCCTAGGTGAATGAATATATAATTTATTTGATTGCACTTGCTGTTAGTCAATAATGATATAAGATCCCGTGGCGAAAGCAGGCCTAAATAAAGTTTGTGTACCTACACAGTCGGTAGTAGTTTATATGTTTAGAGTAACGCTGGTCTCGAAGTCGATAAGTGCAATAATTGCCACGGTCGCAAACTTATGATCCCGACTACCAGCGGAGTCGGCGCCTTCGTAGTATCAGCCCTTTGAACAATATCCTTATGTCTTTCAGACCTAAAGTTTGATCTGAAGAGATACGAATGTAGACCTTATTGATGCGAGGGGGGGATATGTCATATACCTTATAATAACTACGTGTTACGCGTTGACGCATAATATAGTAATTTATCAAATACATATTCAACAATGTGTATATCATCGTTGGCTTACGTGTGATGTTTATAATAAATGTAATATAACTACTACGAGTCGTGCACGACATAACGTTATGTCAATATATTTCTTGTAACGTGATAAAAAATACTTAACCCTTATTGCACATCCTTGCATTAGATAGAAGTAAGTTTTCTCATATGTATTTTATGTGATGTTTTTGAAACTACACGTCCAATTACTGCTGTTTAGAAGCAATATATATCCGCGAAAGAATTTTATTTTTAATGAATTAAAGCAATAAAATGTCCAATATTTACAATCTTAATTTAATGAAATTGTCCAACAGTATTATTTGCACCTTAGTGATGAAATTTCAACAATGAATTTGCGATAGTAATGTGATAAAATAGAAGACTTAGTCTGGCATTCTATCGCAATAAAATTGTCTCTAAATATACAATAATAATTGTATGTTGAGTTATATAAATGATAACCTAAAATTTCACTTACGTTAAGTTTACTTTAGCTTTGCTTATACTATGTATTTTTGGTAACTTGCACTGCTACTATCGAAATTATCACTCTTTTAACTATTATTAAAACATAACTATTATTAGCTTAGGGGAGAATGTTTAGTTGTGTGATTAAAACTTACGATAGGTGGTTGGAAATTTCATTCATCACTTACACGAAAATGTATTATAACATGAAGCTTAATAAAATCATGACTATTAAATAACCACTTTTTTGCTTAATATCTTCATCCATTGTACCTAACTATGACAACTCTTTTAAATAAAGCCTGGCAAGTGCTTTTAAAAAGACATCGGTTTTATTATTTGGTTAACTATTTGTAATGTTTCTTTAGCTTTAATGTTATTTTGTAATCACTAAAGTATTCTACATGGTGTTTTGATAGATTACAAGACCTACTCATAAAACTGAACAACTTTTGCCTACTAAACCACACTGAATACGCAAAAAATGGACGTTTTATAAAAATCGATCAGCCCGATTTGGTGTGGTCCAATTTTTTTGTGAATTTAGTGTAAAATTGAGGAAAGCAGAGCCTTTCTTAACGGCTTGCTTAAAAAACACCCTGTATTATTGGGCGTATTGAAAGGTGGAAAGAGAGATGTAAATTCAACTGAGTTACCAAAATTTTAGGTTTTTATAAAATTAAAATTAGCACAAGCAGAAGCAGGAAGCTAAGGGAATAAAAATTATATCAACTTATGTAATTTTCAAAATTAAATTTGACGCTTTTAATAGTTTTATTATTGTTGTATGAAATGCAAAGCCTGTTGCCACAATGTTTTACTATATTGAAAACATTCGTTATGAAATCGTCACGAGCACGCAATCGCAAAATAATAAGTCATTCTCAAACAGTTGTAAATGTTGCAAATTATTTTGTTATTTTTCATTTTATTATCAACAATATGAGTTTGACACATCAACATGCAGTTAGTAAATAATTTGTGAACATTGTTCATAGTTTTAATGCTTATTTTTGTTTAATTTATGAAGGAAAACAGTTTTAAATAAAGGTTAATTCAATATTGTATTTGATTTTAATTTTAAAATATGTACCTAATCAATCACTCACTCTGACTAAACATAAGCACAAAATAAAAACATATGTTTTCTATTCAACATTTATTATTTATTACTTAATAAATAAATGGTGGCTAAAGTAGCTAGCATTTGACAAGACTTATATGTGACTAAATAATGTAGAAAAGGTACCAAGAAAACTTCGAATATTTCATTTCAAACATTTAGCGGCGGCCACATACAAATCGTAATCTACTGATAATCTAAAAACAAGAAGTTGTTTTATGAAAAATATCTGTTTATTTACCATCGATCGGATAAGAGAAATCTATTTCTGAAAATGTGTTTTTTAACAACTTATATACGGACATAGATTTCTCATAACCCGATCGTAAAGAAGCTGATATTTTTATTACAAAACAAGTTCTTGTTTTTAAATTATCAGTAGACTACGAATTGTATGGACGGCGGCCGGGGGGACGGCCTTCTTAATTATATTAGTATTTTAATGCAATTTAAAAAGAAAAGTAACGAAATACAGTGTCAGAATGGCAGTTATACTTACCAGCATAGACCACAATAAATAAAATAATTCAATAGAATTCTCGCATTACAAACAAAATTAAAATATGTTTCTATCAATATCAGTCACTTTGATGCCTAAATAATCGGAAACAAACTTTACAGCCTCTTCTTTGTTCAATGTTACTTTGCCAAGAGGGTTTTCCAAAAAGAGCGTCGCAGTTTTGGTGCCGTTGGTGACATTGACAAACTTACAGTATGGATTAGATTGTGCTTGTTGATCTTTGGGCTTGGCTTTTGATACTACAAGGGTTTTACCATTCAAATCGGATGTACTTTTCACTTCAGCACCCCCACACCACAGTGTGAACCTAATCCCATACAAACCAAACAGGATTTCAATTTCCTTGTACAATTTATCTAGGACAATAAATTTGTTATCTTTACCCTTCAGTATTATGCAGGCCAGATTAGTGGTAACGCCTGTTCGTGGGCTAATACCCTCAAGTACTACATTTGCCCAAGGATTCGCCGGCAATTCCACTTCTTTCCTCCATGTGATCACCAGTTTCAGTTGCGATCCTTTCAGTTCCTGCATGTCCTCTATAATCACAGGTTTCGATGCAGAAATCTCCTCAACTGGTATCATAGGCGCTTTGCAAGTACTCTCTATGAGTTCACGATGTAAATTGATTATGCGAATAATGTCGCTAGTTTTGTTAACAGAATAGAACACATCAACCTCGTCAGTTGGTACAAGGTGCGCTTTTTTTCTTAGTTTTTGTACCCTGTTGATTATTTCTCTAGCGAATCCTTCGTCAAGCATGTCTTGGTCGGGAGTAACGTTAAGTAGGATAAGCACATCATTATCGCTGTGGGCTTCATACTGGTCGTTGCCTGTAGCTTGGAAGATCACTCGCACTTCTGAGACGTCAATGCGTTGTCCTACTAGCTCAACAAATCCATCGGCAATAAGCTTCTCGCATTGGCTATTGTTCAGATCTTTCAATCCTTGAGTGACTGCCTTAAAGTCTCCTTTTAAACGAGCGCCCAACACTTTATGATCTGGCTCTACCCTCAATGCAATGCCATACATTTCTTTGTCACTAGTAAATTGTATGCGCTTTACATTCATCTCTTCCAAAACATATTTTTCTAAAGACTTCACATCATTTAAGTAAGTTTCCTCACGGTGAATGACTATCATTTCTGGCAGAGGATACTTGATAGGAATTGTTTTTCTGTCTCTCAAAACTCTGCCTAGTTCAATTACTACTTGCATTCTCTGTACTGCCCTCTCAATGTCCTTGTCTACCAAGTCCAGCTTGGGCTCTGGTATCATGTTGAAGTGAACACTGTCAAGGGATGATCCAGGTATAAGCTGGCTCAAGGTCTTGTACATTAGTTCAGTTAGGAATGGAGTGAATGGTGCCATTACTCTAACCATGTCATATAAGACTCCAAACAAAGTGTCTAGAGCAACCTTGGCGTCTTTAACACCATTCTCTCCCTTTAGCCTCTTCCTATTCATTCTCACATACCAGTTGGTGAGGTGATCAATGAACTTCGTCAGCCTAGGTACTACAGTGTACAGCCGGTATGCAGCCATTTCCTTTTTGACAAAATGAATCAGTGACTGTGTGAAGGATGTTATCCACTTGTCCATAACATTTTCTCTTATGGCTTTTTCATTAAAATTGTAGTTGACCTTGTCTTCTTGCACAATCCTTTCAACGTTTTGCATAAGAAATCTGAAGGCATTATACCATGGGAGGAAGACGTCTTTTATGACATCTCTTACTCCTTCCTCTTTGAATCGGAGATTTTCCGCTTTTACAACTGGTGAGTTGATGAGGTACAGCCGAAGAGCGTCGGCGCCGTACTTGTTGACGATCTCAAGTGGGTCAGGGTAGTTTTTCTTTCTCTTTGACATTTTTTGCCCATCAGATGCCAAGATCAGACCATTTGCTATTAAATTTTTGAATGGAGGCTTATTAAACAGGGCAGTAGATAACACAATCAGTGTGTAGAACCATCCTCTTGTTTGATCAATACCCTCAGCAATGAAGTTGGCTGGAAAAACGTCATCAAATTCCTTCTTGTTCTCAAATGGATAATGACATTGAGCATAAGGCATGGAACCTGACTCGAACCAGCAATCAAAAACTTCTGATACTCTTTTCAGAGCTGGTTGTCCAGGTCTTGACGAGGGGATCTCCAAGTGGTCAATACTTTCTCTGTGCAAGTCAGTGATCTCTGTGCCTGTCATAGCACTTAGCTCAGCGATGCTGCCAACACAGACAACTTCTTGCTTATCTCTTGAAATCCATAATGGAATAGGAGTACCCCAGTACCTGTTTCTACTAATAGCCCAGTCGCGAGCTTCTCTGAGCCAATTTCCAAATCTCTTTTCCTTCACATATTCTGGCACCCAGTATGTAGCTTCACTAGATTTTAGCAGATCTTGACTCATTTGCTCAACTCTTACAAACCATGATGGTACTGCTTTGTAAATCAGTGGTGTTTCCGATCTCCAGCAGAATGGGTAGCTGTGCTTAACTTGCCCACTTTGAATTAACCTTTTGCGAGCTTTTAAATTAGCTATGATATTTTTGTCAGCATCTTTTACATACTGCCCCACAAAGTCTTTTACTGGCTCAGTAAATCGGCCACTGGCATCAAGAGGACACACTACCTCCTGGTCTCTAGTGATAATTCCAGCAGCTAGACAGACCCTAAAGTCATCCTCACCAAAGTATGGTGCTTGGTGTACCACACCAGTACCTGAATCATCTGTGACATAGCCATCATTCAGCACTTGGAAAGCATTGGGGCATCTTCCAACAAAATAATCGAACATTGGTGTATATTTCAGGCCTTTCAGTCTACTACCATGAAACTTATCCATGATATTAAAATCTTCAACATTTTTGAAGATGACAGGGAACCGCGACTCTTGGAGCACATAACAGATTCCTGATGCTTTTTCTTGAATTTTCAAGTAAGTTAATTTAGGGTTGACACAGAGAGCCAGATTGCTTGGAAGTGTCCAGGGAGTGGTTGTCCAAGCTAACAGGGAAAAACCTTCAGCAGTAGGGAACGTCACCACAACAGCTGGGTCTACAACATCCTTATAATTTTGTCCTGATTCGAAGTTAGACAGAGGTGTTGAGCAAGCAGTAGAATATGGCATCACCTTAACTCCTTGATAGACCAAACCCTTGTTGTACAATTCCTTGAAGACCCACCATATGGATTCCATAAACCATGGATACAGAGTTTTATAATCATTCTTGAAATCTGCAAGGTAAAAGTAAATCCTTAGAATTGTATTATTATTATATGTTGTAATAGGTAAGCAGCTGATGTACCTATATGTGTTAGTATTTTAAAAATTGTCCAAGTCTATACCTAAGTCTTACCATTAGTAACAATCCTTATCCTTACTTATATTATAAATGTGAAAATGTGTTTGTTTGTTACCTTTTCATGCTTCAACTTGACCAATCTTTATTAAATTTGGCATGGAGATAGCCTATGTTACGGGGAAGGACAAAAGCTACTTTTTATCTTGTGAAAACAGCATAGTCCAATGCAGTTCCTGAGGGAACTGAAAAATATACTCTTTTTTGGTTAATTTCTTTAACTTCTCAAGGGAACAATGGATTGTTGTGAATTTTTGCACACAGGTGGTTGAGGGGGTGGGAAATGAGATAATTTACTAATAATTATCCTGACATAGTTCCCGAGGGATCTGGGGAACTCATTTCATGCTTCAACTTGACCAATCTTTATTAAATTTGGCATGGAGATAGCCTATGTTACGGGGAAGGACAAAAGCTACTTTTTATCTTGTGAAAACAGCATAGTCCAATGCAGTTCCTGAGGGAACTGAAAAATATACTCTTTTTTGGTTAATTTCTTTAACTTCTCAAGGGAACAATGGATTGTTGTGAATTTTTGCACACAGGTGGTTGAGGGGGTGGGAAATGAGATAATTTACTAATAATTATCCTGACATAGTTCCCGAGGGATCTGGGGAACTCATTTCCACGCTCGTGCACATCAGCATCACAATGGAGCAATGGATTGAAGTTTTTTTTTGTATAGAATTGGTTGAGGGGTGGAAAGTGACCTAGACTGCTAATCAGAATAATCCGATATCGTTCCTGAGGGATCTGGAAAAAACTCATGATGAAACCATGGGAAATAGCTAGTACTGTCATAATTCATTTCAAACAAAATATTTGTGATGTAAAATTACTTTTACATAAATAGTGTAAATCATCTATTATAGTGTAAATCAACTATTTAATGGCACAGGGATCAGAGTGTAAAATGTGGTGAGTGAAGGGCCACAGATGATACTAAGTTACCGTATAACATGTGACAAAACGGTTACCGCTTTACATTGTCTGTATGCACACCATAAACACAGATGCAACTATGTTGTGTGAGTTGAACATACCTATCCACCGGCCCATGCGGGTGATAATGGTCTCCCATTCAGTGGCGTACTTCATCACAATCTTCCTGCACTCAGCATTGTACTTGTCAATGCCCATTTTCTCCACATCCTCAGGGCCTTTGATGCCCAAAGATTTGTCAATCTCGAATTCCACTGGTAGGCCATGGCAATCCCAGCCAAATCTTCGTTCTACATGAAATCCCTGTAAAAATTACCAAATTATTATAGGTCAGCTTTTTAAACATTTATACTTATGAGAAATTATAAAACTGAAGGTAATCGCTTACTTGTTGGTGAGCATAACGTGTGACAACATCTTTGATAGTTCCAGCCAAGATGTGCCCGTAATGTGGCAAACCGGTAGCAAACGGAGGTCCATCGTAAAAAGAATATCTGGGGGTTAACCAAAAATACTAGGAATAATTCATAAATAACAATAAAAATTATGAAAAATATAAATTCCAGTTGTAACATCATAACCTCAACGTACCTTGGTCGGTTCTTAGATTGCTTGAGGCAGGTTTGAAACGCATCGATTTCTTTCCAAAACTTCAAAATCTTATCTTCTTCTTTAGGAAAATCTATATTTTCAGGAACTCTATTTACTTTCAGAGACATGATAAAATGTGTAGATTTTAAATCTCATCACAAGTTCAAAGTATTTATTCAAACGTCACGTCATACATTTTTTTTTCTTTTTTTTTGTTTTCTTCTCTCCGGCTTTCAAAAGCGCGGAGAAGGCAAAGGTGACTAAGACCATACAGCCAGGTCTGACGTATTTAAGCTTCCTTTAGTTTTTTGATTTGTAATGCTAGTGCCGGTGCATTACAAATCTTCTCTGAAGTTCTTGACAGCATTTGCAGCAGCTACATTCTGAGGTGGAACACCCAGTTGCTATAAAACTGCACCCAGAGCAAGTTGGGTTCTCACGTCCTCCTTCGTTTTATTTTCTTGTTCTCCACATTGCTCACATACACTAGACGATTTTCTCCAAAATGCACCACTTCTTGAACAAAATCCTACCAGAAAACAATGAAAAAATAACAAAATAAAACTACGAATGCGTCTGCCACAAATCCCGCCAAAAAACTCTTTCTTTTCTATATGTTCCTCCCAGTGTTGCCAACTCAATTTTTTTATAGAGAGCTAGATCAGCTTCGAAAAGGAGCTAAAATAGAGCTAAATTTTTTGAAAAAAAAAGAGCTAAAAAAAGAAAGATTAAGGAATTCAAATTTTAATTATTATTGTAGAAAAACTTAATCACGTACTTAAATTTTAAGTTTTTACTTGCATGAATCTTAATTGCCGTCGAACGTTAACCATCACGAAAGAACAAATCGGTGTACTACATATATTTTACGGACACAAGTCAAACCGTGGCTATGTTTAATCCTTATTCACGCAGATATAACCTGCAGATGAAAGAAGAAGAAGGAGACAGGAAGAAGACGTGCATACATCAAATGCAAGATGTGATAACATGAGAAGCGCGTTCCTTACCTACGCTCTAACAGCAACTAGAGATTTATAATAGGCTACCCTGTTGTCACAGCGAATGGTTCCTGTTAGACTATGACAACTCTGGAGTCGGGAATTGTATGACTGCGTTCAATTAACGAATGGGTTTATGAATTTACGTAAACAATTGATCAAAACAACAAATAATTTTACAATCATAAAAAAGAGCTGAAATTTAAAAATAAAAGAGCTGTAGAGCTAAATACAATTATTTAAAGCTGACAAACATTATACAGAGCTAGATTTAGCTCTAAAAGAGCTAAGTTGGCAACACTGGTTCCTCCTCTACACGATGGGCCAGCGACGCCGTGTGGAGAGCGTAGTCAAAGATGACCAATTATTTACTATCTTAGGTATCTACAAGAAACCATTTACGAGAATAATTTTCGAAAAACCCTAATATCTTTTAGGTATAAGATTTAATTTGAAAAGAGTTTTTATGTTTAAAAAAATTCGAGCGAGACCTACAGTACTCGCATATGATGTGTAACATGTGACAAAATACTTTATAAAAGGACGGCAAAGATACGGCAGACTAGGCTGTATGGTCATAGATACCTTTGCCTTTTCCGCGCTTTTAAAGCCTGAAAAAAGGACGGCAAAGATCAAAGATACGGCAGACTAGGCTGTATGTTGGCTGTATGGTCATAGATACCTTTGCCTTTTCCGCGCTTTTAAAGCCTGAAAAAACGCGACTCCCTGGGACACATTTCCGTCCCATGGGACACATTTCCGTCCCATTTCACGAAATCACTCCCACAAATTGCAGGAAAGCGAGAGCAAAGATGTTACCTACACATCAAAAAATGATGTTGTCTATAAATTCGGTTTACGGACGATAATTTTACGTGATAGCGTGTCGCGAGCCGAACGACTGAAGTAAAACTTCTTTAGCTCCATCTTTAAGAAGATGTAAAATACCGCCAAGTTAACTCTTTGGCATTTTCTCATAGAGAATCGACCGAATTGGAACACCTTTTGTAAGGTCTACTTTTGTCTACCCACTAAATGTCAAATGTAGATTCGAAGCGCGACAAAATGGTTGTATCTCGACACTGAGCATGGCCCTCGCGAGATAAGACTGTCTCTCTCTCATTTGTCATTTGTAGAGAGTGGGTAGAGATTTTTATCTCGTGCCGAGCATGAACGCACCGGAATAGGCTTATTTTGACGTTTGATTGAAGACATGTATGTCGGCACCCCCTTGAGGTGTCGACAAACTTCTAGCGACTGTTTACCTATATATTTTTTGTGTTTTATTATTGTTTTATGATCAAATAACAAATTAGGTACTTACCTTTTCCTTTTATTTTTCTTTGCTTTAGTCTCAGAAACTTGCACGAAAACCAACGGAGCCAGACAGTCCCCTCACTTCAACCAACTGCGAATTTAAATGTCAAAATTGTAAAAAACCTACCTCAGAAGGCTTCCTTGCACTACAATTTATTCGAGGATTGAAAGACAGTGATATACATAGACATAGCTCACAGAATCGCTAAACTGAAGTGGCAGTGGGTAGGGCACATAGCTCGTTGAACAGATGGCCGACGGGGCAGTAAAGTTCTCGAGTGCCGACCGCGCACCGGAAAATGTAGCGTAGGCAGGCCTCCCACGAGGTGGACCGACGACCTGGTGAAGATCGCGGGAAGCCGATGGATGCGGGCAGCGCCATCCAGTCGTGAAAATCCTTGGGGGGGGGAGGCCTTTGTCCAGCAGTAGACGATTTCCTGCTGATATGATGACGATGAGAGAATAAACCAGTTCGTATGGAATTTGACACTGGGGCGACTTTATCATCAATATCACTCAAAGATAGATAAGATAGATAGATAACTCATTTATTTTTCTAGCAAAACAGCACCATACATCAAACAAGCGATGGAGATAAAACATTATAAGTACTTAATTCATAAAAGAGTACACTGATAATGAAAACACTAATAAAAACTAAAAGGTAACTGCCTAGCCAGAAAAAAAGGCCTAGGCTCAGCATAATGTTGTGCATGCAGAGTATACATGCGCAACGCTGTTTTTCAGCCAAGACCAGCGAAGAGAGGTAAAATGTGCGCACCTCTGTGAAACAAACTCGAACCAGGCAAAATGAATATCATATTGTGTTATGCATTTATATGTATTAGTATGTGTATATAGTATATAGGTGCAAATAAGGCCAGTTGGTAAGTATGAAGCCCATAAATATATTTTAATAAGACGATAATGTGTAAGTAACTATGCAAAATATCAGAGTGAAATGTTAATAAATATGGATGAGTGTTGCACAGCCAATTAAATAAAAAGGTATGGTTTTAATTTATATTATATTTTATTTTCGTCGCAGTATCCGCTACTCGCTTTGCTGTTGTGACATCAAATATTCCCGTAATTGTTTTTTAAAAATATAAAGTGATGGTAGTACACGAAGTGGCGGAGGGAGGTCGTTCCAGCATTTTGAAGCAAAGAAGCGGAAACTGCCGCGAAACAAAGCAGTTTTGTGTCGAGGGATAACGAAAACACTTGAACAATATCGTGCCACGTAACAATGACTAGCATAGCGCCAATTAAGTTTCTTAAAAAGATAGTCGGGTTGCTGCGTTTTAAGAATCCCGAAAAGCATCGACAAATAATATAGCTTTTGGCGACCCTGCATTTTCAAAATGTTAGAAGCATTAAGGTATGGCGTTACATGAGATCGTGGTGGTATGTAAAAACAATACCGGGCACAAGCATTCTGCACTCTTTGGATTAAACGCTGCGATTTTTGAAGAATGCAAGGGCCGTAAACCGCAACACAATAATTTAATTTTGACAGAATAATACTCTCACAAAGTCTGCAACGTAAGTCAACACTAATAAATGGTCGGATTCGGTATAAGATTTTCAACCGGTAAAGACAGTTCCGTACTGTGTCTGCTACATGTTTTTCAAAGCGTAAGTTTGCGTCAAACAGTACCCCCAGGTTACGAGCCTCGGTTACTCTTTCTATAGGTTCATTATTTATCACCACTTTTGGTTGCAACTGAGAGATTACTTCAATTTGATGCTTGGTTCCCATGACTATATATTTAGACTTTGTTGGATTTAGCATTATGGAGTTATTAACTGACCACTCATAAACCCTACTTAAATCTTCATTTAAATTTTCAATAGCCTGCTGAACATTTTTTAAATCTATACTAGCATAAATTTGGAGGTCATCAGCATAGATATGAAAATTACATTTTCGTATGCTTTTGACAATGTCAGCGCTATAAATTATAAATAACAAAGGACCTAAAATTGATCCTTGAGGGACTCCTCTTTCTACAGGTAACAAAGGTGACGTAAGTTTACTTCCATTGAGGTTATGAATTAAAACCTGTTGGGAACGTCCACGCAGGTAACTGTCAAACCATTTTAAACTCGAGCAGTCAAAGCCATAAAAAGATAACTTAGAAAGTAATAACGCTGTATTTATAGAATCGAACGCGCGTGTAAAGTCAAGGAGCGCTAGCACGCTACCCATACCTCTATCAGACGCCAACAGAATATTGTCAACAACATCTAGTAGAGCACTAGCCGTACTGCGATTTTTTCGAAAGCCTGATTGCAGTTCTGGAAGGATACTATTATGCTCGCAGTATGTAAAAACTTGGTTGTAAACAACTTTCTCCAGTATTTTGGATAAAAAAGGCAGAATACTAATTGGCCGCAGATCAGATATATCTACAGGATCACTTTTCTTAGGTATCGGTCTGATGAGAGCAATTTTCCAAAGATCAGGAAAAGTTTCTGTCCTAATAGATAGGTTAACAATTGCAGCAATAACCGGTAGTGTACGTGGAAGCGTCAGTAAAATCATATCTAAATTTACACCATCAATACCTATTGCGTTTGTTTTAATACCCAAAATAATTTTTGCAACTGCATTTTCGTGAACAGGTTCGATTTTGAACGTAGAATTATTGTATCTATTAAACTCATAATGCGTTAAAAGTGACAGACTAACAAGATTATCACCTGGAACATTAATAAAATGTTTATTAATACAATCGGGATCGTTAAAATGTTCCGGAAGGTCACAGTGCCCTTTAAAATCAGGAAGAATTGTTGATTTTAGATTTTTCCAAAGATGTTTAGGGTTGTTAATATTTTTATTAATATTTTGATCAAAATACGCTACCTTCTCTGCATAAATACTAGAATTAACAAGATGCTTCAGAGATTTGTAATGCGCTTTGTCACTATCCAATTTTGACTTACGAAACTTGTTGTGTGCTTCGTCGCGAAGTTGCATCATATATCTAACGTTGCTTGTGAACCATGGCAGTTGCTTATGACGTACTAACATGTTCTTTTCAGGTGCTAGCTTATCTAAAATTCTCATTAAATGGTCATTAAATACGCTAACCATAGCATTGACATCAGACATTGCAGCTATGGCCAGCCAGTCCACCAGGTCCATTTCATCATTGAGTTTATCCTGGTCAATGCTTTTAAGAGGTCTAAAAGAAATGTATTTCGGACGTATTTTAGGTTTCTTCATTTTAAATTCTGCCCAGACAAACGCGTGTCCACCAAGTTCGGGTGAAATGATAAGACCTGTGTTTTTAAAGGGAGCATCGGTAATAATAAGATCTAATAAAGTTGAGCTATGGTCAGTGAAGTGAGTAGGCTGGGAAATACAATTAGCGGTGCCAGTACAATGCATGAACTCATGTAGTCGAGAAGTTAATGAATTATCACATAGAAGGTCTATATTAAAGTCACCTAATATGATAACATTGTCAAAATTACCAAAAGATAAAAGGGAATCTGTAATTGAGTCAAAAAAAATATCAACATTCACCCAGTTTGGGCGATATGCTGTTCCAATGAGTAATTTGCTTGAGTTGACGCGCAGTAATATCCACATTTGTTCAACCTCCTTATGTGATATTGGGTGAAGGCATGTGCGAACTTTAATTCCCCGTTTAATGTAAAAACCCACTCCGCCTCCACCCGATTTTAGAAGGCCCTTGGGGCGAGGAATGTGCCGAAATCGGTACCCTGGAAGAGTAGGAGCGCTGGCATCTTCACCAGCTCTAAGCCAAGTTTCGTTAATGGCGATAACATCAAAAGATTCACGTGCAACAACCGCTGAAAACTCATCATGCTTACTGTTTAGGGAGCCGGCATTCACTCAAACAATTCAAAAACATGGAATGAGCGAACAAAATTTTCAAAACTGAAATGAAATTGAGAACTTATACTGGCGAGATTATAAAGCCTGCAGGTGTCACATACGTCAACGTAACTTATAAAGATTAGACCATTGAAGGGAAATTATACATAATCAATCAAAATGTTGACCCAATATTTGGTAGAAGCTGGATGAAAGAACTTGATATCAGAATTGCTGACTTAAGAATTGTACAAACCGTAGAACAGTCTAACAAATTCGACAAACTGTTAGAAGAATATTTACCAACTGTATTCACACCTCATTTAGGAAAAATACGGAACTTCAAAGCACATTTAAATTTTAAGAAAAATACTCAACCGATCTACATAAAGCCGCGACGTATACCTTACGCTTTAAAAGAAAAGGTAGATAAAGAAATCGAACGACTATGCGCAGAAGGGGTGATCACTAAAATAGACCATTCGGATTGGAGCACGCCAATCGTACCTGTAGCAAAACCAAACAGAAGTATCCGACTATGCGCTGATTACAAGGTCACCCTTAATAAAGTAATCAAAGACGAAAAGTACCCTATTCCTATAATAGAAGATATATTTGCGGAAATGAATGGTGGAAAATACTTTTGTACGCTCGACATTTGTCAAGTATATCTTGACTTGGTTATGGATGATGAAAGCGCCCTCTTACAGACAATTAGTACGCACAAACCTACAAGGTAAACCGCTTAATGTTTGGAGTCAAAGTGGCACCAATCCTGTGGCAAAAATTTATTGACCAATTATTGCAGGGGCTTGAGGGAGTAAAATGCTTTTTCGACGACATTATGATTCAAGGAACTACGGAAGATCAACTCTTAACACGTTTTAAGCAAGTTTTGCAAAAACTGAAAGAAAGTAACCTTCGCGTTATTAGAGAAAAATGTATTTTTTTTAAAATAGTATTAACTATCTCGGGCATATAATAGATAAAGACGGTTTACACAAAAACATGGACAAAGTCAGAGCTGTCGTGAACACACCAAGACCAATGAACACAAACGAATTACGAACCTTTCTTGGCATGGCAAATTACTACATTAGATTTATACCAAACCTAGCCTCCTTGACTAACCCATTAAATGAATTACTTAAGAAGGACAAGAATTTTATGTGGACTCCTAAGTGCGAAGAGAGCTTTGATAACATTAAAATGGCAATTTTGAGCGAAAGAGTTCTAATACACTTTGCCCCTAGGAAGCCATTGATTCTTGCAACTGACGCTTCGCCAACAGGTTTAGGAGCAGTACTGTCTCATAAATTACCAGATGGTTCAGAGAGACCAATCGCGTTTGCTTCTAGATCACTTTCATCAAGTGAAAAGAAATACAGTTAAATTGACAAAGAGGCTACAGCGATCTACTGGGAAATCAAGAAATTTTTCCACTACTGTTAAGGCACAAAATTTACTTTAATTACGGACCATAAGCCTCTCACATCAATTTTTCATCCTCATTGAACATTACCAGCGCTTAGGACGACGAGACTATTTCATTATGCACATTTTATGTCAGGATATATACAGAGTCTCAGCAAAACATTCAAATGCGGATTACCTGTCAAGATTTCCAGTAGATATAAAAAAAGATAAGTCAATAGACCAACATTGTGCATACCAAGTACAACAAATTAACATTCTGGAAGTTCAACCTGAGGTCATTGCTAGCGAAACAAAAAAAGATGATGAACTAAATGCACTACTGACAGCTCTACAAACAGGTCACTCACTGCGACAATATGGCTACGGTGACAATGAACTGACAATACAAGACAACTGCTTACTTAAGGGAACTCGAGTTGTCATACCGAGGAGCTTACGCGCACGTGTGCTCGACGAATTACACGCCCGACACATCGGTACCCTGAAAATGAAACAGTTGGCTCGCAGCTATATAAACTGGAAAAAAATTAATAATGACATTGAGGATAAAGTCAAGTCCTGTAGATCGTGCCGTCTTCAACAGAAGCACCTCTGCATCATTGGGAACAACCTACTGGTGCCTGGCAAAGAATCCACATAGATTTTGCTGGACCTATATTAGGACATCAACTTATAATAATCTTAGATGCCTATACAAAATGGGTAGAAGTGTTACCTACAAAGAACACAACAAGTGCATGGTGCATCAATAAGCTCAAAGAATTATTTTTTCTTTTGGATCACCATACATCCTGGTTTCAGAAAATGCACGACAGTTTACATCTCAAGAATTTAAGAGCTACCTCTCTAACTGCGGTGTAACACACTTGACGTCAGCACCGTACCACCCAGCCACTAACGGTCAAGCTGAGCGTTACGTCCAAACAGTGAAGAAAGCGCTTCGCGCAATGGAGGGGGAGAGAGGCGACCTTACTGAGAAGCTTATAGTTTTGAAAGTCCGACTCAGACGCACACCAAGCCAGAACGGACCTACTCTTTATGAACTGATGTTTAATCGGGACGTCAGGACAAAACTGCACGTGATGTTCAGGGTTTCATCTGCTCCAATAGCATCCCGACTAGACCACGCCCCACTATCCCCTAGAATATTCTCGTTGGGTGACCGAGTTCAGGCCAGGGCATACGCTGACCCAAAACAAAGATGGAAGTTCGGCACGGTAGAACGACGGTGAGGTAGGCTACATTACGAAGTGCGCACTGATGACGGTGTCGTGTGGCGCAGACAATTGGATCTGCTGCTTCCAGCTCCAGGAGTGCGGCAGCCAGGAATAGCGGCAGAGGAATGTCGTATACTGGCCACCTGTCTTTCTCGTTGGAGACTCATCTGACGGACGGGCTTGTCAATAAAATTTCTTGTTCATAAAATATACATTATATTTTCTAAGAAATGTGTTAGTAACAAGTTCCTTGTCGCGTGTTTTTTTTTATCATTATTTGATACGTTTTAAGATTTTTCGCGTGTTTTTAGTGGACATTATTTTTTGCATATTTACGTCACCCCTTTCACGCAAACAGCACGGCAGTCAGCAAAATTGATATTTGTACTGTGCCTAAAGTCCCTACTACACGGAAATAAATCCGAGTCAGTCTCATTTGCTTTTTTTTAAGGAACATTATCGTCTCTGGGTGCAAAAGCCTTTTTGAGACAGTCTTTATTTAATTCATCTTGGTTCTTTGATTTGCAATGCTAGTGCCGGTGCTGGAGTTCATGACAGCATTTGCAGCATCCTGTTGCAGTAGGGCTTCTATAAAACTGCACCTAGTGCAAATTGGGGTTTTACGTCCTCCTTCATTCTATTTTCTTGTTCTTCACATTGCTCAGATACGATTTTCTCCAAAACACACCACGATTTGAAGCAAATTCTAGCTGAATACAATGCAAAAACAATAAAATAAAACTACAAATGCGTTCATCACAAATCCCGCCAAAAACTCTCTCACTTGGTCGATCAGTCCAGCATTTCCAATGTGTGGGGAATTCTCCAAACTGTTGGGAAATTCAGTCCGAAATTGTAATTGGATGGATGAGCGTTAATATGTGGAATATGCGGGAAATTTAAACATTTACACTAGAAACTATTAGAACGACAAGTAAAATAAACTTAAAAGTTTGAATATTTATAAATTGTTAATGTATTTAATTCGCGTTTTACTTATTTGGCAGGAAGGTTTTAGAGTTTTTTTATTTATTTTATTTTCAATTTTATTTCAAGTAACATGAATTCATACAAAGTTAGTAGAGCTTAACCTAGGGGATTAGTACATGTAAAGAAATGAAAGGACAATTCGGCCTGTCCGCAATCATTTTCATTTATGGTAACATTTAATAACATCAAAAGATATCGGCAAAGGACTTTGGTTTGTAAAGTAGGGACCCAGCTTAATCGTACTATTCAATCGGAACTAATTTGTTCAGAAAATTGGGTATGCTAAATTTTTTATAAGCCATGAAAATAAAAAAACCATTTCGAGATATTTTTATTTAAAGCCATATTTTTTCATTTTCCACTCGAAAAAGTAAAAGATTGCGTAAAAAAATCGGAAAAGGACAATAACCTTCATTTGACCCCTATAACGTCACGAGTTTACAATAAAACCTTATTTCACCACTGAACGGAACGTGCACTCTTACTTGTCATATCAATTACGGACCTTGCATTTGAGGACGAGCTTTCGTCGAGCACTGAAAAAGGCACTATTTATTTATCATCCACCAAAAACTACGTTTGAAACAATCAAATATTATTAGAACGTCATTCAAATTAAATACTTAAATGGGTAAGATATTCATTAGAGGTCCAATTTTTATTGTGGTTCTAAAAAACATTTAAACTCTGAAGGCCTTGTCCATACATAGATTATGATGTTTGATGACAAGTAAATTTTGACTTTGACGTTTCGTTGTTGGCTTTGTGATAGTTTCGTTTCGGAAAAGGCAAAGGTTACTAAGACCATACAGCCAGGTCTGACGTATTTAGGCTTCCTTAGCTGTTGGATTTGTAATGCTAGTGCCGGTGCAATGAAAAAACAACAAAATAAAACTACGAATGCGTCTACCACAAATCCCGCCAAAAAACCTTTGGGAATGATTGACTTGAGTGACTTGACAGTTGACGTCAAGGCCTATTCATTTCATCGTCATAGAAATAGGGCTGTTCGTTTCATAGTAATGTGAACCGATGACGTCATCAAGGTTTCAAAATTTAAAAAAATATTTAAAAATATCTAGAGGCTTAAAAAATGAAATATTCAAATTAGTTTTTCAAAATGGTCTAAACCATCAGAAAAAAAATTAAAAAAAATACATTGTTTTTTTTTAGCATACCCAATTGCATAATTTGCGAATCACACTGCAGAAAACCTGTGACGTATTTTTTTATATTTTTTTTTATTATTGTTCAATAACAACGGGTGTATGTACCCCAATAACAGTTATTGACATTATACATGAACTTAAAATAAATTCATTATATGTATTCATTGTGATTGTAGGAACTGGTGAGATAACGTGGGGGTCACGACTGTAGAGTATCACGTCGGAGCCACCATTGTAGGGAACCGAGGAGATCACGTTCGGGACACCACTGTAGAAATGATGCGTTCCTAATCTTTGAGAGCAAAGGGAGATATATCCCCGCCAGGCAAGGTAGTGTGCCTGGGATCCGGCCGTGGACCAATCGTTGATGGTTGGTATTTGTATATATTCTCAGTGATGAAGCAATGTTAGTAGCGCGTTTTAGACATCGTATTTCTTTTGTCCTCTCATCGCTTGTATTAAAGTTCGGTGGCGGGTCACTGCAGTTGCAACCACATGTTCAATTCATGCCTCGGGTTCTGAATTATGAAATTACTTTTATCAAAAGTACTTTTATATGGGTATGATTTTATAGATCACCAATTAAATAGATTTGATTACTAGATTCAAAATTTGAAATTCCCTTTAATATAGTTTGTCCTTAAAATTGTAAATCTTTCACCAAAATAAAGTCATCAAACAACACTAAAACAAAACTCAAAAGGATAAGATTTATCACCAATAAAAACATTATGAATTTGTAACATGAGCAAAGTTGCTTCTGGTTTTTCGCCGGCCGCTGCCGCGGTACTTTCTCGCGCGTTGTCTTTCTAGTCAAATCTAATAGCTTGTTGCTTCGCTCCTCGTTGAAATAACTCGCTAAACCTAACCAATTAAACCTACCTACCTTACCATAAACACCATGTTTACCTTCATCTTGACACAAATTTTATTTGATGCCAGTATCTATCAATTTGGGAACGAAAATATTGAATAGAGAGATGAATCTATTTCATTCAGGACGAAAAATATTATTCCTCTTTTAGGAAAAATAATTGGGAAAATGTGGGGAATTTTGATTTAATTTTCCCAAATTTGGGAATATTTAACTAGGTTTTTTCGGTTAATCCAGACCGTAGCATTGGCAACACTCACTGTTAAAAACACGTTAAAAATCATCATAGCTCCAATATTGCAAGAAATACAGATTTATCGGTATCCATATAGATTTTTAACATGAACCGGTATGACACCGATAAAAAATAAGGAGTTAAGTACTTTAATACAGATTTTGATCATTGACATTATTTTCGTACAGATTTTCTCTCAAATTAGAAGTTTTCAGAAAATACTGGCAACTCATTTACGCGTTCATTTCGTTCGGTTCTTTCTACTTTGTTATAAATGTAAGTACATATTCTGATAAGATTCCAATCGATAGTGTCACTGTATTATCAAATACAGAGAAATCCTACAGAATACAGACAACGCATCCAGACCTATACAGTTTTTTATAAATATAATAAATACAAATTACATACAGATTTTTAAGTTTCTTTAAACACATCTTCGCTTTCCAGACCTGGCAACATTGCATCACACATCAGAATTCATCAGATGAACCAGGAGTAATAGTGTTCTGTGAGATGAACTCTCGGGGCTCTCGGGCGGGAGAGGTTTTTGGCGGGATTTGTGGTGGACGCATTAGTAGTTTTATTTTGTTGTTTTTTCATTGTTTTCTGCTGGGATTTTGTTCGAGAAGTGGTGCATTTCGGAGAAAATCGTCTAGTGCACGTGAGCAATGTGGAGAACAAGAAAGTAAAACGAAGGAGGACGTGAGAACCCAACTTGCTCTGGGTGCAGTTTTATAGACGCCCAACAGCAACTGGGTGTACCACCTCAGAATATAGCTGCTACAAATGCTGTCAAGAACTTCAGAGATTTGTATGCACCGGCACTGGCGTTACAAATAAAAAAATGAATATCGATTAATTAAATGGGGATTGTCTCGGAAAGGTTTTTGTACCCGTAAGACGATAAGAGACTTAAAAAAAAATCAGACGAACATATACACAGAACACGGACTTTTTGGCGGGAATTTGTAGCGTTCAGTTTGTCATTTTTCTTTTATGTTTGTATAATTTTATGTTGATGTATAATATTGATAGTGTATTTATCAGCGAAGGATCATATAAGTGTTTCTTGTGTAGGATAATGAAATAAAAGTGTGTATACTGTGTTTCGAGTTCCCACAAGTGTCGCGACGTCTCGCGATGCTACCATAAACAACACTCAACTGGCAATACTGGTAAGAATATACCCGCCATTATTTTTATGTCACTCAGTGCACTTCCGGCGGGAAATTGAGATGGACATTTAGTTGTGTGTAGTTTACTGTGAATAAGTAAAAGTGAAATATTTTGTGCAACTTAGAGGATCCAAATCAAAGCTAAGTGTCTTCATATTCTAAGTGTACTGATGACTATTACGTGTTTCTGTAACTTGTCTTAATTAACATGTACCTGTGTGCTGTGTTCCTCCTCGGGACTGACACATGAATCTAAACTTCTGCTCCTGTATGTAGCCTGTATGGCGTGATGATGGCCCATTAAAGGCCTATAAAGGATCCATGAAAGGTCCATATCAAAGGACAACTGTGTGGCCAATATGAAGCCTGTATGGCGTGATGATGTCCTATTAAAGGCCTATAAAGGATCCATGAAAGTCCATATCAAAGGACAACTGTGTGGCCAGTTTGAAGCCTGTATGGCACGATGATGGCCTATTAAAGGGTCTTCTGTGATCCATGAACAAGTGTATATAAATGGACAACTGCGCAGTCAGTGTGAAGCCTGTATGGCAAGGGTCTTATGTGATCCACAATGAATGTGGCCTAATAAAAGGATCTTATTGATCCACAAACAAGTCTATATCAATGTATGCAAATGGTTATGTGTTGGGGCTCGGGGATGAATATATGTATATATTATGGTTTATACTACACCTATTTTATTGCCTTCACAGTACAACAAGTCAACCTGGCTTGGAGCCATTAGGACTAAGAGCACCAGTGGCACCACATACCGTGGTGTCATTGGTGTTACAAATCTCAACAGCGAAGCGGACTTGGAAGGAAGGGAGCATACCAAAAGCAGCACACTGAAGGTAGAAAACTATAATCCAGATACCTTCAGGTGAGTAATTTCCTTACTCATTTATTAACACACAGTCTAAGATCGCCGCGTGACTATGGTGTGTTAGATACAAAATTAGAATTACTATTTATATATATACCGATATTAATGCATAAACAAAATCGCGACGACATGGTGGAGGTGCTGGGATCTCTAAAGATACAAGATTATTGCTCCTTTCCTTCTAAATCACAAAGTACTTTGATATTATTGTGCAAAAATAATTCATGAAGAAATCATATGCAGAGTTGCACAAATGAAAACATAGATGGCGTTACTATTCACAATTTACGTAGTAAGAAACTGCATCGAAAACTTCAAAGTAATCAACTATTGTGGTGTTTCTGAGCTGAGTTATAATTATTGCATCATTTTGGAACCATTTTTATTATGTATCTAAAAGGAAAACAACGTAAAAAAGCGGAATTACGAAAATTCTAGCACATGGATAAGGCCATTTTGGACTCGCATAACGGAAGTACTATGATGTCAGTGGTCAAACACTATTCGATCGAAACATTCAAAGATGGTGTTTTATTTAGATATTTAAGCAAGAAAAACATTTAAAATTGTTATTTACTGTTTATTTATGTTTAACATATAATATATGTTTAATTTTGAAAAAAAAAAGAAATGGGGCGATTGCCGTCACTGATCGTAGTGTTGTCATTTTATTAGTGACTCCCAACAGATGGGTAAAAATGTAATCAGTTGACGAATATTTTCTGTATGATTACGAAAGTAATTTATAAGGAATATTGTAAAATCTTCATATGTATTTTACCCATAGTTAATTGTGACAGATGTTTTAAATAAAAAACATCACTCGTAATTAATAATGACAAAAATAACATAAATTGTATAACATGGCGCGAGTAGTTTTGGCAAATTATCGTTTGCAATGTGGCAACATTGTACGGTACAGGTTTGAATTTTTCTTCTCGTTGCGCGTCCGAACGTGTCTCAACTTGTCTGTTGGAGTTCTTGGAAGCAAATATTTTTCCACTTTGCAAAGAATTGTTCAGTTCCCTTTTTTGTACTCTTATGGTGATAAAAATAAGTTTTAAAGGAAGCGATTCGCGTTGCTGGTAAGTGTGTACCTTATATTCTGAATTCCTATTGTAAAATTGACTTAGTCGAACTAAAAATTTTCAATCCTACCTTCCTACCTACTTATTGGTAAGATAGTATTTCTCTTTATAAAGAACAAAAGGAGTACTATGCCTAGCTTAAATAGACAGCATCACGTTGGTATGTAGTGATATGATACAAAAATGTGTCGGTTTTCATTGTTAAAACAAGTTGCAACAAATTTGTTTTAAACTACGACGTCATATGAATGTAGGTATTTAGTCATTATAGCATGTCACCAAATTCAACCTCTAGACATTGGCAGTGATTCTTTTTTGCAACAAGGTATTATTGGTTTGATTCCCAATTGGAATCTATCACAAGAGTCACCCAAGCAGTCCCTGGAGACAGACAAAAATGTAACCGCTGTAAATGTAGCAGAAATGGTATTTAAAAATGGCGGATGCTGGCCTTTGACTCGATATTGTAGCAAAGCTCTGCACTAGGGTTGCCAGATCTACTATATAATATAGTATCTTACTATATTTTGGGCCAAGATACTATATACTGTTGAAAAAATATATAGTAGACAAATCTACTATATTTTAGCCATACAGCGACGTGTCTGTCATACATACTTAAATCGAGTTAAAAAAACACGCGTTCAGAAACGAACCCCGAAATCCTTAACAAAACTGAGCAGATCATACAAGGAGTTTATAGGTAAATCTGGAGGCCACACTCTAAATACCTATTTGAAGCAAAGAAATATGACCTTGAAGTTTCTCGTTACCGCTCCGTCTCTTTCTAATTAGGAGGTATGAACAAGACGTGTATAGGTGAGAGCTCACACCCGTTAATTGAAAAGAGACGGAGCGGTAAAGAGACATTTCAAGGGCATATTTCTTTGCTTCAATTAGGTATTTAGAGTGTGGCCTCCAGTTTTACCTATAAACTCCTTGAGATCATATCATAAGTAAAAATCACATTGTTTGTGTTTCTGAACGCAACTTTTAAGAGTCATGTCATGTCACTGTCAAGTGTCAATGTCAAATATCATTCTGTCTGTATGATGTCCTAGCACCAGTTCTTTGTACCTTTATTGTTCGGTTCGCCTCTTTTGTGTGAAATATACTTACAAAATAAGTGATTTAAATGCTGAAAGTGGAAGTGAAGAAGATACAGATAGGGAATCAAAGTTAACTGGGCCTACCCGTCGGAAAAAGCGATTAATAATAAACTCATTAAAATGGCCCAAAGTTCCCAAAAATATAATTACATGAAAAAATAAAGTCTACTATATATTTTAACTGGATACTGTTTTCTTTTGACCCCCTAAATGGAAATCTCCTATATTCTTCTTGAATTTTTCTGGTAACCCTACTCTGCACTGATATGTAGTGTGTCCAGTTTATTATTTTCTCATTAGAATTTGAATAGATACTAAATGACTTCGAAAATTTACTTCGATAATTTACCTTACATACATGAAACTTACCTAAAAATTCAGACTATACGTATAAAGTGATGTGTTCATCACGTCTTGGTATCAGCTTAGAGATGTCCATCGCTGGACATGGACCTCCCCGATTTAGGAGGCTTTACCAGCATCGCTACTTTTGGTAGGTAAGTTGGCAATTGTAGGGAGTAGTATTAAAAATGATAAGTTATGTCATATACTTTGGCATCAAATAAATAAATAAATTATTGATGCATTTACTATAATAGACATGTTCCTTTGAACTCTATTCAAAGGAACAATTCATTTAATTCAATTAAACAGTGTACCGTCCTCAGGGAGTAGATGGAATTTAGTTTATTTTAGTACTACAAATTTTAACATGTTAAGTAGTAAGTAACTATATGCATATACCTAAACCAGGTTATTATAGTCAAAAGCTTACTGCAGTTTATTATAACAATTCCTAATTAATTTCTAAATTATTACTACATACTAAATTATTTAATTATGTTTTGTGCATGTTCAATTAAATCGGTTACTATGAGTAATATAATATAATCTATACTATTTTGGAGTGACAACTTCTTTAGGTATGTTGGGCATCTTTGAGATGAATTGAACTCGCGGTACTATTAAAACACATTACCAGGAGCACTCACGGGGTCAAAACTTATAAAATTGTAAAAGAGTTTCACATGTTTGGTTTTTTATTTAAATAATTGTATGCATTTAACAACAAAATTAAGTGTTACTTACATTATTTTCTGAGTAGATATTGGATCATTATTAAGAAAAATAAAAAATAAAAATTCATAGATTAACCTGAAGTAAATTTAAATAGAATATTTGTTCATCAAACAACTAATCACCTGTTAATTTATTTTCATCATTTCTGTTCAACAATTCTATTGAGATACTGATTTTACAGCAACCAATAATGGGATCAATTAGGTTTGAATGATTTGATTTCACTGTTGAAGAGCTTCGTAAATCAAATCTCCCCTCCCTGGATAACAGGTCTGACTTGAGAAATGTACAGCAGTTTTTGTTTAAACCAGAGAATTGTTAATTAATTAATTATGTTTTAAAGTAAGTGTTCTGCACTGTAGCTATTGATTTTGATGGAAATTGGGATTCCTTTATTTTATTACTCAAAGGGTTGCTTTAATGTAACTTGTGTTTTAATACTACCTGATTTAAATTTATAAATAATATCAATTAAAAATAAAAATATAGAAATATTATAAATAAAGTTAACGGATAATAATAAAATAAAAATAGAGTGTTGGAACATAACTAGAGGTACTATTACACTATGAGAAATTTATTAGGTTATACTATGAAAATTTTATTGTTATTTGCAGACTTCAAGATGGAAGTTTTGATGATATCACGATTAAGTGATATCATTTACAATATGCAAACACTCACTGATGAATGTATGCAATTATTAACAATTGAAATTCTTACCGATGAACAAATCCGGCGGGCAGAAATTAATTGTAAAAAATTAGAACGACTCCATTCTAGATTTTCATCAGAGTTAAACAATTATTTTCGTTTGAGCACGGAACCATCTCCAGATGATATATCCAGATTTAGTGTGTTACAATTAAAATCTGAAGAAGTCCTTATGGAGTTGACCATTAAATTACAAAATTCGAAAGAAAATCATAAAAGCAAGGAAGGCTTTGCCTCCTCAAGTAAATTACCTAAACTGAACTTGCCAGAATTTAACGGAGACATATTGCAATGGCAACAATTTTATGATCACTTCAGCTCAAATATTGATAAACGTAATTTGCCTGATGTGGATAAACTACTTTACTTGAAATCTTCGCTTACTGGGGAAGCAAAGAAAACAATAGATGGCCTGGAGACAACACATAAAAATTACCAGATTGCAATGCAAACACTTAAAGAACGGTATGGAAAAGTAGGTCAGATTATTGATGCACATTATGCAGCTTTATATAAAGTTAAAGCTGCAGATATGAGTCCAGTAGACTGTCGTAGGGTTCTCAATGAAATTGAGAAACATATTCGTGTATTGCACTCACTAGGTGAGAATACAAATCACAACCATCTGCGTTTCATCATAATTGAGAAATTTCCGGAAGAAATAATTTATGAAATGAAAATGGCTTTGAAAACCGATTCCATTGAAGACATGAGAAAACAATTAGAAATAATCGTGGCTGCTAGAGAGGATGCTAGCAGAATTACATTAGAGAAGAATTTTAAGGAAACTCAGCACTACACGGTGGAAACTTTATTTGGGAAAAGTGACATGAAACAAACTATGGAGCAACATAATTTAAAAATTAGTAAACCTGAAAGGGGATTGAAAGGAAAATATTTGAGAAATAATAAAATTCAAAATAATTCTACACAATTTGAACAATATTATAACAGATCAAACACAAAATTAAGTCAAAACAATTATAATCGTTTTCAAAATAAAAGAAAATTTGAAGAAAAAAATGACTCACAAAATAGGAGAGTAATAAAGAAGAAAAGATTCCCATGTATTTTCTGTCAGGGTTCACATTTGAATGAACAATGCAGAGTTGCTAAAACGCTTCAAGAAAGAAGATTGAGACTAAAAAATCGCTGTTTCAGTTGTCTACTACCAGGACATCGTTGGGAGACATGTAGGAAGAAAAAGAACTGCGTACATTGTGGAGAATATGGCAAGCACAACAAAGCATTGTGCCCAAAACGCTATTTAAAATCTGATATTCAAAAAGATACAAAGGCTATGCACACAAATACTCTTAATGTATCTGGTACATCTGTCACTGTATTACAAACAGCAATAGTGACAGTGATGAATGAAGAAGATGCACCTGTACAAGTTAAATGTCGTTTACTACTGGATTCAGGTAGCCAAAGGACATATCTTACTGAAAGAGTTGCTAAAAAACTAAATTTACCTATAGAAGAAGAACAGCATCTTTCTGTTTTTACCTTTGGTACTGACAAGCCATTAGAATATCAGAGTCCATTAGTAAGATTAAAGATTCGGACTCGAACCAACACAGAAAAAATATTGTATACGAATGTAGTCCCTACAATCTCACAAGATGTTGGTTATGCCAGGAATGAGCTTGATCGCTGGAAAGATAATACAGTATTGGCTGATGATGGTTCATTAGATGGACAAATTGATATTTTGCTGGGCAATGACTATTATTTTACATTTATCTCAACAGAGAAAAGACAAGTCAAAGAGAACTTGTATTTGATAAATTCAGAACTTGGATGGATTTTATCGGGTAAAGTAGAGTCTGAAGATGGACCAGTTAGTGAATTAGAAGTTGTGACTTATTTTCAGTCCACTGAAAATAAATTACATGAACCAGATTTACCACTAAATAACATGACATTGAAATCTTTATGGGATTTAGAATCAATTGGTATTGCAGATTCCCCAAATACTACAAAAGAAGAAGAAGCATTAAAAAACTTTAATGATACTACAAAATATAAAAATGGAAGATACTCTGTGTCTTGGCCTTATAAGGAATATCCACCTGACCTACCTACAAACAGGGGATTAGTACAGGGAAGTTAATCTAGCTAGTTAGGCTAGTTAATCTATTGAAGAGAATGAATAGAGAAAATTTAAAGTCATATAATGATACTATTAAAGACCAACTCAGTAAAGGAATAGTAGAAGAAATACCTAATCAGGAAATACTAGAAAGCAAGTATCCCATACATTACCTGGCACATCATGGTGTTCGATCGCCTGGGAAACCAACACGTTGTGATGGTTCCTGCGTGACACCATACGGAACCCTAATAATAATAACTTTTGAAATAGAACTACTGCGTAACACCACATGGAATCCTAATAATAATATTGAGTAGCTGAACTATTTTTTTGAAGGTTCGGTCTGACGCCGAATTCCTTAACTCGAGTATGTAAAATGTTAGCACTTGGGACCAATGAAATACGATTTGATGTTCGCAAGATAGGGTAGGAAAGAGCGAGTGAGTAAAAGAATTGGATTTGTGTCGTTGCGTGAAGGAGATAGAAAGCCAGGGCTGCTTCTTGAAAATGCGCGTGAGCAGCGGGAGAGAAGATGGAATGGCGAGACGAGTTGGTCGTGTCTCGAGGCTGAAATATTGTTTGTTTTTCCTGTGCGAATTTTGGTGTGAAAAGTATATAGTTTTGTGAGGTGCGACGTGTGTCTGGGTACGTATCAAATTTGGTCTCAAGGCCTAACTTGAATCACCTTTTAAATGTCCAAAGTTTTATTAAACCCAAATAGGGAAGCACCCGAAAGGTTCTTTAAAATTTAGGGTTCTCTGTGGGTTACAGAAATGTACAGTGGTTGTAGTTTGGTTGCTTGACGTAAATGTATAATCTAAAATATCTAAATTATCTTTTCATTACTGTCATTAGTCTACTTAATTCTGATTAATTCTTTACTATATGTAGATAAATTAAATGCTAATTCATATACGCCCGTAAGTTTAGTACGTGACATTGTACAGGGCGAGCTGTATAATTCAATATAATATCAAATTTGTACCGTTAAATACTAGAATAAATGCAAATTCTTCTTGGGCCAATGATTAACATATAGAGATAAAATTAATGTATGGCCGTACTTTTAATACTAACTATATAATGTAACGTGGAGTTTTACGCCTACAAAAAGTAAGGTTTCTCCACAATTTGAGTCAAATAAACTTTCAATTTCTATTAAGACTCAACCAGGATATTTTATTTTATTCTTTCCTTTTACCTTCGCTTACAACCTTGAGATTTACGGGGAGTCCACGAATTTCCTTTATCTAGAACTAGAACAGAAGATAAAGGTAACTCGCATTTTGGTAATTTCTGAATAGTCTATTTTCAACTTCTAAAATAAGTAGAGGATTGAGCCCCACGATGGGGACGTGTAGGGACTGATATGATGTTATTTATAGACAGAAAGCATCTCGTGGGAACTTTATATTCCATAGCTACAATTTCCCTCCAATGAAGGGACAATGCAGGGTTCACTTTCCCTTATGGAAAAACAAAACGAATGACGATCACAAGTTTCCACTAAGACACAGGCCTTTGGTCTTAGATGGGGAAGTTGGGTCCTGTTCAACGTCTCGTTTATGATGGATCTGCAAAGCTAAAAGATAGCAAAAGCCTTAATGAATGTTTACATGCTGGACCAGTTTTATTAGAAGACTTGACAGGAATATTAATTAGATTCAGATCTCACAAGATAGCCATTTCAGCTGATGTAGAAAAGGCATTTTTACAAATTGCACTTGAAAAGGACAGTAGAGACGTAACGAGATTTTTGTGGATCAAAGACATTTCCAAGCCTGCTACAGAAGATAATATCTCACATCTTCGTTTTTGTAGAGTCCCATTTGGCATAATTTCAAGCCCATTCATTTTGAACGCTGTTATCAAACATCACCTGATGAAATTTGGTAATCATATAACACAACAAATTCCTGGTGATATATATGTTGATAACTTAGTAACAGGAACAAATACAACATTACAGGCAATGACATTGTATAACAATCTAAAGAAAGAATTTCAAAAAATGTCTATGAACCTGAGAGAGTGGTCATCTAACTCTGAAGAGTTCAAGCAATTAATCCCTGACTCTAACAACGACGAAGTAGTTAAAATACTAGGACTTGATTGGAACACTAAAACGGACACCATCCAACTAAGACATAAAAGTATAAATTTTCAAACAACCAAAAGAGGAATTCTGAAAACAATAGCTTCAATCTATGATCCTTGCGGATATGCAGTACCATCTTTGTTACAGCCAAAATTATTTCTGCAGGAGATTTGGAAAAAGAAAATAAAGTGGGATTCACCTTTACCAAAGGAAATGCTCGAAGAATAAAAGGAAATACATAAAAATTTAGAAACATTACAGGAAACCGTACCAAGATATTATATAAAGGATATGAAAAACAAGGAAAATCAATTACACTGCTTCACAGACGCATCGACAAAGGCTTATGCAGCTGTTGTTTACATTGTCAATGAAAATGGAAAAGGATTCGTAATCGGTAAATCAAGATTAACTCCTATCAAGGATCAGGAACATTTAAAGATACCGAGATTAGAATTATTAGGAGTGTTGATTGGCAGCCGACTTCTGAAGTATGTTGAAACTTCCCTTCACATAGAAGTAAAACACCAGTTTTTATGGACAGACAGTCAAATTGTCATAGACTGGTATAGGTCGAATAAACTCTTAACACCATTTGTCACTAAAAGAATAGAAGAAATAAAAAAGAATAAGAAACTTAGACTAAGATATATCCCAACAACATTAAATCCTGCAGATGTAGCAACCCGGCCAATTAAATCTAAAGAGGACAAAGCTTATTGGCTCGAAGGACCTAACTTTTTATTGCAAAAATCCAATACCTGGCCCGTTGATTTAATAAAAGAACATTCTTTCTTGACTCGGGAGGATCTGCCACAGACAGATAATAAAACAACAAGTAAAGTCATAAAACCTCTACAAAACAAACAATCACCTGAAAGAGAAAAGTTCAGATTAAATAATCAAGAAAATAATGGAGAACGAATCGAAACCGAGATAATAAAAATAATTCAAAATGAGTGTTTTTCCGATGAAATTAATATGAAAGAAACCAGCTTAGCTCGCAATCTAGGACTATTTAAAGATGAAGATGGCATACTTAGGTGCAAAGGCAGGTTGGAAAACACAGAGTGGTCTGATGACATGAAATATCCCATACTTTTGCCAAGAAACTGCAAATTTACTAATGATTTAATTATAAAAGTACATAAAGAGAATTATCATGTGGGAGTCAACCATACGCTAAGTCTCATTCGTAAATATTATTGGATACCTCAAGGTAAAGCCCAAGTAAAAAAGATTTTACGAAATTGCGCAAGCTGTGTTAAGCATGGAGGTGGACCGTTCAAACTGCCACCAACTCCTGCACTTCCACCTGAGAGGGTAAATTTTAGTTCACCATTTACATTTACTGGACTTGATTATCTTGGACCAATTTTGGTCAATACCGAAAATGGAACAGAAAAGCGGTGGATTTGTTTATTTACTTGCTTGGCTATAAGAGCCATACATCTTGAGATGGTTAAAGATTTATCGGCAGAAGAACGTCTCCTTGCATTAAGGCGAATGATTTCTACCAGAGGTCTTCCAACAGTAATTACATCAGATAATGCTTCACAGTTTAAATTGATATCTGAAATCATGAACAGTAAATATTGTATTCAAAACAGCATTCGATGGAAATTTATACCTCAACTCGCTCCATGGTTTGGAGGATTTTATGAGAGGTTAGTTGGACTAGTAAAACACTGCTTAAAAAGAACATTACAGAAGCATTTCTTAAATGATTCTCAAATGCTTACCGTTGTTAAGGAAGTCGAAGCAGTTTTAAACACAAGGCCTCTTACTTGCGTAGATTCTGAAATGGTACATATTCTTAAGCCAATAGATTTCCTGACAATGGGGAAATGCGTTACGACTAAGTTAACATATAATGATATTGCTGTAGAGGGTACAACAACAAAATTGGACTTGATTAAAGGCTGGAAAAGGGCTCTCAAGACTGTAGAAGAATTCAAGGCAATGTTTCTAAACCGTTACCTTCCTAGTCTCCGTGAGAGGTACAATAATTCACATAAAGAACCTAGAATAAAGTCTCATCTGGTGCCTCAAATAGGTCAAGTAGTGCAAATTAAAGGGGAAACAAAAAATCGTGAAGATTGGAAGGTAGGCAAGATAATATCACTTGTTGAAGGAAATGATGGTTTTTGTAGAATCGCCAAAGTGCAAGTTGGCAACAAAGAATTTACAAGATCTATTTCACAATTATATCCACTAGAAATCGAAGATGAAACTAAAACTAAAAAATCTATTAATAAAGAAAATGGTCATACTCCACATAAGTTTTCCATAGGTTCCGATGCAAAGCTCTCTGATACAACCCTTGAAGGTAACCATGTTGACAACGAATTAGATAGAGAAAGAGAAAATATGCAGTATAACTATGCTGATGTGATACCACAAATGGTTGATGAAACAGAATTTGAGGGGAATGATGTAATTGTTGATGAACCAGATGTGAGTCGTGAAGACATGTCACTTGAAAGTCAAAATGTAAACAGAACCGAGAATACTACTAAACCGTCTCGACCGATGCGCGCCGCTGCTTCAAAAGCTCTAGAGAAGATCAAAGAGTGGACGCGCAGCCTTGTCAGTATCTTCTAATTTCCGTCGTCGGGAGTGTCGCGACGTCTCGCGATGCTACCATAAACAACACTCAACTGGCAATACTGGTAAGAATATACCTGCCATTATTTTTATGTCACTCAGTGCACTTCCGGCGGGAAATTGAGATGGACATTTAGTTGTGTGTAGTTTACTGTGAATAAGTAAAAGTGAAATATTTTGTGCAACTTAGAGGATCCAAATCAAAGCTAAGTGTCTTCATATTCTAAGTGTACTGATGACTATTACGTGTTTCTGTAACTTGTCTTAATTAACATGTACCTGTGTGCTGTGTTCCTCCTCGGGACTGACACATGAATCTAAACTTCTGCTCCTGTATGAAGCCTGTATGGCGTGATGATGGCCCATTAAAGGCCTATAAAGGATCCATGAAAGGTCCATATCAAAGGACAACTGTGTGGCCAATATGAAGCCTGTATGGCGTGATGATCCTATTAAAGGCCTATAAAGGATCCATGAAAGTCCATATCAAAGGACAACTGTGTGGCCAGTTTGAAGCCTGTATGGCACGATGATGGCCTATTAAAGGGTCTTCTGTGATCCATGAACAAGTGTATATAAATGGACAACTGCGCAGTCAGTGTGAAGCCTGTATGGCAAGGGTCTTATGTGATCCACAATGAATGTGGCCTAATAAAAGGATCTTATTGATCCACAAACAAGTCTATATCAATGTATGCAAATGGTTATGTGTTGGGGCTCGGGGATGAATATATGTATATATTATGGTTTATACTACACCTATTTTATTGCCTTCACAGTACAACAAGTCAACCTGGCTTGGAGCCATTAGGACTAAGAGCACCAGTGGCACCACATACCGTGGTGTCATTGGTGTTACAAATCTCAACAGCGAAGCGGACTTGGAAGGAAGGGAGCATACCAAAAGCAGCACACTGAAGGTAGAAAACTATAATCCAGATACCTTCAGGTGAGTAATTTCCTTACTCATTTATTAACACACAGTCTAAGATCGCCGCGTGACTATGGTGTGTTAGATACAAAATTAGTATTACTATTTATATATATACCGATATTAATGCATAAACAAAATCGCGACGACAACAAGAAGTCCGAGCAAGCTTTAGCAAAAGTGCTATCATTTTGCTAGAGTATGTAGGTTAGGTTAGTTTATAGACAATAATATGATGTGAACGTGAAGAAACTACTGAAAATTACTGAAGACGTGAATTCTACTGAAAAACATATACTGAAGACTAGGCGGTATGGCCAATGAGCCTTAGCCGGCCCTAAAAGGGCGAAGAAAAAAAAAATACACAGAACAATATTACTCTGTGATATTACTAGTGTATTATATTCTCTTTGACTATTACTATTACTCCACAAGGGAGAACATATGAAGAGTTTTTTGGCGGGATTTGTGGTAGACGCATTCGTAGTTTTATTTTGTTGTTTTTTCATTGTTTTCTGCTAGGATTTTGTTTAAAAAGTGGTGCATTTTGGAGAAAATCGTCTAGTGCACGTGAGCAATGTGGAGAACAAGAAAATAAAACGAAGGAGGACGTGAGAACCCAACTTGCTCTAGGTGCAGTTTTATAGACGCCTTACAGCAACTGGGTGTTCCACCTCAGAATGTAGCTGCTGCAAATGCTGTCAAGAACTTCAGATAAGATTTGTAATGCACCAGCACTAGCATTACAAATCCAAAAGCTAAGGAAGCTTAAATACGTCAGACCTGGCTGTATGGTCTTAGTAACCTTTGCCTTTTCCGCTCTTTTTTTAAGCCGGAAAAAAGAATCCAAAAAAAAAAAGGGAGAACATATATATTTTGTCTTGATTGAATTGAACTTTGAAGTAAAAATCAACCAAAGGAAATTAAAATGGATTGCGCTTGGATAAAAAGAACACCAAGGTGGGTTGGGTGGTGGGTCTGCCGCAAAAGTAACAGTGCCATGGAAATAGTAATAGACAATTCTATATGTATTTGATCTAATTTGTGTTTTTGTTTGACCTAATTTACCTATTCTGTTTTTCATCCCCCTTTTCTCTTTGTTTTCCATTCTTGTTACAGGGTTACCTATTTGTACAGAAATTTATATTTTCAGCCTACAAAAAGGCGTTGCTGTTATAAACAAACTTGATGAGACCAAATTCGAAAAATTTCTTCAGCGCATTATTTCCAAGATGAAACTACACGACGCAGAAATATTCACCGAAGAGGAAAAACAAAAACTTGAAAAAATTTTCCAAATCGACCATGAAGATTTACTTATGGCTATCAAAACAGTGCTCTATTTAATAAAGAAAATGATGAAATTTGTATTCATGCCACAAAATTTGAAGAATGATTTAGATAAAATTGGTGTGAGTGACAATAAAGCTGATATTTTTGTCAAAGTGTGGTCAACGGAAACTAGAACAATTTTAAATGAATTAGGTTCCAATAGTATTGACCAGTTTGCAGATTCACTCAACTTCACATGGAAACTAAATGCAGAACTTAGTTCAGAATTCAGGAAGAAGTGTAAAACACCTAAAGTATATCTATCATTGGGTACACCAAAAGACGAAACTGATATAGAACTGACACATCCAGAATTATATTCAGTTTTTCTGCAGTTTGAGTCTATACAAAATGAATTAGATAATTTAATGAATATTTGACTCTATTAGGTACTTTTAATGGTCTGTGAATTTTGTAATTTAGTACCTACCTAATCTGTACATAATATGCATGTGTTCTTAGAAATATATAAAAAATAATAATTTTACGTGTGCTTGTATTGTTTCTGCGTACAATATGACTGAGATCAGAGAATCTAACTAAAATGGACACATAGGGCTGACAAAAACCAATTAGCAAAACTGGTTTTATTGAAGCCAATTCTAAGACTAGTGCTCCTAGATAATATGCATCAGCATCATCATATCAGCCGAAAAACGTTCTCTGCTAGACAAAGGCCTCCCAAAGGATTTCCACCAATTGATTTCCACAGATGGCCGTTGGGATAGTAAAGTTCTCGAGTGGCGACCGTGCACCGGAAAACGTAGCGAAGGCAGGCCTCCCACGCGGTGGACTGACTACCTGGTGAAGATCGCGGGAAGCCACTGGATGCGGGCAACGCAGGACCGGTCGTCGTGGAATATGCATGCATTATAGGAAATATAAAATTTATAGTTTTATGTGTGCTTGTATTCTGTGTAAAATATGACTATGGATCAGAGAAGCTTATTAAAATGTAAACTTACAGGCAAATTAAACTGGCTGTAAAAAAAAACGTGAAATTTTAAAGGGTAGCTCAGTATTGAGATAAGATTAAAGGAAAAAAAATCTGATATTTTATACACTAGCTGCTATATGAGCTGATGTGTTATATCACTGCACTTGTGATCGTTCATTTTTTAAATGTTTGTAAAGTCTGTTATATCTTAAAATATCTTGAAAAAAGTTGAAACTTGTTTTAGGAATCAGGCTAAATTTTAAAAAGAAGGCTCACCATCCAAAATTACACTTTAATTCATACAAACCAAGAAATTATAACCTGGAAATCAGTAGTTACAAAGCGCACTGCAGGGACAAGATATTCTAGGTATACCTATGTAAAACCAAAGTATATATATTATTTTATTACTAACGTAATAAAACGATATCTGTCTGTCGGCGTATTCCCACTTTTTTATGTCCATGCCATAGAGTTAAAGTTTCACTCCCCTTAAAAGGAGGAAGGAAATCCGAAGTCTGTCTGCTGCCCACTGCCACAGTATAGGGATGACGACAGCATCAGAAATAAATTATGAACTCTTGATCACTAAATTGCCCTCCTACTTAAACTTCGGAAAACCTTACTCGTTTTGTTTTCCATCAAGTCTTCGATTTTTAATTCTTCAAAATCACAAAATGAGTACATAAATGACGCTGCAAAACTATGACGTCACGCCCAGTTATTTCAAACATTTTTAGAACAAAATGTCGTTTTTGACGGATGATTAAAAGTAAATCAGATGACTAGCATTCGTCATCCCTATTACTATCGACGAACAGGTGGGCATTCTGTTTTGTGAGGCATTGAGATGTGATAAGGTCCAGCGAGGCTATTGTAACTACCGGGAAAATGTAACTAATCTAAATAGTTTTCATTACAACAGCTTTCCTAAGATAGTGACATCTAAGAACGATAGGTGAACTAATAATATTTGCAAAAAATAATAGATGGAGCTAGAATCGCGTTAACTGTTCTGTCTACAGTGCCATCTAATATCCGCCATTTTTATGTTGGTATTGACAAAACGACCGCTGGCAGAATTTAAATCGAAAAAATAATTTAATACTTAGTTTCTCTACTTGTGTCTTGAGTGGAGAGCAGATTTTATACAAGGTAAGTCCTTTTTATGATTTGTTTCACGAAAATGCTGCATTTAATATGTAATTTAGGTACAGATACATTAGCCTCTCGAAATCGCGTTGAGTGGCTATTGTGACTTTTAGGTTAGCTACAATTACCCCATAAATTTTGTATGAAATTGACTAAAGCTAGTGCTGACCCCGTGGTCGATGTTTGAGTAGGATATGGTAATGACATTTTGTACTATTATAGCTGATTTCTGAGTCATCCGGCCGCTGGCGCTGGTCACACGCGCGCGTTTTAAAATGAACTAAATAGTTAAAAAATACACATCACTTACTACAACTAAACACACAATACACTACGCAGACACACACACACACACACACTTTCTACTACTATACTTTGGTACATCTCTTTATTTTAAAATAAATAAGTCAATAAATTTTAATGTTTATTTGTAAATAATATTTTTTTAAACATTTAACTCTAATTCTAAAATGACTATAAGTTCCTTGTTAAAGGCAGGTATGACTTAAAAATATTTTTACTATGAGTATTTTATAGAAGACTAGGCAATACGTTGCGGTTTTTCTTTTAAACAAGATGTTGTAGGTTTTTACTTTGTTGACTTACAGTCAAGTAACATCTTTATTGTATTTCTTTTTGTGCCATAATAAAAAGTATTTAAAAATTTTCTCATTTTTCCTTATATCTTCCTTACTAAAAGTCATTGAGCAATCATGTTATTTCATTCACTTATCAACCTTAAAAATCATAGGATTCTGTTGCTTATTCATTTCTATGCATAAAAAAATAAAAATAAGCATTGTACAGTGAACAAAATATACCATTCTTAAATTAACCTGTAATAATATATTGCATATAGCAATACCATAGACTAGGAATGAAGAAGAGGATATAATATTTTTCTCGATAACTTCACCATATTGTCATGTCCCATCACTATTGTCTATGAAAAAAAGTTGCATTAGCCCCTTTAAATTTTTGAGTACAGTTTTCTGTAAATTAAACCATCCTACCATGGTATAAGGTCCATAACCAGAAAAGAAGTATTAGAATGTATCTTAAATCAATTTAGACTTTGAGCTATATAATTATACGTCACAATTTTCAACTTCAGTTGCATTTACCTCGGCAAGGGGTTATTGCAACTATTTTAGACACTGTTGGGGAAAAACTAGAATTTAAGCTAAATTAAATACTGTTGTGTCTTTTTGATACTTGAGTTGTAATAACTGATATGTATGTTACTTATTTTTAGTTTTTTTATTTATCCAAGATTCTTACAGTCAATGATAGAGCAGTTGCAGTTTTTGATCTCATATTTTTTAGTTACAATAGCCTCGCTGGACCTTAATGGAATTTATGAAGCGACTTTATATTAAAAAAAAAAGCCGCGGTAAAGCTATTGCATAGCATTTTTTATCAACATATGCAATTATATTTATATTTTATTTATGCAGTATTTATTCACGATTTTTTGATGTTTTACTCTTTTCGTGTGCTCCTTTTGATTAAAGGACCATATAGTTGAGATGATGCCAAGGGCTAACCAACTGTGAATAAAAAAAAATAGTTTTGAATTTTTTAGTTACAGGACTGATTGATTCCAAAATCGATATCTGAGGGTCCCTGAAGTCTCTTATCAAGAATCCGTTGCCAGAATTTAAAAAAGTGGCCGAAAATTTTGGAAGCAATCGGTCCAGTAACTAAAAAGTTCAAAATGGCGGCCACTATTTTTACTTCCGACAACGGATTCGTGACAAGGGATCTCAGGGACCCCCAGATATCGATTTTGGAAGCAATCGGTCCAGTAACTAAAAAGTTTAAAATGGCGGCCACTATTTTCAATTCGGGCAACGGATTCGTGATAAGGGACCTCAGGGTCCCTAGAGATATAAATTTTGGAAGCAATTGGTCCAATAACTAAAAAGTTCAAAATGGCGGCCACTTTTTTCACTTCCGACAACGGATTCGTGATAAGTGACCTCAGGGACCCCCAGATATCGATTTTGGAAGCAATCGGTCCAGTAACTAAAAAGTTCAAAATGGCGGCCATTTGTTTCAATTCTGACAACGGATTCGTGATAAGCCTTAGGGACCCCAAGATATCGATTTTGGAAGCAATCGGTCCAGTAACTAAAAAGGCAAATTGGCGGCAACTTTTTTCAATTCGGGCAGCGGATTCGTGATAAGGGACCTCAGATATCGATTTTGGAAGCAATCGGTCCAATAACTAAAAAGTTCAAAATGGTGGCCACTTGCGACTAGTCCTTGGGGCGTGGGATGTTTATGTAATAAATTAACACTAAGAAAGTTACACCAGTAAAATTGACAAGTCCTTTTAATAGCGCAAATCGCTAATAGATGGTACTGTAAGTTTTTTTAGAACGCGGGGTGTTAGGTTTTTTCGTTACGGAATTTCTTGATTCGGTTGCCGCGCTCAAAGCCCGCGAGGCACTTGTCCCACCGCCGACGAGAAAGCGACTAACTATCGACTATTTTCTCGCTTAACTCGCTCAAGAAACGCACAATAGATGTAGATCCCGTGTCAATAAAAGAGATACATATATTAATAGTTAATCGCCGGCAGTGTGAACAGTCAGCGATTAACTACTAATATGTGTATCTCTTTCATTGACACGGGATCTACATATACTTGTACGTTTCTTGAGCGAGAAAATAGTCGATAGTAAGTCGCTTTCTCGTCTTCGGTGGGACAACTGCCTAAAGCTATGCAATAGCTTAATATTTTATCTGTATTCTGCCTATACTATCTGTACTATAATATTCTAAAGAAATAAAGTTTTTAAGTACGTAAGTTCGGATGTAAGAGGTATTCTCTAAAACTACATATCCGATTTCAATATTCTTGCACCAATATTTAGAATGATCCACCAGAATTAAAAAAGCCGGCCAAGCACGTCTCAGTGTCACACAGAGTTCCGCACAAAAACTTTAACTACCGACAGAACAAGACCTCTCAGTACATACTTTGCTCTAAGGCGTAGTGGGTTAGTAAATACAAACCGAAAATATATTGGACGTGTTGACCTAAAGCATTACTTTTATCGAGATATTTCGAGCTTTGAGACATACAGAGGGAAATTAGTTCTTTGACAACTTTTAACTCAAAATATCTTCGAAACGTGACGTTTTAGGTCAAACTGTCCCTGTATATTTTTAGTTTGTATTTGAATCTCCCATCGAAATACGAAAGATTAAAAAAAATACATTTATAGTCACGCACTTCATACTTATCCCATCTGCCCCGTTGACGGGGCGGATGGGACCAAGTCCCATACAAAAATGTTCTAACTCCTTTGACGTTCTATTAATTTTAAAAAGCCTTTTATCAAATTCATAAAGGCGTGGTAAAGGCTTTTTGGAAGCCCGTTGTGTAAAGGCAAATATCCGTAATCTATGGTGGGTGGTTGTCAGCCTTTTGATAGGTTACCTACCAATTAAATATGGCAAAGTTGTGTCAAATTCATTTTTGATACCAAAAGTTTTGGGCTTATAACGAGATTTTGTTAAAATTACTTAAAACTGTTTTATTATGATTAATGATGATGACCCTCAATTATTATTACCTAAGGCAGATGATGTAAGTGGTGACGACCATGGTAGAGGTGTTATTAGGCCGAGAAAGCGTCGAGCGTCTCGCAGGGGCGGCGACCCTGGTTCGTCGTTATCGAGTCCGCGAAGTGCTTGTTCTGAGGTGAAGCAGATGCGCGGGGAACCCAAAGACAAAGGTAGGTTACTTACCTTCCAAAAAACTTGAACTGAACTACGTAAAAACTACCTTCACATGGTGATGGTGAAGATCCATTACAAAAAAAATTAAAAACCCCCTGAGTGAATCTAGGTCTAATCTAAGAGTGGGCACTGAGATTTGAGCATATTGGCCTGGCCATCCCGTAATATTCTCTATTCTTTGACCCCGCCCAAAACCGGCAAATGGACTAGGTAGGTACTTAGCAAAAAGTATTGCAGTAATGTACTATCAACCTCCTATGGATGGAGGTCAATATATAAAAATACTCTTTTAAGCTAAGCGCGCTCTACGAAATTTATTCGTTACGAAAAAATATCTCAAGTCTGTAAACAACAGAAATACACTACAATCCGCGCACTGCGAAAATAAATAGTTTGAGATAATCAGAGCAGATATTTAGAATTTTTTTCGCACTTTAAAATTCGTAACGAATAAGTTTCGTAGTGCGCGCTTAGCTTAAAAGAGTATGGCCTTATGGAGGTCGTGATTTTGGTTTCCTAGAAATAGGAGTAGGAAGGTACTTGCGCGTTTACTAGATGGCGTTGCGTTGGAGCCAAATCAGTAATGGAATATTTTTTCAACTTTCCCGATTCAGTTGATCAGTTCAGTCAGATATTGCCTCACTTGTTTAACCCCAGGGTTGGCATGATCAAAACTAATTGTTATTTTATATCATTTTTTTTGTTTTGAACAGTTTTATCCCCCGGGTTGGCATGATTAAAACAAATTGTTATAAAAGACATGTTTTGAACAGTTTTATCCCCCCAGGGTTGGCATGATTAAAGCAAATTATTATAAAAAACGTTTTTTAACAGTTTGAGTTCAGGTAAAACCACGGGGTAAAACAATGTTTTAAATAAGAGCTTAAAAGTTTAAAACTGTATCAGCAAAACATACCTAAATGTGAAAGGGAGCCAAGTTCGATACAAAAAAAATATAGCGATCTAAATGGGCAAGTACCAAGATCTATAGTGGTTCCTAAATCAAAATCACAGCTTCGGAACTTTAAATATAAATATTTATTTTAGATTTCTCCAAATAATAGAGCATGTACATACAACAGTATTCAGTTGCTTAAAAGAAAATTTGTTATGTTCTCAGCTACTAATGGTGTAGGTAACTTGGCAAGTTTTCACTATCCAATTATAATTTATATTAGCGTTTTTTTATAAGTAAGCTTTGCTTGCTTGGCGGTTTGACTATTTAAACTTGCAAAGTTATACCATTTAGTAGAACAGACCACAATAAATTTACTAAGCAACTGAACACCGTTGCACATTCTTATTTAGAACACTCTTAAATGAACATTTCTATTTGAAGTTCCGTAGCTATGATTTAGGAACCACTATAGAACTTGGTACCTACCCATTTAGATCGCTGTAATTTGTATCGAACTTGGCTCCTTTTCATATTTATATTTTGATGGAATATCATTAATTTTTATAAAGTAATAATATTCATTTCTCTCTTTATCCAAGTCATAGACATCCTTAATAATATTATAAATGTAATAATATGGTTGTTTGTATGTCACGTTTTCATACTTCAACACTTCGACCAATCTTCATGAAATTTGGCATGCAGGTATGCCGTATTACTGGGAAGGACATATGCTACTTTTTATCCCGTGAAAATAGCATGGTCCGATGCAGTTCCTGAGGGAATTGAAAAAATACTCTTGTTTTGGTTAATTTCTTTAACATCGCTACGAAACAATGGATTTTTGTGATTTATTGTACAGAGATGGTTGAGGGGGTGGGAAATGATATAATTTACTAATTAGCATATTCCCGAGAGATCTGGAGAAAACTCATTTCCACGCTCGCGAACGTTGGCGTCGCAACGGAGCAACGGATTGAAGTGATTTTTTGTATAGAATTGGTGAAGGGAATGGGAAGTGACATAGACTGCTAATCAGATTAATAGCCCGATATAGTTCCCGAGGCATCTGGAGAAATCTTATATCCACGCTCGCGAACCGCTTGCGCCTCGCGCACCACTCACCCTCAAAGACATTCATAAAAACGATGACCACGTGGGCAAGACCTACATATTTTTGGTGGTACGGAACCCTCGGTGCGCAAGCCCGACTTGCTCTTGCCCAGTTTTTTGAATTTTCACATATTACGCCAGTAAACCTATTTCGATTCCAAATCTCAAATTAAAAAGTCACCTGCTAGTTGTATATACAATTATTTCGATGAGTATATTATAATGGTGGTACTGAACGCGACTAGTAATACTACTACTCGTACTTGTTCGGTTTTTCTTTTTTCTTTGTATAAGCCCAATAGCCTGACTAAATACCAAACAACCGCCTCCGTAGCCCAGCGGAAAAGTTCACTGGCTTTACACAGGAGGTCGCGAGTTCGATTCCCGGCGGGGTCAATTGTAAGACTCGGTTTGGTTGGTGGAAGGGCATTTTATAAGCCCGCCTGGCTAGCTACCACCATCTTATCTAAGTCTTGCCGCCAAATACCAATGTTGATGTCATTGGTGTGTTCTGGCATGAAGATAAGATAGCCAGTTCCCCATTGCGTTGGGGAATCTTGGTAAGCCCGCTTTCATCTTCGGCAACATCGTCACTTACCATCAGGTGAGATGATGCCAAGGGTTTACCAATTGTGAATAATAATAAAAAAAAGTTTCTAAATCACCCGGAAATGGTCTTTGATTTTGACTAATATAGTAATGATAAGGAACTCTAATTTCGCAAGTCCAACTCGCACTTGGCCAGTTTTTAGATTAATTTCTTTGTTCGCGCCTAATAGGTAACATAACTCGATACCTGGAAGTGGCGTATACAGGGTGTAAAATAATTGGTGTAGGACCCGTTAACTGAGGCTTCTACTCATCATACTGAACAACTTTCCCCAAGGAACCTATAGTCAATTCTCAAAAAAAAATTGGACCCTCCATACTAAAATGTACAAAATTGGTCGATTTATATGAAGAGTAAAATTTTTTTTTTGCGATTTCAGCAAAGTCGTAGAACAAAAGTTGTTCAGTATGATGAGTAGAAGCCCCAGTTAACGGGACCTACATCACTTTTGTTACACCCTGTATATTTTTCTGATGAGTAGATAGTGGTAATACGGAACCCTTAGTGCGCGAGTACGACTCACACTTGACCGTTTTTCGAATTTTTCCTTTGTATACGTCCAATAATCCTACTTCGATGCTAAAAAATTTCAAGTTTATATGTTACCTGGAAGTGGTCTGTATATTTTGCTGAGTAGTGGTGATACGGAAACCTCAGTGCGCGAGTACGACTCACACTTGGCCTGTTTTCAAATTTTTCCTTTGTATTCGTCCAATAACCTACCTCGATGCTAAATTTCAAGTTTATATGTTACCTGGAAGTGGTCTGTATATTTTGCTGAGTAGTGGTGATACGGAAACCTCAGTGCACGAGTACGACTCACACTTGGCCCTTTTCAAATTTTTCCTTTGTATTTGTCCAATAACCTACGTCGATGCTAAATTTCAAGCTAGTAAAACAACTGAAAGTGGTCTATAATTTTAATAATCAGCCAGTCAGTGGGTCGTAAAAGTAGTGATTTTCGGAAACAGTAAAAGATATATTTATGAAAATTGAGATTCTAGGTGATCGAGAGGTTCTTACTAGACACACAAAATAGCAAGTGTGTAGACTAAACAGATTTTAAATTACAGGTAGTGCATGCCCGTCGAAAGTGGCCCGAAATGGTTCGTGTAAGACATATAAATATAACCCACGGCTGGTGTCACCTTTTTCTTTTCGAACTTGGCGTACACACTGCTGCGTATTTAGATAAATAAAACAGAGTTTACCTGACTGCATCAAAAATAAACGCACAGCTTAATCCACCGGACGGATCGGGCTGAAATTTGGCATCCAGATAGCAATTAAGGCGCTGGCATCCGCTAAGAAAGGATATAAAGATATTCCCACAGAAATGGCAAAAACCGGGATCTGCGCAAACATTTCCGGTGGGTATTCGCTACTTTTAATAAAATGAAAATCTCATAATTGGAAACACTAAACACGTTAAAAATGAATTCCACCGCAACAACTTAGTACAATTTTTATTATTGTTTTTGGTTTTTGTTAATTTTCTGAAAAGGTACATCGATTTTAATAAAATTTATATTGGTCTAACTTGGGGGCATAAAAAAATATATCATAAAAATCGGTCTACAATCTGCGAAGATATCGCGTAACAAACACACAAAAAAGCGTGTCTGTCAGCTCCGACGCACGACTGGAGTTTGGGGGATGCGCATGATAAGTTACGCACAAAATAAATAACTATACTATATAACACATGTGAACACATGGGCACCCATGTGAACACATGTACATACTTGGGCACAAATGTAAACACATGTGCACACATGTACACACAAGCGTACACATGTACATGCATGTGCACTCATATAGGTACACACATGTAAATACGTGTGCACATATGTACATACATGTGCACACATACACACACATGTGCACATATGTACATACATGTACACACATGTACGCACATGTACACACAACACACGTACATACATACATACTAAAATTTAACTCCTCTTTTCGGCGGAGACGTGTTTTAATAACTATACTATACAACTTTGTTGGCTAATTTAAGTCCTAAATAATAAATTATATTAAATAGAAAGAAAACCATCATAATTGTATTGTTTTATTGTGTCGGACCAAGCATAATAGTGTAACGTGCTGGAGTAATACTTGAAAACTGTAAGGACAGGTAAACTAAATCGCTTTCCTAGGTCCAATAGCTTAGGAACACCAGGGACACTTTAATGACGATCGCATAGTGGCTGATTGTACGCCTCGGCCTTCTGTATAATCTGCAGTAGCGTATGTATGTGTTCTATGGTAGTTACTAAAGCATTTTCGGAAACTGGCTTGTTCGGGAGGCTGGAAGTCGTCAAACCTGCGTGCGAGACGATTCGTAACGACTCTCGAATACAGCTTGTAGACATGGCTCAAAACTGAGATGGGTCTGTAGTTCTTCAGCTAATATTGTCACCCTTTTTGAAGAAAAGCACGACCATACTTCTGTACCATGCATGCCTTAGGCGTTTGTCCCTCGAGTGTAACAGAATTAAATAACTTCTGAAGAGCTTTAAGTACTGGTGCTCAACCTGCTTTTAGAAGTTCAGCCGAAATTCCATCATCTCCCGGTGCCTTATTGTTCTTGAGCTGTTTGAGAGCCATTCTAATCTCGTACAGGCTAACGTCCAGGATATCTTCGGTATAGTGTCGATTTAGTCTGGCTCTTGGGTCTTTTAGCCAGATCGCTGACAGGCAGACGTGTGGTCGTGTACAATTGTCCGTAGAATTTCTCAACTTCTTTACCAGTGGACATTTAAATGAAAAAAAAAGGTTAAGTATCGTTTGATATTGTGAATTTTTATACAGTGAACCATGGTGAACACAAAAACGCAAGTCTTAAAGGCCGCAACCCACCGTACTATGCATATTATACAGAGTGCAATTTAAAAATTTATATCTGAAACTATTGGGAGTAGAGAAATTCGTAACATCTACTTACTTATGGGAACATGTCTATTTTTAGTGAAAAGGATGCGGCGGATTGCGGCCTTTAAGATTTATATTTTCGTGTTCACCATGCAATAGTTCACTCTATAACAATTTAGCAAAAGCAAATAATAACCTTTGTAACTAATTACAGAGGTATAAAAATGACATCCTACATGCTCAAACTATGGGAAAGAGTACTTGGTGCAAGATTAACAGCGATGACCAAAACCACTAACAACCAGTTCGGTTTCACTCAAGGAAACTTTTGGAAAAGTAGAGGATAAATAAAGAAAACTTATACATTGTCTTCATCGACCTTAAAAAGGCTTTCGGCCAAGTCACAAGTAAACTTGTATGGCAGTCACTAAGAGTGCAAAGAGTACCAGAACTTTACATTTAACTAGATCGAGACACTTACGATGACATCAGCACACAAGTACGCAGCTCTGCAGGTATGAGCGACCCAGGTTTGGTTAGGGTTGGAGTGCATTAAGGCTCGACCCTCCCTCAGCCTCCTTCAATCTTGCTATGGACCTCATAAAGCTCAAAAAAGAGGCCCCGTGGAGTATGCCATATGCTGATGATATCGTGCTTGTGGAGAAGAAGGCCTCAGAATTCCAGAGGACATTCGATTTGTGGCTGTCTGAAATTGAAAGGCATTGACTTCGTATCAGCCGCACTAAGACCGAATTCATGGAATGTGATTTTGGTGGTGCGGAAGAAGTAGGATGTGACCTGAAGGTGAGCGACACCAACTTACAAAAAGTGTCCACATTTAAATACCTTGACTCTATGCATACAATTATACTGACGCTCGTATAGATGAAGATGTGAAACATCGAGTTAAATGCAGCATGGATGAAATGGAAATCGTTGTCTGGTGTCCTATGTGATTATAAAATGTCAATCAAAACTTAAGGCAAAGTTCTTAAAACAGCCGTCAGACCTACTTTGCTATATGGTGCCGAATGTTGGGCAGCTTTGAAGAAGCATGAACAACCACTCCACACAGCGCTGCGAATATGAAAATGCTCAGCTGGGCATGTGGCGTGACACGTGACATGCCTGGATAAAGTGCGTAACGAATACATAAGAGTATCCTTCAATAAGGCGCCAATTACCGAGAAAATGAAGAAAAGTCTACTTAGATGGTATGGTAACATCATGAGACGGCAAGATAGTTACTCTGTGAAAACAGTGCTCAATATTAACACCAAGCAACAAGTAAGGGGCAGACCACCAGCCTCTTGGTGGACCACCGTCGAGAGAGACCTAAAAGCGCAGAATATTCTACCATCGACAACCCAGGACAGACAATCCTGGCTCAGACGCCCAAGGAGGCCCGACCCCAAATAAGTTGGGAATTGGGCAGGAAAGAATAAGAAACCTTTGTAACTAATTCAAATGTCCACTAGCCACCAGTCAGCAATACATTAGTGCACTAGGTCCCGTCACGTAAAAAGACCGCTGAGCGACAGTAAAGGAGATGTGGTTTCAAAGTACTATGAAGTACCTATTATTATTCTAAAATAAGCAGTACTGTTACATATAATGTTATAAAACAATAGCCATGTACTTTCGCTCGGGCGCGACTGTCTGTACCCGTGCGCAAACATCTCCTGCACTGTCGCTCAGCCGGCTCAGCAAGCGGTCTTTTTACGTGACGGGAACATACGTAATGGCTCTTTTACACGGGGACAATAGCCGAGACAATCCAGTAAGCCAGGACACTAAGACAATAGGACAGGACAATTGGAAAATCCTATGTCGTTCACACGAAGGCCTATGAGTCCAGTCAGTCCGTTGGATTCATACGCTCTTCTCGCGATGGATAGACGCAAAACTGCAATGAGGGCGTTATTGAAAAAACCGGCCAAGTGCGAGTCGGACTCGCGCTCGAAGTATTCCGTACCATCTTAATATATATAAATCTCGTGTCACAATGTTTGTCCTCAATGGACTCCTAAACCACTTAACCGATTATAATAAAATTCGCACACCATGTGCAGTTCGATCCAACTTGAGAGATAGGATAGGGTAGGGTAGGGTAGTGTAGGGTAGGGTAGTGTAGTGTAGTGTAGGGTAGTGTAGAGTAGTGTAGGGTAGGGTAGTGTAGTGTAGTGTATGTAGGGTAGGGTAGGGTAGTGTAGTGTAGTGTAGGGTAGTGTAGGGTAGGGCAGGGCAGTGTAATATAATGTAAGGCGGTACGAAGTTCGCCGGGACAGCTAGTGATCTATAAAAATCACGTTTCTTGTATGGAAGCCCCCTTAAATATTAATTTCATTGTAATTTAATTATTTATTTTTAAAGTGAATAAACCACTCAATATTCTGTGAATAGTTCAAGCGTCTACCTGTTGCCGTAATCAATATCGAGCAAAAAAATCACGTTTGTTGTATCGGAGCTCCACTTAAATATTTGTTTTATTTTAATTTAAATATTTATTTTTAAAGTTAATATGTAGCAAAATATTCTTGTGAATATTTCAACCGTCTACCTCTTGCCGTTATCAATATCAAGCAAAAACGAGCAAAAAAAATACGTTTGTTGTATGTAGACCCCCCTTATTTTATCACCTTTTTTAATTTTTAGTATTTGTTGTTATAGCGGCAACAGAAATACATCACCTGTTAAAATTTCAACTGTCTAGCTATCACGGTTCATTAAATACAGCCTGGTGACAGACGGACGGAAGGACGGACGGACGGACGGATGGACAGACAGACGGAAAGCGAAGTCTCAGTAATAGGGTCCCGTTTTTACCCTTTAGGTACGGAACTCTAAAAATGTATTAATTTAAATGCAAAAAGAAGCTCTGGATGCGCTACATGACGAAATACATTGAATTGAAATACGTTGAGACATTCTTGTTCCCGCTAAAGTGATATAAATTTAGATGTCATTTCGTTAGACCATTTTGTTAGAACCATTGTAATTTCAGAGTTATTTCAAATAAAAATACGACGTGCCTGCGCTCGGAGCCTTGATTGCTGTCTCACTGGCTAGGAACACGCGTTCACACGAGGACAATAGACAAGACAATCCACCGCGCGCGTGGTGGGGGAAGCTATTGGCTCCGAAAATTTGAAATCGTTCTCTTTCATTGTCCTGTCTAGTCAATTGTCTAAGCGTTGCCAGACGTACGAGAAATCTCGTACCATTACGAGATTTAGAGGGTCTGTACGAGATTCAAGATTAACAAAAATCTCGTACAATTTTTTACAAGATTTTAGCAATGACGACTTCTTTCGCATACCTATATCAGCCAAAAAGTTAGTTTAGTTAGTAGTAGTAGTAAATATGCAAATTTATTTACTTTTTCTTATCATTAACCATCCAACACAAAACGATCGACTCGGCGCATCACTAAATGCACTACCTCATCACTAAATGAAACTTGACAACTTTGAGTGGGGAATTCCCGTTCATAATATTCTTTTGTTGTTGTCCTTATTACACTAATGTTTTGCTATATTTGTGTGTCTCTCTTACTAAGAGCTATATTGAACGGGGATTCCCCTGACACTGAAACATGAAGGTTAGTTAGTATGTTTAGAACCGAACGGAACCCTCCGTGTCGATTCTCGCAACGCTCCTAGCCGTGTCATACCGCGAGGCCCGGCTGGTCCCGCGCACGGAGCGGCGAGCCCGCTGTCACTGTCAGTCTGTCTGTAGATCGTCGCGATGAGCGCACGCGTCGCTACGGCGCCAGGTTAACACGTGTTCGGATTGCCGTGTTGAAGCACCGCTGGGGTGCCGGCTTTTGAGACCGAAAATAATAGAAAAACTAATTCGCGAAATCGACTACCACGTGATTCGTGTTGATGTAGTGTTAAGGGGATTTCCTTGCCGCGAGATAATTAGGTGTGTGAGATTCAATTGTGTGTAGAAACGCTAGGCGGCCATCTTGTGTTTGCCGTGTTGTAAGGACTAAGGACATACGACTCGACTGCTGGCTGCTGCAAGTTGGCTAGTGGATACCAACAAAACACCGACGTGCCATCTTGGAGTCCTGTTGGAATGGCTAGTGACGTCACATATTACACACACAGTATTACACTATAATCACGAACACTATATATAAGTATATATTGTCACGACCCCACCCGACCTTGAGGTGTCAGGAGGATTCCCTTAGGTGAGTCACTTGATTTATAGTGTGCATAGACTCGGAGCTCCGACGCCCGGGCTTTTACCCAACAACCCCCTAGCCCCGCGTATCGCGGGCATAGTTCCAGACGGCCAGCCCGAATCGGGCCCGCACGTACTCATATGGGCCCAGCCGTGCGGCAGCTATAGGAGGCCTTCTTTGGACTGACAAGCACCGTTTGGAACACTTTTTGGTAGCAGAGCGTGGTTAAGCCAGTGGCTTAAACGATCCCAAGGCTTAGGCCCGCTCCTTCGTTTGACACGCCTTGATAGCAGTGTGTGCTAGCGTATTATTATTTAATGTAGGTAGTTGTAAAAATTTATGATTTTGTTGTATCTAGTTTGTATCTTGAACATATGGCGCGCTTTGATTTGAGTTACCTCCCGTAGTAGCCGGTGTCCGTTCGTAATCAGTGTCGCTTGGTAATCGGTGTCCTTTGGTAACCAGTGTGATTTGTTAGTTTGGCAGCCGGTTTAATTTAATTTTATTTGTTGTTTTAAGTCTATTGAAGTGTTGCTATGTCGCTGCCAACTACTCCTGGGAAATGCGTGGCAAGGATCGAGGAGAACCTTCGATGGTTCGCCCTCGTACATTCCATGATTGGCTTAGGAACACGCGATGACGTAATCTTGATAAGATCGGACCAAGTTGAACAGCGTCTCTCTGACGTTCTCGGGCTGTTCACTCACTACAGGGAGATTAAATCCGATAACGCAACGGCCGAACAGGAGGCCATGGTGGAGTCTACGGTTTGCAAATGCGAGGACTTCGGTTGCAGCATAATACAGGCGGCCGCTGAAATTCGTGCGCAGCGCGCCGGTGGTCGCCCCCCTGTTCCCCCCCCGACACATGCAGGCCCTGAGGTGTTAGCCCCGCTCCCTCCGGTGACCGTACCTGTTTTTTCGGGAAGCTATGCCGACTGGCCGAGGTTTAGGGACCTCTTCGATAGCGTCGTGCATAGGCGCACGGGCTTGCAGCCGGCCTATAAGATGGCCCAGCTGCTAGCGCGCCTCGAGGGGGAACCTCACGACTTAATTAGTCACTTGCACGTCTCGGACGACAATTACGAGACGGCGAGGCACCTGCTGATCGAGCGGTTTGAAAACAGGCGTCTTATCATAGATAGCCTCCTCGAGCAGGTTTTGACGGCGCCTCGCGTGACACGTGTAGGTGACATACGTCAACACTTACTGAATCCAGTCAACGTCGCAGTGAACGCTCTAGAGCGTCAAAATCTGTCGCTAACGCCGGGCCCGACTGACTATGTGCTGGTCCACATCCTCCTCCGCAGATTGCCGAGCGACGTTGTCGCTCGCTTTGAGCAACTGCACGGAGGTAACTCCGACGGAGGGCTCCCGTCATACACGGATCTCAAGGCCTTCCTCGAGGCTGAATGCCGGCGGACGGATGCACAGCTGGGCGGACCAGCTGTTTCGGCTGCACCCCCCCGCCCAGGAGGAAGGAGGTCCGGGGAGCCCCGCAGGCTGGACAGGAGGTACAATGCCGTCCTGTCCGGGGATGCCTGCGCGTTTTGCAAGGATAGTGGACATGGGGTCGCGAAATGCCAGAAGTTTGCCGCGGAACGAGTCCAGAAGCGCCGCGGTGTTGCGCAGCAGCGTAGGTGGTGCTTCCGCTGCTTGGAGCCTCACATGGCCAGAGACTGCACCCTCGAGGGGAAGTGCCGGTTCTGCCAGGGCGCGCATCATGCGCTCCTGTGCATGAACCGCAACGGTGAGCACACCCCTCAGAGGAGGCAGTCGAGCGGATCGGACCACAGCAGCGAAGCACCGCGCGCACCGCAAGCGGGAAGGCGTATGACTTCTGGACGGGACCGGCCCACACGGTCCCCGGCGGCCGGGCGGGGCGAGCAGGGATACGCTCCCCCCTCTCGATCCCCCCGCGACCAGCACAACGAGTGCGAGACCCTGCCGGCCAGCGCCGGGATTATGGTCAGGGTCAGGAGTCGTACTCGCCAGGCCATGACCACGTCAGACAGGGCTCACATGACGACGACCGGACGCCGAACGCGCGATACACGGCGGGTGTGACCGCAGAGCAACGCAGGGCAAACCCTCGTATGTCGCCGCCTCTGGCCGAGCGCCCTCGTCTTACTCCACACCCCCCACCGTTCGGTCGGGTTCCAGCGGTATACTATCGCCCTCCTGACATGAGTCAGTTAGGCAGAGGGACGTACTGCCAACAGTGGAACCCGTACCAATATCTTGGTCAGCGGGATTGGTCTCCTCAACCCCAAGAGACGATTCGTCAATCCCCCTGTTAGGGCCTCGCCATCTGCTCATCAGCTCCTGCCCCCCAGCCCGTAACGGTACTCTTACCTACAGTGCGAATTGTTGTCTGGGGACCTGGTGGCAGGAAGGAGACTGTACGAGCCCTGTTCGATACAGGAGCTCAAGGGTGTACTATCACAACTGATCTGGTGAGCAGACTAGGCTTGTTGATGGAGGCGAAAAGGGAGAATGTGATTGGCATCGGGGGATGTGTTGCTCCTTTGAAGGGTCAGGTCGACCTGTTTTTCAACCTTGATGGAGCAAGGACGGTCTCAGGCCTGCGTTGTCACACCAAGGCCGCTGTGTTGGACGAGGTGGTCGGTATACTTCCCCAGGAACGGTTGCCATCGGTGGTACGGGAGCTGGCCACAGGTTTGGACCTGGCAGACCCAGAGTTCGACGTTCCACGGCGGGTGGACGTACTGCTTGGCTCAGACGTGATAGGTCTCATGCTGAGGGGCACCAGGAGGGTGCTTCAGGCTGGTGGTCTTGTGGCAGTAGATACCTTAAGAGGCTACATTATCTTTGGACCAGTCTTTGAACCTCAAGACCTACCGGAGGACGGCACGCTCTTCTATGGAAGCGTCCTATCGGAGGTCCTCCAAAAGTTCTGGGAAACGGAAGAGCCGCCGTCGGCTCCTCGAATCAGTAACGAGGATAGGGAGTGCGAGTTGTTTTACCAGTGTAACACTGGTCGACTCCCCAACGGCAAGTTCATTACTCGTTTGCCCTTTATTGCAAGCCGACCTGTGTTAGGTACCTCGCACATGCTCGCCTTGAAGAGATTACTGTCAATGGAGCGCCGTATGAGGCGAGACAGTAATTTCCGACAGAAGTACGTTGACTTCATGCGAGAATATCTTGTGTTAGGCCACATGTCAGTGTCCAGCGTGGATTGGAGTCGTGAGGAGCACTACTTCCTCCCACATCACGCTGTTTTGAAGACACCTGCATCGAAAATCCGGGTTGTATTTGACGGATCTGCTCCGACTTCGAATGGAGTGTCCTTGAATCAATGTCTGCACTCGGGTCCCAAACTAAATCGGGACATTACAGACATTTTGACTGACTTCAGGAGACATCAAGTAGTTTTCGTAGCAGACGTCAAAATGATGTTCCGTCAGACGGAGATACACCCGGATGACCGTCGGTTTCAGTTGATTCTCTGGCGTGAAGGTCCAGAGGAACCGATCGGTGTGTACGAACTCAACACAAACACCTACGGCTTAAAGTCGAGTCCTTTCGTGGCCGTTCGGACGCTCAGAGAGCTGGCTGACCAGGAGCGGCTACGCTTCCCGCGTGCTGCGGACGTAGTCGAGCGAGATGTCTATGTCGATGACATATGCACTGGTGCCGACAGCACGGAGCAGGCGCTCGTCTTACGTGACGAATTGATAGCGCTTATGGCCTCTGGAGGGTATGAGTTGAGGAAGTGGCTGTCGAATTGTCCTGAAGTGCTGGCTGGTTTACCAGGAGAATTCCAGCAGGACCCACTCCTCTTTGAGGACTCGGACAACCCTCACATGTTGGCAATACTGGGAGTTCAGTATTTGGCCCGCCACGACGTCTTCACGTATCGCGTGGAGTCAGACCTTCTGACCAAAACTTGGACCAAGCGCTCGGTATTGTCGACCATAGCCAGAACGTTCGATCCAAACGGCTGGATCTCGCCGATCACGTTCTGGGCCAAGTGCTTCATGCAGAAGCTATGGCTCGCCGAGCTGGGCTGGGACGAACATCTTCCCGCAAGATTGCTGGAAGAATGGAGCTCTTTCGTCTCCACGCTTGGGGAAATCAACCAGATCGCAATACCACGTAAGTTACTCCCATCGGCGGGATGTAAGGCGACCTTACATGGGTTTTGTGACGCCTCGGAGCGTGGATATGCTGCGTCTGTCTATTTGAGGACGATCAGCCCAGATGGGGCTGTCGAGTGTCGTCTCGTGCTAGCGAAAAGCAAGGTGGCGCCGGTCCGGACCCGCTGGACCATCCCGAAGATGGAACTGGCGGGTGCCGCGCTATTAACACGGCTTTTGAACCACGTTGCTTCTAATCTTGTTGCCACCATAAACATCGACAACACGGTATATGCCTGGACTGATAGCCGCATAGTTCTCTGCTGGCTCAAGACATCAGTCCATACCCTTGAGGTGTTTGTCGCAAACCGAGTATCGCAGATACTTGAGTCGAAAACTCCACTGATTTGGAGACATGTGCCGGGTGAGATGAACCCAGCTGACTGCGCTTCACGTGGTCTCGAAGCCCCTGATCTTGCGGGTCACCCCCTCTGGTGGGGACCTCAGTGGCTCACGGAAGCGCCTCAGCAGTGGCCTGAAAATAAAGACAGCGGTTCGCCTGGCCAGCCCAATCAGGGCCTGTTGGCCAATGTCGGGCGGAAGGTAGAGAAGCCAGATACCACGTTGTTGTTAGAGCGGTACAGCTCTCTGGACAAGCTTCTCGGTGTGACCGCTTGGATGCGACGCTTTATCGATAACTGCCGCAGGCCTGCTGCGGAGCGGAACCTGCAGCCTGTTCTCTCGCCTGTAGAACGGAGTACAGCTCTGTTACACTGGGTCAGAGTTGTACAGGCGGATAACTTTGAAGAAGAGATCAGGACGCTCCGCGCCGGCTCTGGAAAGCTGAAAGGAGGCCTTGCGCGCCTCAGCCCGTTTTTGTGTGAGCAGCAGCTGCTCCGGGTTGGTGGGAGGCTTCGGAATGCCAACCTCCCTTACTCAGCACGACACCCCCTGATCCTACCAAGGAAGGGAGCCTTGGTAGAATTGTTGATCAGCGATCGTCACGTGAAAAACTCGCACGCGGGCTGCAACGCCCTCTTAGGGATCTTACAGCGTGAGTTTTGGATATTGTCTGGTCGGAGGACGGTTCGTAACGTCGTGTTTCGGTGCCTGCCTTGCTATCGTTTGAAAGCGGCCACGATGCAGCCGATTATGGGTGACCTCCCTCCAGATCGGGTTAACGTGACTAGGTCATTCGATGGTGTCGGAACGGACTTTGCAGGTCCGTTCATGGTAAAGACATCGCACCTTCGCAATGCGAAGTCATATAAGGCTTATCTGTGCGTATTCGTATGTCTTGCTACAAAGGCCGTCCATTTGGAGCTTGTGGCTGATCTCTCGACGGCAGGTTTCTTGGCAGCGCTAGATCGTTTCGTCTCGCGAAGAGGATTGCCATCACTGATTAGGTCGGACTGTGGCACCAACTACAAGGGTGCCGACCGGTGTTTGAAAGAAATCGTTGAATTCTTAAATCAGAGACAAGTAGAGATCGGTACTAACCTCTCCCGTCGGGGCATTACATGGGCCTTTGATCCGCCGGGATGCCCTCACTGGGGCGGGATATTTGAGGCTGTAGTTAAGTCCGCTAAAACACACTTGCTACGGGTCGTAGGGCTGACGGTGCTCACGTTTCAGGAGCTCGCGACCGTGTTTTGTAAGGTGGAATCGGTGCTAAACTCACGCCCGATTTGTCCACTCAGCTCCGACCCGAATGATTTAGAGGCCCTGACACCAGGGCATTTCTTGATCGGCCGACCACTTAACGCCTTACCAGAGTATCCGTACGCTGACGTACCGAGTAATCGTTTGTCGCGTTATGAGTTGTTGCAGCAGATGACCCAAAGCTTTTGGAAGCGGTGGTCTCTTGAGTATCTGCACATTTTGCAGCAGCGCCTTAAGTGACCTCGTTTTGGTAAAGGATGCGAACCTTCCGCCACTACGATGGCGACGCGGACGCATCCTCAACTTAATCGTTGGAAGCGATGGTACACCTCGTGTTGCGATAGTCAAGGTGGGAGATTCAATTCTCAAGCGAGCAGTAGCAACATTGTCTCGCCTGCCTTTGGAACGTACCGATTTGTCGGTCCGTGGCGGGTGTATGTTTAGAACCGAACGGAACCCTCCGTGTCGATTCTCGCAACGCTCCTAGCCGTGTCATACCGCGAGGCCCGGCTGGTCCCGCGCACGGAGCGGCGAGCCCGCTGTCACTGTCAGTCTGTCTGTAGATCGTCGCGATGAGCGCACGCGTCGCTACGGCGCCAGGTTAACACGTGTTCGGATTGCCGTGTTGAAGCACCGCTGGGGTGCCGGCTTTTGAGACCGAAAATAATAGAAAAACTAATTCGCGAAATCGACTACCACGTGATTCGTGTTGATGTAGTGTTAAGGGGATTTCCTTGCCGCGAGATAATTAGGTGTGTGAGATTCAATTGTGTGTAGAAACGCTAGGCGGCCATCTTGTGTTTGCCGTGTTGTAAGGACTAAGGACATACGACTCGACTGCTGGCTGCTGCAAGTTGGCTAGTGGATACCAACAAAACACCGACGTGCCATCTTGGAGTCCTGTTGGAATGGCTAGTGACGTCACATATTACACACACAGTATTACACTATAATCACGAACACTATATATAAGTATATATTGTCACGACCCCACCCGACCTTGAGGTGTCAGGAGGATTCCCTTAGGTGAGTCACTTGATTTATAGTGTGCATAGACTCGGAGCTCCGACGCCCGGGCTTTTACCCAACAACCCCCTAGCCCCGCGTATCGCGGGCATAGTTCCAGACGGCCAGCCCGAATCGGGCCCGCACGTACTCATATGGGCCCAGCCGTGCGGCAGCTATAGGAGGCCTTCTTTGGACTGACAAGCACCGTTTGGAACATAGTAGATTTTTACTTTACCGTCTGCTTTTGTTGTTGAAGTTTCGCAAGTTTCCGTGTTTTGTTATTTAACGTTTTTAATTACGAAATGAGTGACAGCAGTGACAGTGAATCGTCGTCCACTCCACCTAAAAAAGTACCTAAAAAGGGAGGATGGACTGCAAAGAAAAAAGGTGAGACACGTTTTGAACATCATGCACAAAAATTTCGGGATGAGTGGTTAAAACATCCGATGTTTAGAGATTGGTTAGAGCCAGACCCAAAAGATTCAAAGAAAGCGAAGTGTGCATTCTGTCCAGCTAGTTCCTTGGTTGCTGAAATAACAAATCTGAAATCTCATGCCGAATCGAAAAAACATTTGAAAAACAAACCTGGTTCGTCCCAAAAGTTGACTTCATTTGGTTTCAAGATGGGCGCAACTCCAAAAAACAAACAAAAGGATCGTGCAGAAATAAAACTAGCTGCGTTTTTTGCAGAACATAATATTGCTTTTTCTGTTGCTGACCATTTAACGGATCTACTTAAAGACATTTTTCCGGATTCAAAATTAGTTCAAGAAATTGAACTTAAGCGCACAAAAGTTACAGCTGTAGTAAAAAATGCAATTGGAGAGGGTCATAAAGCAGACTTAGCGAAGAAATTGACGACCACCAAGTTTTCTGCGCTTACTGATGAAACTACTGACGTATCAACAATTAAGACAGCTTGTGTGCTTGACTGCTTGTTCGCTATTTTGACAATGATGCTCAAAAAATCTGCAGCGTGTTCTGGGAACTGTATAAGATTTTTAAAGAGACGGGCACCGATGACGTTCCTACAGCGAACGCTGAAAATATATACAGAGCGCTGATGGATTCATTTAATAACCGTAATATCCCACTAACAAATATGATTGGTTTTGGATCTGATGGATGCAATGTTATGATGGGCGACAGAGATTCAGTCAAAACTCGTTTATTGCGAGATTTACCAGGGATAACAATTTCAAAATGTGTTTGTCATTCAGCCCACCTATGTGCAAGCCAGGCTTGTAAAGAAATTCCGGAATCTGTAGAACAGCTTGCTCGTGACATATATAACTTCTTCAAAAACAGTGACAAGAGACAGTTTGATTTTCGCAATTTTCAATCATTTGTTGAAGTTGACCCACACAAAATATTGAAACCGTCTCAAACAAGATGGCTTTCGCTGGCTGCAGTAGTCGGAAGAATCCTGGAGCAATGGGAAGCTTTGCGCTTATTTTTTATTGATTTTACGGCGAACCCAACTCATAAAGTAAAAGCTGAGGTGAAAAATCATGCAGTATCAATTTTAGAAAAACTGTGTGATCCTTTCCACAAGTTATATTCTGTTTTTTGGAATGGTCATTGCCTTTGTTCACGCAATTCAATCTAGAATTCCAAAGTGAAAAAGTTGTTTTTCACAAGCTGCACGATAAAATTCGAGATCTATACCAAGAAATTCTTCTGCGTTACTTAAAACGAGAATACGTCATGCAGCCGAATATAACTCAAGTACACCCTAAAAATGAGCAATTCATGTTAAATGAAGCTGCAATGTATCTCGGGATTAAAGTATATGAAATGCTAAAAAACCCTGACGTAGTTAGGCAACCCCTGAAGAAAACAATGTTCTTCACAAACTGCAGAAATTTCCTCAGGATTGGTGCGTTGGAAATAAAAAAAACGTTACGACATGGAAGATCCCGTTCTTTCCAAACTCCAAGCTCTCGGACCAGCATCAGCTCTCTCCAACGATTTCAGAGAACACGTCCCAACATTGATGCCTCTGATGGAAGTCGTGCCACGTATAATTGCATCGTTTGATGACACTAAAAAACAACAAATAGATGATCAGTGGAGAAGATTACCGATTGCAAAAGCCCGCCATCCTGCAGAGCTTAAAAATACCACAGAGCCTGATGAGTTTTGGGCGATGTTACATAAAACAGAAGATTTCTTCGAATTGGCCAGTTTTGCCCTCGCAGTCTTGGCTTTGCCTCATGCAAATGCAGACTGTGAGCGGGTATTTAGTAAGACTAACCTAATAAAAACAGATTTAAGAAATCGTCTTATCACAGATACAGTAAATGGTACACTTTTAGCTTCCGAAAGCGCTAAAGGCCCAAATCGCAAAGGTAATTGCGTAAATTTCGAACCATCAAAAGAAATGTACGCCAGAATGACAGCTGAAAAGCTATACTCTAAAAATAAAGATGATTTTACTAACATCCCTGATGTCGAATACTTGTTTTAGACTGTTATACAGCTAGTAGCTGTAGTAGGACTTGCTTGTGATCATTAAAAGAACCTTTTTTTCCTACTGTACAGAAGTGTTTAAATGGTTCGCATGTGCACTGTAGGCTGTTAAAAGGACTATATGTGTTGTCCATTAATATCAATAGCAGTTTATTTGTCCACAAGTACTACTCTTATTTGCTGTAAGCTTAACATGAATGTGAATGTGATATTCTATTACACTATCATCCCACAGCTGTGTGTTATACGTTACGTCGCGTGCAAAAGTTTGTGAAAATGAATAAAAAATCTTGGAAAATAAGAGCGAGAACCGGTGGAATAAGAAGAAAAATTGCAAAAGAATATTCACAAATTTTAAAAATGAACAGTCGATTGACAACGACGCCCGAAAATGAGCCCGTCGATACGGCTTCAACAAGTGCGACTTTAACCGTTGTTCATGGTGGTTCTGTACATGATGCAGAGGAAAATGTGCCTGATTCTGAAAGTTCCCTTTTAAATATATTCAGATATCAGAGTGTGGTGATTGCAGTTCTAGTGATAGTGAATACAATTTTGATTTGGGCAATCATTTAACCTTTCGCAAAAAAATAAGAACATGGGCTATTGAAAATCGTATTCCTCATTCCGCTTTGAATAAATTGTCAGGCCTAATAAACGAATTTAAACCGGGAACACTACCGTCTGATGCTAGAACAATTTTAAGCACTCCCGTTAATGTAACTTTAAAAAATGTACAAGGAGGTTAATACTGGCACAATGGGATAGCAAAACTTTTGAAGAACATTTTGCAAGATTGGATGGATATTCCAGATATGATTTCAATTAACATAAATATGGATGGTTTGCCTATTTTTAAAAGTTCGACAAATGAATTTTGGCCCATATTATGTAACATTTTTTTGAAAATCCCAGAATTCGGCCTTTTGTTATTGGAATCTATTTTGGGAAAGGAAAACCAAAAAATTTAAATGAATTCTTAGAAGACTTTGTAAATGACATGAATATATAATTAGAAGAAAGTCTTGTAGTTGAGCGATTAGAGAAAACTATAAAGATAAAAATCAAATGCTTATAAAAAACAGTGTTTGTTACTATGGCTGAGTGACAACTATTATTTTCTGTCCTTTTCTGTCGAAGGGCATAATGTTATCCCTCTTTATCTAGTTTGTTTACATTCTTTTAAATACCTCCTTGAACAGAGTAGTGTTTTTTGTAAGTGTAAAATACTCTGACACCGAACTGTGTGTCTCACACGAAAAAAAAGTGATTTTTGTTAGTTTGTTACAAAATTTGTACTTTAGGTATTCATACTTAACTTAGTACCTGGGCTAGGCGATTTAACGCGGATCTCTAAAATTTCAGTATATTTTGAAAGTAAACGATGATACACAATTGACCTGAACTACATCTTAAAGCTGTACATAAGTTCACATTAGAATAAATTTATAGACATTGGCTCTGTAGTGGTACAAATGTGGGACTTCATATAGATAACAGCATTCTTACAGAACACATGTGAACCTATATACGCTGCACCGCATTAAATTGGAGTAATAACAGTTCACATAGCCGTATTTAATTTCCACCATTTTGTTCTAGGCGTAACCTAAAATATTATATATTTACCAAATAAATCTCCAAAATTATCATGCAGATTTATCACAAAATACGCAGATAGAGCGATTGAGTTTTGGTTACATGTTATAATTAATTACCGTAGTATAATTATAATGCCAATATAATATCAAAAACTTAAAATTGTAGATTTCCTCTCAGCCAGTTTTAAATATTTTAAAATGAATATCGCGTTTTTACAGAGGCGCGTGAATATTTTAGCTGTAAATATGTATACATTTCACGATAAAGTTGCATTCCCACGGTATTAACATTATTATAAGTATTTAAAACAGGTACTACCGCGTGTTATCATAAATTTTTATCCAAGATATCCGCCGGAGTATACTTATGTTTCTGATGGTACACACAACGATTAATTTATATAAAATAAAGAAATAATTTAGGACACGCGTGAATTCTAGGTTAGCACTAGAGTACTTTTGTCGGATTTTATAACTGTGAAGGCTGTGTATTTAGCCACTTGTTACTCTTTATTACACTCATGTACGTTGTATGGTTCACACTGCGTCCCATATAGTGCCGTAAGTCAGCCTTAAGTCCGATGTTACTACTTAAACTGCTATTATAATGCTATTATACTGCTAATGTACAGCCATAGTGAACTTAAGGCTGTCTAATTTGTGCCCAAACTGGTTCTATAAGAGCATTATAGCAAGCTATACAGCTCTTATACAGCTCACTTACACAGCTTGTGGAGTACATGTGAACGACTAGACATCTTATATAGAACCCCGAATGCTACTTGGGCGGTGTCGAGATACAACCGTTTTGTCGCGCTTCGAAGTCTACATTTGACATTAGTGGGTAGACAAAATGGACCTCATGCTACGCCTGCTGCTGTTTTCATTTTGGTTTTCATACCTATTCCATAGTATTACCAGTATTACGATATTTTCTGTGCCTATTCTAATAGTATTAACAGACGTTCGAATTTGGTAGGGCCGAACCGACGGACCGGTACGGTGCGCTCGACACGCCACACCACCGCACCGCACCAGACGGTCCAGTGCTTTCCGGACAGTGATCACGTCGACATGCCTCCAACTTTATCCAAAGAAGCTAAAATCGCGTTAGTTGCGGCATCCGTCGTAGCTACTACAATTATCGAAAAAAATCAGAGAAGTGGATGACCTTTTTTTAATAAGCGGCAGCGATTTTCGGCGCCATGGAAGTAGATGACTTTTTCTTAATAAGCGGTAGCGATTTTTCATCACGCGGAAACGTAAGTGTCGTTAGCAGCGGCGGTTTTCCGATCAAAGAGTACTAACTTCCATCTTCTAGGGGAGGGTTCCCCCCCCCCCACAAAGCGATGTACCCTATTGTACAGTCCTACCTACCTTTTTTCGTTCACGCCTATATGCAGCTCTAAGATGTTCATTTTTTTTCTTTACGTCCTCTATGGTGGCACATGGGAAACCCGTTTTCCATTTTTCTAAAATTGTTTCCAACGCTTGACTGCGGGCATCTTTGTTGCAGTATAGTTCGTGAGACGAATCCCACAAACACGGAAAATCTTTGTAAAGTTCTAATACTTCCACAATTAAAGTTTTTTCCGTAATATTCACGGCTTCTAGGTCTAATGCCATTGTAAACGTGTGTCTCACTCGGAGGTAGAATTAAAAGAGAATATAACAAACTATGGTAGAATTGCAACTAAAGCGCTGAACGGTCCAGTGGTTCGGCCACACGACCGAACTTGTGCGGACCGCACCAAATCCGGTGGAAAAATCATCGAACCGAGCGCACCAGCAATAATAATAATAATGTGCGCTGGACCGCTGTACATACCATCGAATATGGTCCGGAGCACACCAAGGTCACGGTCCGGAGCGGACCATATTCGAACGTCTGTTACAGCTTTAACGTAGTTCCGGTTACCTACTTCTGACGTGCTGCAACCAAACCGCGCGTACTAAAGATTAAAAAAAACAAACCCAAAAGTTCGATAGGTAGATAGACTTCGTAAAATTTTGCATAATCGCTGTGACAGCTGTCATCTTTAGTTTTGGTACATTTTATATGTTTTATCTCTTACACTAATCGAACTTCCATCTATCTTATCCGCTGTCGCAGCGATCAAACTAAATTTTACGAACTATATGTAGGTACCAGAAACGTGGTCAAAGATGACCTATGTCGCCGCGAAAACAATCGTTCGTAAAAAACCGTAAAGGCTAGACACACGGCAGTGTGTCGGCCAAGTTCGTAAAGATGAAGAAAAAGGCCGTCACCGGCCGGGGGTTTTAACGTTTTGGGCCACTTTCGACTTTTCAACCTACCCTTAAAATCTGTTCGATTTGCGTTGATAAACTTGTAATTTTGTGGGTCTAGAATCTAATTTCTGCGATATATTGACGTCCGAAAATCACTACTTTTATGAATCACACGTCAAAATTATAGACTACTTCCAAATGATTTAAAAACTCGAAATTTGGTATCGAGGTAGGTTATTAGACGTGTTTAAAAGAAAAAAAACTAAAACGGCTAAGTGTCAGTCTCATTCGCACACCGGAACCGAGGGTTCCATATCAGTACTACTCAATATAACTTATAAACCACATGCAGGTGACTTAATTAACAAAAATTAATGATATTCCCACAAATATAAATGTGAAAGAAAAACAAGTTAGATACAAAAAAAGAGATCTAAATAGGTGTAGGTTACCACCGTTCCAAGTTCCATAGTGTTTTTTTAAAATTATAATAACAGGGCCTACTAGACTTCAAATTGAATAAATTGGTTTACCAATTGTGAATAAAAATAAGAAATAAAATAATTGAAATATTTATTTCAGACTTCTCTAAATAATAGAAAAGTTACTTAAAATATATATTTTCCGTGCTACGAAATAGCGTAACTTGCCAAGTTACGCTATTTCGTAGCAATTTATCAAGTTACCCAGCAAGCAAAATTAACTTTTTAAAATATACGCCACTAGAGAACATAATTTGTTAGTGAAAACTAGCCAAGTTACAACTTAGTAAGCACAGAACAAGAATTTTTGAACTGAAAATTGTTGTTCATTCTCTGCTATTTGGAGAAGTCTAAAATAAATATTTCAGTTTGAAGTCCTAGTCTAGCTATAAAACTTTTAAATATGCGTTTCATCAAAAAGTTCATATGAAAGACGTCATGTTGGCTAACTTATATATATATATATATATATATATATATATATATATATATATATATATATATATATATATATATATATATATATAGTTCATATGAAAGACGTCATGTTGGCTAACTTATATATATATATATATATATATATATTATATATATATATATATATTATATATATATGTACCTATAAAAACAATGAGGCCATATGTTATGAACTATTTGATAAAACGCAATCTACCCATTTAGATTCTGTAAATTTTTGTATCGAACTTTACTCTCTTTCACATTTAGGTACGTTTTGTTATGATTTTACCATGGAAGTAATAAGTACCACTAAAGTCGACGCCATAATTCGAGAGACAACTTTGACATTTCGTTTTGCACAAGTGTTGCCATAGTTAGGGTAGTGCTGTTCGTATCGATATTTAAAAAAATACGGCTTTGGATACCAGTGCTATTTATCCATTAGTTACGGTGAAATAATCAAATTAATTTAATATTATATATAATATAATATTAAATTTTATATAATTTATATAAATATTATATTTATATAATTATATAAATATAATAAATATAATTGTTTATATCTTGCTTTGTAATTTATATAATATAATATTAATTACAAAGCAAGATATAAACACAGAAAGTGCAAATACTAACCAACAACGATTATTAAAGTCGTTTGTTTTGATTGGCCTCACCGCTATACGTATATTTGAGCGAATGACACTATGGCCGGCATCAAGTGCGATAACCAAGGTAGCACTACGACACTCCATACAAAGTGACAAGACGCATGCAATTACAAATTGCATCTCTTTCTAACCTTGATAGGGTTGACACTTGTGTAATATTACTGATTGAGATGGAAATAGAAGTACGGAGTAGATTGAGATACTAAGAAAATTTATTATTAAATGATGCCGGGAAATATTACATACAATTCTTGAGCCAGAATTTATGTAGCTAGTCGGTCGGCGGCGGCGTGACGACGATGGGGACAAGTATGCAGGTAGCTGAAGATAAACAAAACGCGGTGCGTACTTGTCAATGTCAACCGTAGTACGATAGATTTTGTAATAATAAATAAATAAGGTTAAAATACGGGAGTAAACCTTTAATTTTAACGGTTTAAACCTGTCCGTAAATGTTTATAGGTGTGCGTGAACTCTTGATAGGGTTGACACTTGTGTTGTGTACAACAATAGTACTGATTGAGATTGGAATGGCAGTACGGAGTAGATTGAGATACTGAGAAAATTTATTATTAAATGATGCCGGGAAATGTTTCATACAACTCTTAAGGCAGAATTAATCAGCTAGTCTGTCGACGGCGTGAAGTATGCAGGACGCAGGTAGCCAGCAGCATTAGTAGTATCTTTGAAAGTACGATCTCCACCGACCGGACGGCACGGCAACGGATTTTTAAACTGTCAATATTACAATGCCAGGCAGATTCCACGTCACTCGGTACACAATAAACATACAAATTAAAATAAAAAAACAACCTTTTTTGAAGTCAGGTGAAACCATAAATTTTGAGCTAGAAATAGACTTATAAGTAACTATTAAGTCAATATTGTGCAATCTATGCCGCGTCCCGAAATAATCATTTTGAACTTATTTTGAACGAAATTCTCGTGTTTTGGAACGCGGCATAGGTCATAATATGACCTTGACATGTTTGTGCTTTTTTTAGAAATATCTACTTTTAAAGCCCCTCATTATATTCCCGAGTATAGATCTCAATCACAGTCTCTAAGCGAAACCGGTTGGCGAAACTAATTGATTTTGTGGAACAAGTTTGTGTTTGAGTAATCTATACTGAGGATGGCGTTTTACTACGAAAAACGCCAATTGCAACAACAATATTCCCGAATTTGATCAAAAATTCCGACTTAACAAACCATATAGGCGAGTCGATACTGTCTATCGATATCGGCCACATCACTATTTAATTTCGTCTAACCCTGGTAACCCTTTATCTGTCACTTACTTGTCTAACTTGTCTCTCGAATTATGGCGTCGACTTTACGTTTAGTACTTATTACTTCCATGGATTTTACCAAAGAGTAGTATTATATGATTTTACTCACACGGCCATAGACGATAGAGTTCAGTTTTTAAAAGAATGACGTCATAGACAATACCTTGTAAGTAACCATCCTCCATACGTCAGAGGAGTAGAGCTTTTGGCAGCCCGTGGTGAACTATTTTCCTCATTGTTGACCTTTCCTAAATCTTAGGTGTAATTATTTCATCATTAGAAGTAATCTGGCTGTGCCGTATTTATTAGACTTTATATTATTTTGTGTAAGTCTCGACGATGGACTCCGAGGATGAGACGAAAGACGATGTTGATTCTGGGAACGAGTCGAGTGGAGACGATGTCGATTTTGCAATGGACGTTGAGACCCACAGTACGAGGGAACGGCAGACCGAGCTCGAGGAGTACCCTTACGAGGTGCTGTCCACGGAGGAGATCGTCCAGCATATGGTGGACTGCATCAAAGACGTGAACACAGTTGTCGAGGTCAGTATGTCTGTCGTAAACAATGGCTGACAAGAATGAGGTTACTCGTACACTCTATAGTTTTAGTGCTTCCTTTGTGTAGTAGGTCTGCCCTTGCCCTCATCAGAGACCAGAACACGCCTTCCAAACCAAATTATGTCGGGAAAATCGCATATATAATTAAAAAATCCTGAGTTATCATCTGCAATTTGCTGGTGCCCTATAAACCTACTTTTGTGCATAATATGTTCTAAATAGTAAACACTCAAGTGGTTTGTAATTTTTCTTTAACTAGAAAGTTGATCTTATTATATATCTTAGCCCTAAATAAATATTACTTTCCCTTTGTGAAAGAGTCAGATTTTTTGTAGGTCCTGAACACAAAACCAAATTACTTAGTAAAAAATGAGTCATTCTAGTCTAGATATTTTTGACGGTACAGGCTTTAAAGGATTTTTATCCTTGATGAATGATGATTCATCTTTCACCACTAACCTCAGTATTATGTGTAGGTGTTGAAATGTAATTTTTCAATAATAACAGGTAATTGTTATATATAACACTGATTATTCAATGGTAAACTATCTATTTGGGAAATCTGTCCTTACTGTTTGGGAAATCGGAATAAGACTGAGTATCAATTGTGTATTCTATGCTCAATGTACAATATTAATTATGTATTTATATTACATAATATTATTATTATTCTGTTCCTACATTAGTATTGAGTATTTGTAAACAACCCATTACATCCCCATTGCTGGGGTTTCTTCTTAAACTTGAGAAGGTTAAGCATTGGTCAATATACTTACCAATAAATGTTAATTTTCTCTGTGTGATTTTTGTTTTATTTTATTTATTAATTCATCATCAGTCTCTGACATGCTTTAACAACTGCCATTCTAGTGGCAGCAACAAGTTTGATAGCTGTGGGCTGGTTTCCGCAAACAGGTGACCAATGTGCTCCTTTTGCATAAGAGAGCAACAGGTACCAATGGCTTAACATGCCTTGCAAAGCACAGAAGCAGTTGATGCCATTAAATTTATTACCTTTACCAATTATTCTTACTTATCATTTACTCATCATTTACATGTAGAGGTACATTTCCTTTTTAACAGACTTCAAAAAAGGAGGTTATTAATTTGTTGGAATTGCACAATATTCGTATACAGGGTGTAACATAAAGGTGTGGTGATACTTTAAGGTGGGCTTGTACCCATCAAACTGAACAACTTTTGTTCTACAACTTTGCTGAAATCACATTTATTTTTTATTTTTCGTACAAATCGGCCAGCTGATGAAACAGTTTTGTATGAAAATCCAATAAAAATTTCGCGATTTCAGTAAAGTTGCAGAACTAAAGTTGCTCAGTTTGATGAGTACAAGCCCACCTTAAAGTATCACCACACCTTTATGTTACACCGTGTATATGGGAGTGCCAAATTTCATAAGTGTATGTATGTATGTCCATGTATTTCTCAGAAACTAGAAATTGAGTTGATATAATTGAATTTGTATTTTGCTTTTTTATCAGATTAAGTACTATAAGTTTAAGAAAGGAAATAGTGCAAGTTTCATCAAAATCAGTTCAGTAGATTTCAAATCAGTGGGAAAACATTTCGCCTGTTTAATGCTGCAATTTTGTGTTTACTTTTTGGTTATTTTACATCAGCCCTGCATTTTAGCTTTTACTTTTTAGTTATTTTACATAAACACCAGACCTCTTTACACAATTGGTTATGCTGACAATCTAGCTATACTAATATAGTATCGCAAATATTGCAAAAGGCCTTGCACAAAGTTGAAAGGTGGTGTGGTGGAAATCACCCATCGATTAACCTTAGCAAGACACAATTATACCATTCACAAGGAAAAGAAGCCTACAAGGTCTAGAAACTCTCAAACTGTATGGTACAGAATTAGACTGGTCCACGAGCATCAAATATCTAGGCATGACCTTGGATAAAGAACTAACGTGGAGTCTGCACACAGAAAGGATCATGGTCATGGCCATAAAAATCTTTGATATGCTAAGATCTGCGTACGGAAAGAGTCCTATACTGGCTATACACAATGATAGTCAGACCTATTATTACTTTTGGCAGCATTATGTGGTGGCCTAGAACGGAGTTAGGCACATGCAGGCAAACACTGACAAAACTTGAGCGGTTGGCTTGCCTGGCAATTACTTGAGCATTTCGTACAACACCTACTGCATCTATGGCAATGCTGTTAAATCTAAAGCCGCTTCAAATATATGTTTAAACAGAGGTGGCCAAGGCCCTACACAGGTTATCGTTAAATGGCATGTGGAATTTTGACATATCCAAAACCCGACATACCAATCTACCATTAGACTCAGGTATCCTCAGGTAGCCTGTGGTGAAGATACAGAGTCAATGGTACACTTACTGTTTCACTGGCTACCTGCGTATGTAACTCTTAGGTGATGGCTTCCTAAAACCAGAGGACTACAAGCACCTTCCAATCAGCAGAATTGCTGCATTTATGCAGCATATCTTCCAGTAGGTTGGGGTGCAAAATTTATAGGGGTAGACACAAAAGATCCCATTGGGGGGTCGAAGTGTCACTGCAACTGCAGCCCCCACATAAAAAGATAAGATATCTTACATCAGCCATGCAATTTTGTTTACTTTTAAGTTATTTTACATCAGTCACAGTCAATGGTATCATAACTTTCAGTATAAGTTGACTTTACCTTGTATGAAGTTTTATTTATATTGTAGTCCAAGTTATAGGTAGTGTTATGTATAATTGAAGGTGCTCGACTTATCATTAATTTGTGGGTATTATGAATATATCATTTCTTATTTCTAAGCCATAAGTCAACATTAAGGTCCTTTAGCCATGACTGTAGTAGACGTTAGTATTGCAGTATTTTTTTTTGCTATTGAATTGAAATTTCCATAACAAAGTAGCTAAAATAAATATTTAAATTTTCATGAAAAAGATTTGTATTTGATATCTATGTGTCATGTTTGTTACATATAGATACCAGCGACCACAACGCGCATACTGCTAAATCACTTCAAATGGGATAAAGAGAAGTTGATGGAACGGTTCTACGATGGTGACCAGGACCAGCTGTTTGCTGAGGCAAGGGTTATCAACCCATTCAGAAAACCAGTCATACAGAGGCCCAAGGTTCGTAAACTTCGTGTTTATTGCAGATATTGGAGATAGTGTTTTAACTTTAGCTATTTCCCCATACTTTTTGTAACCTAAAATAATGATTTACTTTTGTAAAATGATGTATGAACATAATATCAATTTAAAAGAAAGACCCGTTTATTTGTTGCTATCTTCTTCCAAATCGTAACCCCAAACGTTTGGGAATCATGATCATCATCAAGTCGAGTCAAGTAGGAGTAAATTGGGGTCGGGTTAGGTACTTCCATCTTTGTCTGCCAATGGCGGTGTAGATAGCAGTGTGCAAATTCAGTTGCATTATATTTTTTGGTCACACCATCTGGCTGGAGCTATAGGCTCACATAAATTATGATGTGGTGGTACGTAAACGGGCTACAAACTTAGCAAGTGCTAGTCTGGAAGTAGTAATTTTGCATTAATACTGTTTTGAGTCACAATGTGAGTTGAAAATCTTGTTTAAGTGCATTATTGTTATCATCAATTAAAGTAGGTACTATCCACAATGATGATAAAGAATTATAATGCTGATGTATATAGTTGTTATTGTGTCCAGTCAGAGAATTATTATTTTAAGATTAGGAATTTCCCCATGATTCATTTTGAAGAATTGGTTCTAATATTATAATTATAATGATTGCTTTTCCTTCAATTGTCCAGCACAACCCACTTTCCTTATATTCGTTTTTTGTTGTTTCAGTTACCCAGGCGGATATCTTCTTCAGGGACCGAAGAATGTGAAATATGTTTTTCAGTTTTACCAACTATTGTAAGTATAGTTAATATTATGTTTATCGAATCAAAATTAATTAGGTTTAATTATAGAAGCCTGCCTAAAGATGATGTTCGAAACTGGTTGTTGACATCTTATAAATGCAGTTTTATTTGTGTTAGGTGGAATTAGTGAAAATATATACCAAAAACCAGTCAAGTGCGAAGTAGTGTTTTGTTGTTTTTTTAAAAAAATAAATGTATATTTTAAAAAACACAATTATTATGTAGTTACATAGTAATAGAACATTTTGTGTGAAAAATCTATGAAGTGTTGTGTCGGAGTGATCATGGCTCAGTGCAACTTGCATGGTGAAAATATGCACCAAAACTGAGTCCAATTTGTAATGTGTCGGAGTGGTCATAGCTCAGTGCGACTTGCATAGTGAAAATATGTACCAAAAATGAGTCCAATTTGTAATGTGTCGGAGTGGTCGTAGCTCAGTGCGACTTGCATAGTGAAAATATGTACCAAAAATGAGTCTTACTGTAATGTTGTGTCGGAGTGGTCGTAGCTCAGTGCGACTTGCATAGTGAAAATATTACCAAAAATGAGTCCAATCATAATGTTGTGTCGGAGTGATCGTAGCTCAGTGCAATTTACATGGTTGGGTTGATCACGCAGGTTAACTGACCTGAAGCATGGCTATCATATGGATGGGTTTGACTCTTAGTGGCATTTTTAGTGTGTTAAGCTATTGATGCCGGTTGCTATCACATTTTTTAAAAATAAATAAAACATTTATTTGGAATCAAAAGGATTTTGAGTAGTTTACATACAGTGTTTGATAACAGCAACAGTAGTTACAAACTGTGTCGTTGCTATTAATGCCTACCCCTGGTAAACAGAGGCGTTTCGTCCCATAAGCTATATTACAGATTACTATTATGTTAGATAGATACATTATTCTAAGAGTGGAGTATAGCCTAACTTGTGCCCCAGCAGTGGGAACATTTATGGGTTGTTATGGAAAATGGTTTGATTTCAGATGATGACAGGCTTAGAATGCGGCCATAGGTTTTGTACGCAGTGCTGGTGCGAATACTTAACAACAAAAATTATGGAAGAAGGCTTAGTAAGTTTCACTTTATAGTTACTGCACTTGATGTCGCGTGAAATCGCTCTATTATGTCGGGACATAAGGAATTGACAAAGTTATAAGGGTTTACATTTTTGCCATTTTAGGTTTGGAAACTTAAAAAGCCCCAATGTGCACCACTGTAACTCAAGATGTAATGTTGAAAACAATTTAAAAGCAAAATGTATGTCAACAATTCTATGTATATTCTATGCATATTACTCAAGATGTAATGATGAAAACAATTTAAAAGCAAAATGTATGTCAACAATTCTATGTATATTATAGAATTGTCGACATATATTTTGCTTTTAAATTGTTTTCAATATTACATCTTAAGTTATGGTGGTGCACATCGGGGCTTTTTAAGTTTCCAGACCCAAAATGGCAAAAATTTGAACCCTTAAATTTTGTCAATTCCTTATGTCCCAGTGCTCCAGCTGCAGATTAGTTTATAATCTTGTGATATGGGAAGATACCTTTGCTTTGCCCTAGCTAAAGATTGTTTATAATCTCATCGTGAGGAAACCTGCACACTCCTGCGAAGAAACTCGGAAGGTTGTGTGTGAAGTCGACCAATCCGCACTGGGCCCGCGTGGTCGTCTAAGGCCCGATCGCCCTAATTCAGGGTAGGCTCGAGCCCCTCGGTGGGGACGTATATTAGCTGATATGATGAATGATATAGAGGCCTATGCTCCAGCAGCTACAAATTGTTTATGGTCTCATGATACTCAAAGAGACCTAGCTGTGGTTTGCCCTAGCTAAAGATTGTTTATTATCTCATCGTGAGGAAACCTGTACACTCCTGCGAAGAAACTCGAAGGTTGTGTGTGAAGTCGACCAATCCGCACTGGTCCCGCGTGGTCGTCTAAGGCCCGTTCGCCCTAATTCAGGGTAGTCTCGAGCCCCTCGGTGGGGACGTATATTAGCTGATATGATGAATGATATAGAGGCCTATGCTCCAGCTAAAAATTGTTTATGAACTCATGATATTCTAAGAGACCTGTGCCCCAGCTACATTATGTTATAATCTTCTCATGATATGGGACTAGCGTCGGTGGCGTAACGGCTAGGTCCACTACCTCCTGTACGGGGTGGTCAGGGTTCGAATTCTGCCACGTACCAACAATGTGTTTTCGAACTTAGATTTCATATGTTCGTTTATCCGATGCTCTTACGGTGAAGGAAAACATCGTGAGGAAACCCGCACATGCATGCGAATAAACTCAAAGGTTGTGTGTGAGGTCGACCAACCCACTATGGGCCTGCATGGTGGACTAAGGCCTGATCGCCTTAATTCAGGCTTGATTCGAACCCCTCGATGGAAACGTAGAAGAGCTGATATAATGATGGGAAGAGACCTGTGTCCCCGTTACATATACTTTTTATAATAAATGTCCACTGTACCCTAGGGTCAGACCATAGCTTGCGCGGCGCACGCGTGTGACATTCTGGTGGACGATGCGACGGTGATGCGGCTGGTGCGCGATCCTCGCGTCAAGCTCAAGTACCAGCACATCATCACCAATAGCTTCGTCGAAGTAAGTATAGAGATGAGTTGAGAGTTTAAACTCAATTCGTAAGTTGGAATCACCCCCTTCGACCGATGTAACAGCCATGGACTGGCCTACGCGAACGGTTTTGATGCCTACAGAATGACTGCATCCACTTATATCTTCACAGTTGGTCTTTTGGAGGCCAAGAGGTAACACTCTTGTATGTTTTAATAATCACGAACCAACTTCGACGCAATGTCTAACTGTGATTTTCCGGAGTTGTTGAAATAATTATAGAAATACGAATCAGGCATCACATTATATTGGGAAGTAAAAGTTTTGCGATACAATTCAAATTTTATTTACTAAAGTTTCGAAATGAACTGGACTGGAAGAAAAATCATTTTTAATAATATTTTTAGGGTTCCGTACCCAAAGGGTAAAACGGTACCCTATTGCTAAGACTCCGCTGTCTGTCCGTCTGTCACCAGGCTGTATTTCATGAACCGTAATAGGTAGACAGTTGAATATTTTATATATTTTAGGCTGAATTGTCTCACGCCTGGTATACTATTTATAAAATATATACTAGCTTTTTTCCGCGGCTTCACTGGCATAAATCACGTTTTTATGACTTTCTTTGAGGGTTGGTAGTGCGCGACCCGCTGAAATGAGTTTTCTCCAGATCCTTCGGAAGTTATGTCGGGCTTTGCTAATAAAAAATATTAGTCTGCCCAGGCCCAACAAATGTATGAAAAATCGGCCCTAATTTCTATGCAATAGTAGCTATTCTATAGGAGCCATGCATTATTCCAGAATAAAAATTTGCACCGTGTGTAAATTCAGCCCTCGATCTGATCTATCAAATTTCATCCAAATCCGTTCAGCCGTTAAAGCGTTACAACCAACATCACATCGCGTTTATAACATTAGTGTGATACATATATGTCGAAGGTGAAACGGCAAATTGAACATTTTTTTTCCTAAGGAATGTTTACATTATTTTACAGAAAAAAAAGTTTAAATATCATTGTTCTAAGATTGACTGAAATAGATCCTGTTATAGTATAAGTCCACCTTTTATTCTTCTTCGTCAAATTGAGTTTTTATTTTTTAAATTGCAAATTAGGAATTTACAAACAAGCGAACACACCTATTTATCACAAAAATGTTTGACCTGAGTACGGGTCGAACCCACTACCATTAGGAGCACTAACGACTACATCACAGTCAGTTGATTTATCTGTTGATTTGTTTTATTTCTTCTTTTAATTTATTTGTTCACCATACCTTACATACAAGAGATACGAGGCTCAGCTCGGGGAATACCCGGATACGGTACGCGACGACACGGGAATTCTCCGAATCGGTTGAAGGTTGGAGTTTGCTTTTCTTGTATTGTCTTAGATGAGATACTAGTTATTGTGTGTAAGATAATAATTCCTTCACTAATGCCATAAAAAGGTTATGTGTGATTGACATACCATCAAATTTACATAAATGTGAACAAGACTCGGTATACTATAGCAGTGTGGTGTGAGTATGTTTGCGTTATCCGACCTTGATGGAAAACAAAACGAGTACCTTCTTGGAAGTTTTAGTAGGAGGGCAATTTAGTGAACCAGAGGTCATAATTTATTTTTAATGCTGACATCATCCCAATGGCCGACCACAGAAAAAGATGATGTTAGCTTTTTATTAGGTAGGTACTTATTTGAAAAGTTCTGAAAATAATATGACATTTTGGTTTATTTTATATTTATAACTTATAAATCACCACTCACCATGTGTTTTTGAATCCAGTTAATAAAATGATTAAAATAAAGAAGTAAAAAAAATATTTTTTCAAATGTTACTCAAAACTGGTACTAGCAGTTACCAAAACAGTTTTATGAAAAAAACAAGTAAAAATACGCCAGCATTTTTATTTTAACCCCAAAAATATGCTTCAAAGATTTTGAGCCTTCTGAAACTAACCATCCGTTCGAGTCGGGGAGTATCGAGTTCTCGAGCATGCTTCGCTTGCTCCTGCATCAGTTTAGGACTTCTGGAAATCTAAACATTAGTTGGGTGTAATAATATGACATTGATCACAACAGTTACCACCAATTTATTATTTAAAATAATAATAGTTGTTCTTTCAAATGATGCTAGTTTATGGATTTTAACAAATTATTACTACAGGGTTTTAGAAAAATGTCATCAATTAAGGTGGTTAGATTAGCACACTAGCGCCCCGCCAATAGAAATAAATAATTTACTCATTATTAAGGACTTCAATGGAATTTTTTGAGTATTTGGCGCACATACAGGGGTAAAAGGCGTTTTTTTAAATTGTTTTTGTTTAACATTACCTATTAGCAACAAGTCATGTAAGTCAATATTGTAAAAAGTGGATAATTTTAGCAGTTTTGCAAACAATAACTTGTTGCAATTATTTACAGTTATAAAATACCAATTAAACAATAGTTGTTGCTCCCCTATATGCGCAAAATACTCAATTATTTCGATTGAAGTCCATAAAAATGACTAAATTATTTATTTCTATTGGCGGTGCTAGTGTGCTCATCGAACCACCTTAAGTCGTAATTTTTAAATCTCCCGGGACTTCCACATTTTATTATCTCTGCTACAAGTACTCGTACAATTTATATGTGCCTCATGGACAGACGTACCATTAGCTCAGGCGCCTCAAGCGCTTCATATTACTTGTAACTTGATAAGCATCCATTCATTACGGGTATTGTAATTTTTTGTGTTAGTGCAACCGACTGCTCCGTTGGTGTCCGTCCCCGGATTGCAGCAATGCGATCAAAGTGGCGTACGTGGAGGCGGCGCCCGTGATCTGCCGCTGCGGGCACACGTTCTGCTTCGCCTGCGGCGAGAACTGGCACGACCCCGTGCGGTGTTCCCTGCTCCGCAAGTGGATCAAGGTGAGTCACTGCACTGTCACTGTGTCATGTATTGTCACCATGTCAAAGTGGCTTAAGTGGAGGTGACGCCCGTGATCTGCCACTGTGGGCACGCTTTCTGCTACGCGTTCGGCGGGAACTGGCACGACCCCGTGCGGTGTTCCCTGCTCCGCAAGTGGATCAAGGTGAGTCACTGCACTGTCACTGTGTCATGTATTGTCACCATGTCAAAGTGGCTTAAGTGGAGGTGACGCCCGTGATCTGCCACTGTGGGCACGCTTTCTGCTACGCGTTCGGCGGGAACTGGCACGACCACGTGCGGTGTTCCCTGCTCCGCAAGTGGATCAAGGTGAGTCACTGTGTCATGTATTGTCACCATGTCAAAGTGGCTTAAGTGGAGGTGACGCCCGTGATCTGCCACTGTGGGCACGCTTTCTGCTACGCGTTCGGCGGGAACTGGCACGACCACGTGCGGTGTTCCCTGCTCCGCAAGTGGATCAAGGTGAGTCACTGTGTCATGTATTGTCACCATGTCAAAGTGGCTTAAGTGGAGGTGACGCCCGTGATCTGCCACTGTGGGCCCGCTTTCTGCTACGCGTTCGGCGGGAACTGGCACGACCACGTGCGGTGAGTTACAGAGAGAGAGAGAGCGTGACCAGCGTACGCGAGCTGAAAACAGTGCATTTTGTGTGACTAGTCATGCACCTATTGTGACTATGTCAGCGTGGATGGGGCAACTGTTTACTTCCTCTGTTTAATCCCCCCTTTAACAATTTCCTATCGGGCAACAGAAATGCGACGACGATTCGGAGACGTCGAACTGGATCGCGGCGAACACCAAGGAGTGTCCGAGGTGTAACGTGACGATCGAGAAGGACGGCGGCTGCAACCACATGGTGTGCAAGAACCAGAACTGCAAGGCCGACTTCTGCTGGGTGTGCCTTGGGCCCTGGGAGCCGCACGGCAGCAGCTGGTACAACTGCAATAGGTCAGTTGAATTAACTATTTTTTTCATAGAAGATAAGACCATTAAGAAGATTGTCAATCCCTTTACTTATTTGCGTGAATCGATTTAGATTAAGACAACATTTGGGCCGTCGTTAATTTTTCAGTAAATCTTGGATTCTTACATATTTTACTGACATTTTATTTACCTTAAATCTCGCTTCACAAGTTTTGTGGCAAAACTATTTAGTTTTAAGCAAAAATCGTCATGTACTTTTATGTCAATACCTATGTGGAACTACCGTCCCCTCAGTATTACACAAATGAATAAGCAAATAAATTAATCTATTTGCCACACCAAATACATGTGAATTTAAAGAAATGTGTTCCCCACGCTCAGCTAAGCCGTAAGCGGGGCCGTTTCAATGCTTAAGCTACGTAAATAATGCGAGATCAAATAATTGGAGTTTTTTCATAGACATAGATTTTGATGTTTCTTAGAGGTAGCTTGTATGTGAGCATCTAGAGGATTGTGAACCCACGGCGAAAATTAGACTACTAACTAAAAATTAGACGAATAACTAGCGAATGCGATTTTCACCTCTTAAAAGTTAACCGACTTTGACCAATTTTTGATAGGTTCTCAGTCAGAACAAAAGATAGGTTTATATGTTTCGTTTTTTAAATTATTGATTAAAAATTAACAAATAATGGCTGAAATTAGTTTTGTATGAAAACACAATATGACACAAATTGAACTTATTAACTTTATTGAAAAACAAAAACTTATAAACCTAGCTTTTGTTCTTATCAAAAATTGTTACCTATCAAATTTCGTTACCTATCAAGAATAGGTCAAAATCGATTAACATTTAAGAGGCGAAAATCATTAACAGTCCTCTTAATTGAATAATTATCACGATAAAAGTATTATATTTGTACAGACGCCAAATTTCATCCAATGTAGTAACAAATAGATTAACATTTCGCTCGGGTCAGCAGCGCTAATGATGCGACTCAAAATATTATAATATTATGTAAAACAATCCCATCAAAAGAAAAGTACAATGTCATCTGCTCCCAATAGGGTCGATATTTTAGTAACATTTTGTCAGTTTTATACCTTACTGTTAGACCTCATCAAAAGAGGTTGCATTTGACTTGACGCATTTTCATCATATCAGCTCATATACGTCCCCACCGAGGGGTTTGAGCCTACCCTGAATTAGGGCGATAGGGCCTTAGTCGACCACGAGGCCCAGTGCGGGTTGGTCGACTTCACACAAAAAACCTTTGAGTTTCTTCGCAGGCAGGTGTGCAGGGTTCCTCACGATGTTTTCCTTCACAGTAAGAGCGTCGGACCAAAGTACGTCGTCATCATATAAGCCGAAAGATGTCCACTGCTGGACAAAGGCATCCCCCAAGGATTTCCACGACGACCGGTCCTGCGCTGCCCGCATCCAGCGACCTCCCACGACCTTCATCAGGTCGTCGGTCCACCGCGTGGGACGCCTGCGCGGTCGCCACACGAGAATTTAACTGTCCCAACGGCCATCTGTTCTACGAGCTATGTGCCCTGCCCACTGTAACTTCAGTTTAGCGATTCTGTGAGATATGTCGGTAAATTTGGTTCTCCTACGGATCTCCTCATTTCTGATTTCGATCGCGTAGGGAAATTCCGAGCATAGCTTGCCCCATTGCCCTTTGGGTGACCTTGAGTTTTCTTATGAGGCCCATAGTAAGCGACCATGTCTCAGTTCCGTATCGCATCACTAGCAACACACACTGGTCAAAGACCTTATTCTTGAGACACTGCGGTATTTGGGACGTGAAGATATTGCGAAGCTTCCTGAACGCTGCCCAGCCAATTTGGATTCGTCGATTGATCTCTTTCTTGAAGTTGGACCTACCTAGCTGGACTGTTTGTCCCAGGTATACATATTCGTCAACAACTACGAGTGTAGAATCTCCAACCTTTAGGTGTGACACGGATTTTCAACATTATTTTCGTCTTGTCAATGTTCATTTTAAGACCCACTTGTTGAGAGACTTTACTGAGACCATCAAGTATTGTGCTTAGGTCTTCCATAGTCTCAGCCACGACCACGAAATCGTCAGCCAATCAGCAGTGGGTGATGTACTCGCCGGTGATATTGATGCTGAGTCCAGCCCAATCCAGAAGCTTGAAAACATCTAATGTAGGAGGTGACAGGAAAATTGAAAACGATCATGGATTCGAGTAGATTTATTTTTATGGGTTGTAGTAGTGTAGTTGTTGTACTTAAACTGACCATTTCCCTAATCGTTTTTTTTTTACATCAATGAAGCCTTTTTCATGCGCTTATTCTTGAAGATGGAACCACTGACAGCAGGCAGAGCAAAGTAAATCAGATCAGGGGGTGGTCCCCTGAAGCTGGTCAGTTTTGGTATATATTCGAAGTATGGCATCTCCAGAGCTGAAAGGAGTTGGTCTGCTGGCTCTCAGCGGTTACATCTTCGAGAAAACCGTTTGAAAGAGGCTTCATTATTAAAAAAAAAACGTTAAGGGAAATGGTCGGTTTTGTGTGTGTATTCGAATAACATCTCCGGCACTGACAGGAGTCCGTCTGCCGGCTCTCAGTGGTTTTATATCAAAGCAATGGTGCGCGCAAATAGTATAATTGTTAATCGTACTGAAACAAAATATACGATCTGTATAATCTTCTTAATAAAATAACAAATAAATCGATCATTGCGGGAGAATGCGTTTGCGGCGGTGAACACTTTCAGGGATATAACGTGTCCCTGTCTCACCCCTCGCTGCAGCTGGATAGGTTTCGAGTTTCGGTCATGGAGGCGAACCAAGATGGTGGCGTTTTCATACAAACACATCAACACCTCGATGTATCGATAGTAAATTCGGCACCGCTGGAAAGACTATAGCACAGCCCAGGTTTCGACTGAATCAAAGGCTTTCTCATAGTCCATAAACGCCAAGCATAGTGGCTGATTGTACTATTATTGTTGATTGATTGTACTAGTTTAACCGCCTCCGTAGCTCAGAGGCAAAGTTCACTTGCTTTGCACAGGAGGTCGCGGGTTCGATTCCCGGCGGGGTCAATTGTAAGACTCGGTTTGGTTGGTGGTAGGGCATTTTCTAAGCCCGCCTGGCTAGCTACCACCATCTTATCTAAGTCTTGCCGCCAAATATCAATGTTGATATCATTGGTGTGTTCCGGCATGAAGATAAGATAGCCAGTTTCCCATTGCGTTGGGGAATCTTGGTAAGCCCGCTTCCATCTTCGACAACATCGTCACGTACCACCAGGTGAGATGTTGTCAAGGGTTTACCAATTGTGAATAAAAAAAATAAAAAACTCTTCAGTCTTCTGTATAATCTGCCGCAGCGTATGTATGTGGTCTATGGTACTAAAGCCTCTTCGGAAGCCGGCTTGTTCGAGAGGCTGGAAGTCATCAAACGTGCGTGCGAGACGATTCGTAAAGACTCGAACAACTTGTAGACATGGCTCAGAAGTGAGATTGGTCTGTAGTTGTTCAGCAGGGTATTGTCGCCCATTTTGAAGAAAAGCACGACCACACTTCTGTTCCATGCCTTAGGCGTATCAAAAAACTTAAACGTACATATGAAATCGAAATTAGAAAACACATTGGTACGTGGCAGAACTCGAACCACGATCTCCCGTACTCATTTCATTTTATATCATGTTTTATTACAAATCCCTCTCTACAGTAGCGCTGAATAGCGGTTAACTCAAGCGAGTTAGCTAAATGAGTTCTTAGTCCTTCGCTGTGCATAGAAAAGGCCTTATCCCACAGATTTTTTTCACAGGCATGACATAATCTAGGATTGGCACTGTTCAGAGTTATGGTTCAACTGAAATACTTAACTTGTCCTGCTTTAGATATGACGAGGACGAAGCGAAGGCGGCCCGCGACGCGCAGGAGCGCTCGCGTGCAGCGCTGCAACGCTATCTGTTCTACTGCAACCGCTACATGAACCACATGCAGTCGCTGCGCTTCGAGTCCAAGCTGTACGCCTCCGTCAAAGAGAAGATGGAGGAGATGCAGCAGCACAACATGAGCTGGATCGAGGTACACTCTTCTCAGATTTCAATCAGAAAAGTCATCGCCACAGCAGGTCCTAGGCATATCCAAACCTGCCTGATTTATACCATTCTTTGCTCTTTGTCTATTTGCAGAACTTTCCGGTGTGTTCTCCCAAAAACAGTCTGTCTCTACTTTTAAATTGGTTAGTAGCAGTTGTCTGTTTTGCAACAGACATGTTCGAACAATAAAGTCGGTAATAAAAAAAAAGTATCTGAGTGCGTGTCAGGCCACGCGCAAAGTAGAGTTCCGTACTTTTTTAAAATAAATAACTATATAAAAAAAATGTTTGCACTTTTAGAACATTTTGTTCTTTTTTTATCTACAATTGGTAAACCCTTGACATCATCTCACCTGATGGTAAGTGACGATGATACCGAAGATGGAAGCGGGCTTACCAAGATTCCCCAACGCAATGGAGAACTGGCTATCTTATCTTCAAGCCGGAACACATCAAAGCTGGTAACATTGATAAGATGGTGGTAGCTAGCCAGGCCGGCTTAGAAAATGCCCTTCTACCAACCAAACTGAGTCCTACAAGGTTAGACTCCGCCGGGAATCGAACCCGCGACCTCCTGAAGTGAAACTAATGGATTTAACCATTGCGCCACGGAGACGGTTGCAACATCTATGAACGTTTTACAAATCCAACTGCACATCTTGAGTTGGTTGACTGTTACTCCTAGACCAGGAAAGCCTACTTGGCCTTGATACTATTTCCAATACTTTCAGATTTCTTGAAAAAGCGGTTTAGCTGGTAGGGGGTGAGAACATGGAACTCTTAACAAAAACTGCACTTAAAATTTTTATGTTTAGTAAATTATCATTTATCGGGAAAATGGTCTTAGTAAACCCTTACTAGTTTTGAAATACTATTCAACGATATCCCCCTAGGGTAAGTAAACAAAAAAAATATCAGTCCCACTATATGTTAATATTTAATTGGCAGGTACCCTAAATAAATATTTTTACAGATTTTATTCCATATCTTTACAGGGATCACAGATTTGTAAAACTATGCCAAATTGCAGCGTTAGAGCTGTAATAGTCTTTGAGAAAAACGGCTGTGACATATCGACGGACAGACATAATTTCACGAATCCGTTAAAAATATCATTGGAACTACGAATTGTTTAACAGGTGCAATTTCTAAAGAAAGCGGTGGACATCCTCTGCCAGTGCCGGCAGACCCTGATGTACACATACGTGTTCGCGTACTACCTGCGCAAAAACAACCAGTCTGTGATCTTCGAGGACAACCAGCGCGACCTGGAGTCGGCGACGGAGACGCTCTCCGAGTACCTGGAGCGCGACATCACCAGCGAGAACCTAGCCGACATCAAGCAGAAGGTTCAGGACAAATACAGGTGAGAATTAGGGTTTGTAGTCGCTTTAGGGAGTTAGTGTTAGTCAATAGGGGATCGAACTGCTAATCATTTAAGTTACTTTTTATGATCTGTCAAAAACGAAATTTTGTTCTAAAAATATTTGAAATACCCACAAGTGACTTTTTAGTGTCATTGACGAACTTATTTTGTGAATTTGATCAATTAAAAATTGAAGACGTGATGCAAAAACCAAACAAGTAAGGTTTTTTTTAAACTTCAAGAGGAGTGCAATTTAGGAAATCAATAATATTCCAGAATTTATTTTTGATGCAGTCCGATCCCCTATTGGTCAGAGTTTAATCTCGCCAATGGGCGAGGGAACGTATCAATTCGATATTATTGCATTAAAGAAAAGTACAATGAGAAAAAAACGTAAGAAATGTGATTCAATGGGCAATCTTGGACAAAGGATCGCAGTTACGCAGTCTCTCTCTTATCGTGTGGCACAATTAACCGTGATATCCAAGGGATACACGATGGCGGTTGCCTGGTGTTGCACTTAGCATCAGCCGCGGTGACATGTAGGGCATTTAGATTTACACTTACGGACGTGTGCAACACGACCTTCATACACATCTGGAAACAAATGTGCAGGTTTATTCACGACGTTTTTCTTCACCGCTAAAGCAATCTATATACATATAATAAAATTGTAACGGAGCCGTGTCTGTAGATGAAATATTTTTGGAAAATAACTGTGGTGGACATTACTAACGATATATAGGCCAAAACAACAACTTTGGAATTTTGTCTGTCTGTCTGCATGTTCGCGCATCACGGAAAATCTACCAGGCCAATATTGATGAAATTTTGTATGGTGGTTCCTTATAGCCCGGGTTAACATATAGGATACTTTTCATTCCGGAAAATTCAATTTCCCGTAGGAAAATCCAAAACCTTCATGCGGACGAAGTCGCGGGCACAGCTAGTCGGTAATATATGTACGTAAGTCTCTAAAAACTCATTGGTACATTGGCCGTCCGGGTTTGAACCCCGAACCTGTGATTTAGAGGACCGAGTTGTTACCGATTGAGCCACCGACGACGTTTCGTAACTCGTTGAAGCTTCTTCCAAAAATTAACAAGTGATATGCATGAACAGTTAGATTGGTGTTCTTTGGAAGGTCTGAGACGAAAATATAGGTTGACACTTGCGGCAATGTGTATTTCGTAAAATTGCACCGGCCGTTTTTGGTAGCACATCTTCGCATAATTACGGAACAAGCTAGTTCGCCAGATAGATTCACGAAACTTCGATTCTGCCGGGTTATACGTACCTACATTTTTTTAAAATTAATAGTTGACACACATAATTTATTTTCTCAATGTTTTTTTTTATACTTACCAACAAGAAACTACAACGATAAGATAAGATAAATACTCTTTATTGTACACACTAGTTAATAAAAATATAAACAAATTATAAAAACTTAAAAAAAACAACTTAAAAAATATAAAAAAAACAAACACAGATAACAATATTTAAACTTTTTCTTTAACTTTCGGTCTTCTTTGACGTTACTTATGTCTATCATATAGAAAGTGGATGAAACAGGGAAAACTAATTTCATAACCCTGCAAAATTAAAGGGACTTGAATCTGCTAAATAATATATAAATTCCGTGACTGTACAAAGGAGCTCTTGCGGTACTTGCCTGCTAGTCATGTGACTTACTTTTTTATGAACTGTCAAAAACGAGATATTGTTCTAAAAATGTTTGAATAAATGTTTTGAATAAATAATTACGTCATATTTTTCATTTTTCATTGAAAATTGAGAATATAGGAAAAGCCAAAAATAGAAATAGTTACAATAATGTCCTTTTAGTAATTATGGGTTGGATGGAAGAGATCCCTGTTACGGATAAGTCCGCTCTTTGTGCCTGTTATATTATCTATTCTGTACCTTGTTGTACAATAAAGAGTTCACAAACAATGAAACAAAACCGACTAAGTAAGTTTTTCTAAAATTGCAGAAATTTAGTGAATTTTGTTTCATAATTTATTTTTGATGCTGTCAAGTACCCAAATACCTAATCAGGATTCGGGACGTTGTTGATGCGACTGTTTCCTGGTCTTTTCTGGTGCGAATGTAATAAGTAAACTCGAAGTGCAAGTGACTTGAAATCAATCGCACGCAACGCGAAGCTTATCCCCGGAATGTGATTTGGTTGAAGACAAAAGTCACCGGAATTATATTTTGTAGAGATCTGTAGCATTATTTCCTTTTTTGCAGATATTGTGACAGTCGGCGCAAAGTGTTGTTAGAGCACGTGCACGAAGGTTACGAGAAGGACTGCTGGGACTACACAGAGTAAATTCATCTGTCCCTGTCTACCGCGCCGCACACGCACCTCCCTCTCACTTACACCACACCAACGGACACTGAGCCGAGTTCCGCGGTCGGCTTGGTACAATCGTGACCAATCACAGTAAAGTTTAATATTAACGGCAAAGGTTTTGATATAACGTGTGACGTTTATATGCGGCACGTTGGTGACGATATTCGCTTAGCGTTTTCAATTTTCGTTTATTGTTTGTTTTGCGTGTTTCATAAAAAAAAGGCTTGAATATTTGAAAAACAATTTCGGAATGAGAATCGGAATTGAAAAAGGAAGTAGTCGATTTTTGTACATGACAATACGTGAAATTATTCGAATACACAACACAGAATATATCGTTGCGGTTCATTAATCGAATTCGTTTATGTGGCTTCGTGGTTGCATCGGCTATCGATTCTGAACTTTTTCAACCGCCACAACGCATTGTAGTAAAAAAAAAACGTTTCGATTTTGGCAAAACGCGTTTTGAGCCTTTTTGGCTATTGAAATATTATAGTGATATCAGAGATCACCTCTAATAGATACCACATACAAGACAACCGCAGGTCACCACCCACACATACTCGTATATGGCCAGGCGGAGGCAGCTCTAAGAATTCGTTTCGATAGCAATATCGACCAAATGTCAGACCCGCGCGGATCGGACCTACTATTGTTTGTATTGTACCTGCAGCGCAGGGTCCAAGTTACAATGGGTATAACGAAGTAAAATTATACAGGGTGTAACAAAATTAGTGTAGGTCCCGTTAAGTGGGGCTTCTACTCATCATACTGAATAACTTTTATCTATGACTGCTGAAATCCCAAAAGTAACTTCATACAAATCGATCAGCTGATAGACCAATTTTGAGATTTTTGTGTCTAATTTTTTTTTTGAGAATTGACTATTAGTTCCTTGGGGAAACTTGTTCAGTATGATAAGTAGAACCCGCAGTTAACGGGTCCTACATGATATTTTTTTTCCACCTGTATAGGACATCAATAAGATGAGAGCTACAGCTCAGGCGGTTCTTTGAATCAGCCAGATTATCGCCCCTATAACGCATTCCGCCATATTTTGTAACAGTGGTCAATTTTTCAATATTCGGCATCTATTGGCGGTGATCTTTGTGTGAGATTGATTATTGAGTTCAATAAAAATTAAATAAATACACTTTTAAATGATATAGTTCTTCGTAATTTAAAATTAATTAATGGAACCCAATTCTAAATACATGGCAACTGGGTTCATTTTTATACCATCCTTGAAATAGAAAACAAATTGAAAAGTTTTGGTACTATGCCTACAAAAACCTATTGTTGTGCAGGTTGGTTAATTTTAACACACATTTTATTGGAAAACTACAGTTTACATCAATATTTTTTTTAAAACAAATATTTACGCGATAAGGTAAAAGTGTGCTAAGTTTTTGATTTTTAATTTTTATTCAAAATTAATATTGTAAATGTCAATTTTATTTTAATTAATTTTATAACATATTTGTGTATTTTATGCACAGACAGCCTGCACATACTTAAACACACTCGACAACGTTACAAATAAAATTTCACGCCTAGATCTCCAATAGATAAATCAATTTTGTTTTCATTTATTTTAGCATTATATGTAATTTAGTTTCATTTTAATACTTTAATGTTAATATAGTCGTGTAAATTGCGTAGTGTAGTTAATAATTTTAAACTATTAATGCTTTCCGCATCTTTGTATTGGTATGACCTCATTTCATTGTATTGTGTCTTACGTTGGGCATTGCTGGCTCATACTTCTGTTCTTATATTATATTATAATAAATAGGTAGGTACATTTCAATCAGAATAGTGGCACATTATAAGTAAATATCGGTTAAGACGAAACGAGAAAAGAATATTTTTTACCAAAAACAATATTTTTATGATTATGATAAATAGATAACTGTTTATGATGGTGACTATGAAGGTTAAGCTGTTAGTTCAAGATATAGTGTGTTTTTATTCTGTGATCGATATAATTTTATGCCTCCAAGGCTTCAAATTTTCTCGGTGTTGGTTTGATCGGCAATCATTCAAACGACGCTTGCTTTAAGCAATTTTAAACGAAAGAGAAGACAGTACCTAAAATAAAAGTTTGTAAAATAACGACTGGTCTTGTGAAGATGTATTTACTAAGAATTAGATTCGTGGCGTCTTTTGTCCCTCAAAAACATTGTAATATTGATACGCTTCGATTCTCCTGATTTATAGTTATTAAGAGTAGCCAACAGGCTCGGGTTTCCATACAAACAGAGTAGTTTGAATACAAAAACGTCACGCCGAATCGAAGCCAAACTTTGCAAATGTATTAAGATGACACATACGTCTGTATAAATTGTTTTCGATGTACTAAAACTAAAATAAAACGTAAAAAAATACAAGTGAGTTGAAGCTTTTAGTACAAATCTAATTTAAGCCTTTGTTTAAATTTTCTACCAAGGTAACAAATTACAGACATCGATATGTCTTCTCAATATACAGGGTGTAAAATAATTGGTGCTTTCCCCAAGGAACCCATCGTCAATTCTCAAAATAAAATACACTACATAAAATTGGTCATCAGCCTCAGACCAAAAATAAAAGATAGATGTAGTGTTAGCCCCTAATTCAGGGTAGGCTCGAGCCCCTTGTTGGGTGAGCTGATATGAGTAATATTAGTGCTTTCAAACCAACCACGACGGAGCAGAGTTTTGCATACAGTCACGCCTTGGCAGACTTGCCGTCAACATGCCAAAATGTGCTGACATGTCTCAAATGCACCTGTCTCAATTACAATAAAGGATACCATATCACGTGTCGAAACATTATTCGAGGTCACCACTTAAGGTAAATATGCATACGTATATAACAGAACAAGCGTTACCCCACTTTTTGTTATGATTGTTGAAACTCAATATCTACATTATTTTTAATCTGAGTCATCAGCTGATTGATTTGTATAAAGTTTTTTTTGCGAGCGCAGCAAGCTCATAGAACAAAATTTGTTCGGTATGGTGAGTAGAAGCCCCAGTTAACGGGACCTACACCAATTTTGTTACATCCTGTATTTGCAAAGTTTGAATTCGATTCGGCGTGGAGTATTTGTATTAGAACAGAACTTCGTTTGTACGGAAACCCAAGCCTCCTGGCGGCTCTTAACAAATTAAAAGCATAGAGTGACACCGCTGTACAATACAAAACTACTTTTACGAATAAAACTCGCAGATCTCCGCTTTTTGTATGATAATTCTGGCGCTACATATCCTCTGCCACGTTTTAAGAGTAATGATAAATATGTTGTGATTGAAGCGTGCATGGCTCACTGCCAGTATGTATAACTAAAGTTGAAATCGAAGCTTGCTGCGGGCTCACATAGTGAACCCTACTAGTGTAGAAGGTCCCCCACTATGCCTCCTTAGTACGTCTAGACGTACAATCGCCATCAGATATATCGTAGTGGGCGAGTTGTTCTAATAATTCTGAGCAGTGTAGAATTTCAATAAATTATGTATACTAGAAGTTTATTTTTATATCTGAGCTTCTAATTAGCCATAAATATCTGGGCAGTAGATTTTTCAATATTGTAGCACATAAGGAAAAAGTACTTCACGTCATATAGAAAAATCTGCTGCTCAGATATTTATGACAAATTAGATGTTCTGATATTAAAAGAAACTTCTAGTATATATAATTTATTGAAATTCAACACTGCTCAGAAATATTTGAACACCTCGTTCGCTACGATATATCTGATGGCGACTGACTGTACACACATAAAGGGAAAACAAAATGGTGGACCTTGGTTTGGTACACACTACAAAAATGTAAATATAGGATGCTGTATAAAACGTTCAATGTATGAATTTAATTAATATACAATAATTATGTCGTATGATTGCGGGCATCTTGTACACGAATGTCTAAGAGGAAAATAAAAATAGTAACATCGAGAATTCGTTTGTTTATTTCTTATGGACCTCGCATTCCAAAATCCTAACTTACCCAAACCCTAGTCCGACTATGGACCGACTGATGCTTATGAGACGAAGGTCTTCATATACAGGGGGCGTTCATGAAGCTAAGCGGGTGCCCGCCTCGCGTGTTTGTTTTGATAAATATGGGCAAACCCGTCGCACGCTCCCGCCGCGTCAGTAAGCGCTGCCCATACTATTTTTCGAAACAAGCATGCGAGGCGGGCGCCCGCGGATGCACAGATATATTTCTTTATATGACCTCAATGCTCGACGGGGATTCACTTTAAGCCAGTCAAAGTGAATGAAGGAAGTAAGTTAGCTTATGCCTCGACGATTTTGGGAAGGCCTGTTAAGGACCGGTGTTTTTGTTGATCGGTAATTGATTGTAACTAGTGCGATTAATCACTAACCAATGCACCGGGCCTGGAGTGTCCAACACGCCTTATAAAAGCTAATTCAGCAAATAGAATATGATACTTACGTTATATAATTCAGTAAAGAGTTAGTAAACAGTAGCCCCATGTGTTTTAGTACCTACATAGTTATTGGAGACGTAGACGTAGTGATTATATGCTCGGCTGTTATTGGTTCACTACATGCATTCTCACGGTTTGCTTGTCACAGGGACGCGCTGGCGCCTTCCCCCACAAGACCCAGTAAAGCCTAGTGAACAAAGTGACTGGTGAGTTCCATACTAACTTCTATAACTTCAGTGTTTTACTCATGTTGTAGTGAATACAACTGTCAATTGGATGACGCGCTATTAGAGTCATAAAAGCGTTTCGTCTCATTTTTTCAAGGTGTAAAGAAGTACGACTAATATTTTATGAGTGATTCAGATTTGACTAGAATTCAGGAAAAACTGCAACTATTTTTTACTCTGTATATTGTGGTTGCATGGGTTTAAATGCACAGAATTCATGCAACTCAGACAAAAAATATTTTTTCTCAAATATACTATTAAAATTCTATTATTAAAAAAAATAAAATAAAAATTCTTATACAAGTGTAACCAAATTGTTGTAGGTCCCGCTAACTGGGGCTTCTACCATGATTTGCTGAAATCGCAAAAAAACTTTTCACTCTTCATACAAATCGATCAGCTGATCGACCAAATTTGTACATCTTTGTAGGGAGAGTTCAATTGTTTTTTGAGAATTGACTGTGGGTTCCTTGGAGAAAGTTGTTCAGTTTATTTATTTAATCGTGTGGCGATTTGTCGAACAGGTAATTCTCAAATGTCAATGTTCAGGCCACACAGCCATGTATATGCATCAGGACTAAGGTCGAAGAGGTCTTTAGCGGGGCCGTGGTATCGCCGCAGTGGGCAAAGCTCGACGATATGTTCCATCGTTTGGTCTTCCACACCGCAGTCGCAGCAGGCAGACTCCTTGTGCCGAAAGTGATTGCACTTTCCGTGGCCAGTTCTTAATCTGTTTAGTCGACACCACTGTTTACGCGGTAGATAGAAGCATTTTGGTTTTACGGTCGGGTCTAAACCAGGTGAATTGGTTTGTGCTTGGTGCGTGGCCCACTCGTTCTTCCAACAATCAGTAATGTCAAACTGAACGGAGATCAGCTTGCCCCCGGTTACACAAGCCGGCCGTCGGGACTTGAGGCGCCGTGGTGGGGGGTTGCAGAACTCCTCATGGATGGGCAGAGAAGGGGACGCCCAGATCTTCTTAGACTCTCTCATTAACGCGTGCTGTCTTCTGAGATGGGGCGGTGGAATATGACTCAGCACAGGTAGCCAGTGAGAACGTGTGGATTTAATAGTGCCCGTGATGCATCTCATTGTGTCGTTAAGCTTTAAGTCGACCAGGTGCACATGCGCGCTTTCCAGCCAAACAGGAGCGCAGTACTCTGCTGCGGAGTAAACTAAAGAGATCCCTGTTGTGCGGAGGCAGTCAGCAGATGCTCCCCACGAGGTTCCACATAGCTTTTGCAAAATGTTATTCCTGGTCGAGACTTTGAGACATAGTTTACTCAAGTGTTCTTTGTAAGTGAGGGCTCGATCAAGAGTAACGCCAAGGTATTTTGGGCAAGCATTGTATTTGAGCCTCTGGCTTTTGAAATATACTGAGGGCTCGTATTTTGCCATTCGGTTGGACAAGTGGAAACAAGATACCTCAGTTTTTCTTGTGCTGGGAATGAGCCGCCAGGCTTTAAAGTATTTTTCCATGCATTCCAAAGCGCCAGTAAGAAGCTTTTCACCCTCCTCAAAAGACCTGGTCTGTACAACGAGCGCGATGTCATCGGCGTAGGCGAATATTTTCGCTTCTGTACGGGGCAGATCGCTTATGTACAAGTTGAATAAAAGGGGGGCCAGCACAGATTCCTAAGGCAAACCGTTATTCAGCTTTCTCTTGCGGCTCTTTTTGTCCTCCAGAAATACCTCAAACGCTCTTTCGCTTAACATATTGGAGATCAGTTCAGCGATCTTCTTACTAGGAATAGCTTTGAGAATTTTAAGAAGCAATCCGTGTCTCCAGACTGTGTCATATGCAGCAGTGAGGTCAATGAAAGCTGCCATCGATTTCAATTTATTCTGGAAGCCAGCTTCTATGTGGGTGGTAAGGGAAAGAACCTGGTCTGTGCAGTTCCGTCCACTCCTAAAGCCAGCCTGTTCCTGTGGAGTGACAATAAGGTTAAGGTTATTAAGGTTCAATCCTGGTAAGAAGTAATCTTTCCAGAAGTTTGTACGCACAGCTCAGGAGGGCCACTGGCCGGAAGTTTTCAGGAGCTTCTTCAGTTTTATCCGGTTTAAGAACCGCTATCACTTTTGACAGCTTAAACTGCTTAGGGAGTTTGTTATCTCTCAGGATGACACTAAATAATTCTGTGCGCCAGCTTATAGTTGAAGAGCCGATGTTTCGGAGGAATTCATTATATTTGTTATCTGGCCCAGCTGCTTTGTTGGTTTTTAGGAGTTTGATAGCATTGGTGACCTTACCGATAGAAAAGGGCTTAGATAGGTGGTCTTCGCATTGTACATGATGTTTAAGTTTAGTGAGTTCGGCTTTAACATTTCTAGTGTGATATCTGTCTCTCTTTGCTCTAGTCAGATCAACCAGACGGTTAGCAATGGCGTCCGGGTGTAGTTTAGTTTTTACCTTTGGGGGATGTATCTTTCCAGTCAGGGTGTGTAGTACCCGCCAAGCTTTTCTACTAGATTTTTTGAAGTCCATTGTTTCTACCGTGGCCTTCCATTTTGACTTTCTATTTTCATCAAGAGACAGAAGTAGCTCAAAACCAACTTTTTGGTCACCGGTGTTTTGATACTCTTTGTACAATGCGTCGCTCTCCAGGTTCCAGCCTGGGATGTATTCCTTTCGGTAGCCTCTAGGGATATGCGACTTGGCCACTTTGATGAGAATGTTTACAAATTCCTGGTAGTTCTTGGGCCGAGGCTCCAGATTTCCCAAGAAATCCACGAAATCCAGTTCATCCCGGAATCCGCACCAGTCTGCTCGGTTGAAATTCCATCGCGGTATGGGCATAGATTTTGTTAAGGGGATTTTTATTCCAACTTCAAGGATGATAGGGCGGTGTTGACTGTTGGGGAAGTTCGACATAACGATGCGCGACGTGCATAGTGGTTGATCACAGCAGTCTCTGGACACGAATGTTAGGTCAGGGTTGTAATCCTGGCGCCATAGAGCCGAATGAAAAGTGCCTTTGTCTTTGGCGTCAAATACCAGATGCACATCAGATATTTCCACCCATTGCATCAACGCCTCACCATTATCATCAACAGCCGCATATCGCCAGTTAGTATGGTGACTATTTAAATCACCCAGGTAGATGCAGGGATGCTCATAGGTAGGCAGAACATTTCCCGGCCATTTGACTAAAGGGGGTTTGTAGATGTTTACTATGGTCATTGCTCTAAATCTGGTAGTGATTGTGAAAATAAGTTCTGCATCGCTTGATTCTACTGCATAGACGTCCGACAAATTCGATCTGGCATAGGTGGTAATGCCATATTTTGGGTGGTGAAGAGCCTTGATTAGGCTATACCCCGCAATCTGGCCTCTCCTCTCAATATCGCTTGCATCCCTGGTGTGTGTTTCCTGAAGATTGACGATATCAATTTTGTTATCTCGTAGGAAGTTCTGCAAGTAGTCACATTTAGCTAAACTTATTCCTTCTACATTAAGTTGTAGGATGCGGACTGATGGTCCTACATCTTTTGTCATAGGGTTCCTCATATTTCAATATAACACCTGATTCTTGCTGAATATTATTTGTATTTCACCTGTTTCGCCTAGTGTTTGTTGCTCGTTTAGCACCACCCAGGGGACACATGCAGGGATGTGGCGGTAACTCCTGCGGACGTGAGCAACATTCGTCCCCCAGTTGTTCAGTATGATGAGTATAACCCCCAGTTAACGGGTCCTACACAAGTAAAAACTTGTAAACGTAACAGAAAAAAAATCTAACTAAATTTTGATTAAAAAAATCAAATAAACATCCCCATATATCAATATAAATATCAATTATCAATTGTAATTTGTTTCCCCATATATCTTTAATGAAAGTTTATAATTATGTTTAGATAAAAGTCTAAGTTCCTTTTTTAAACCTTCTGAAAGCGGTTATTTTTTCCGGATTTATTAGCCCTCGTCGAAACGCATCTCTTGACACCCTAATCTAGCCCTAAAACTTACGACACCAGAGCGAATTCCCACTATCGCTGGAAATTTTTGCGATCGAAAAAACATTTTCAATGTTAATAAACTTTTCAAATCCGAGCCCTTGAAAATGAGCATAAATTTCAAACTTTTTTAAGTCCTTGAAGCCTTTAAAAACAAACGATAACGAACTAAGATTTAAAAAAATCGTGACGAAACGCGTAAATAAGCAATCGCATACCTCTCTTTTTACTATGCCTATGTGATGAATGGGGTGTGATCCATTATTTGTTAACTGTTTCTACAGCGCCATCTACAATTAGATTTGCGCTGAGACTTTGCGTTCGAATGTTTTTTTAACTCGACTGCGAAGAAAGGTTATAGCAGAAACGTTTTTTGGTAATACAAACAATTTCTTATTCTTTGCAGGGTCAATAAGCCAATCGATTCGGAATTATCAAATCCAAAATCTAACAAGTAGATAAAGACTAAATCTAGAATTGATGCTTCATTTTAGTTAAGTCATTGTTAATCTACTTATACAAACTTCATGGAACGTTGTAATTTATAAAAATGTATAGGACAAGTTTTTATATTATAAAATTTAAATAAAAATCATAATAAAAATTGATATTTGGTGTTTGATTGCGATTAGTATAATGAAGGGAATTTAAGATAGGGTTGAGGCAAAGTGAGTGGATTTCAGTTTCTGTTTTCATCACTACATATTATAAAACAAAGTCTTCCGCCGCGTCCGTCTGCCTGTTCGCGAAAAACGCAAGAACTGCTATAGAGATTTTGATGCGATTTTCACCAATAGATAGAGTGATTCGTGAGGACGGTTTAGGTATATAATTAGTCAAGGTTTTGTGTAAATTGGTTAAAATATAACGATAATAGTTGGAAGTGTCGGAAAAAGTCAAGCCGCCTGGAAGGGTTCCTCCTCCCCAGGAGGCTGGAGTTTCTATATAAACGTAGTTCCGCTTTAATACAAAATCTATATGCCGGATCGAATCCAAACTTTGCAAATATATTGAGTAGACACATATCGCTGTTTGTAAACAGTTTTCATCGTAGTAATTGAAACATAACTAAACGAAAGCTTAAATTTGTTTGCACTGAAAGTTTGAAACTTCTCTTATTTTTTTACGTTTTATATTAGTACATAGAAAACATGTTTGTAAAATCGATATGTGTCTAATCACTATATTTGCAAAGTTTGGATTCAACCTGGCATGTAGTTTTTGTATTAAAGAGGAACTACGTTTGTATGGAAACTCGAGCCTCCTGGGGACCCATAAGGATAGCTTATTATACCCATATCACGAAATGATTTAAAAAAATGATCACGAAAACATGCAGGCATAATATACTCTACTACCCGTGCGACGCCGGGGCGGGTCGCTAGTTACTTATCAATAAAACAACAAACTAAAGCAGTCAAGTTCTATATTTTATCGTTTACTTAATTTATTTTGTACAAACTTCAACAATATATATAATAAATACTCAATTAAACCTCTATCATTCAGCAAACTGAACTCACTTTTTTGTCATAAGTTTAGGTAAAGAAACAATACAATGATATCGTAACTTATTGTCTAAACTTAACTTTTAACACAACTTCTTTGTGCAAATATGCCTAAAAATAGGTAAAATGTTTGGTTTGACCAACTTAAGCGGCGCGGCGGGGATAATTAACGCAAAGATAACAAAAACATGAAAAGAATCACTACGAGGTTCAAACACAAACAAGAAACTAGATGCATATATATGTTCATTTAAATTGATTCCATCTATCTATGTTTGTACTTTCACGAAAAATAATTATCTTAAATCGAAAAGGGCAAGCTGCTTTTGAATTTGAACCTCACAGTATTTCTCTGGAACCGAAATATAGAGCATTAAGTCGTATATTAATGTCATCGGAGATTTCGGGGCGAGGGGTAAGCGGGCGTGGGGGAAACACGCCCACTCACTCTGCGCCTTCGCCATACAAAATTATACCTACGCAATTATTATCTGTTACCGTTACATAATTATTGCAAAATATATGTGCAAAATGGTAAGCGTTTCATTTTTAGCTTACGATAAACTGACTCTTTAAAGACTGTCTCGCACTTCAGACAATATACGATGTATTAAACGAATTGTAAACAACCGTCGCACAACTATTCGGTGACGCGATCCATAATGAAAGCAATACCATCTCGGAGCACACGTCATTGCTTGAAGCTTGTTACGTACGAGTATCCATGCTGACTCGCGGTATCAATAGAAAGACATGATAAATTATTATGTGTTGCGATGTGCGGTTGGGATCTACCCGGCGATAAGCTCTCAATATTTACAGAGTAGTAGAAAATTGACCACTTCCAAAGTTAGATTATACAAAAATTGTATGATTTATACTTATTAGTTTGTTGTGCTAGAAAATAGGTATAACACTGACACGTAACTCAACTCGGCGCTACGTTCAGTACCTAGAGAGATGTCAATCGAAAAATAAAAACACTCCTGTAATAATATCTACCTTACTCGGTAAGGGACGTTCGATCTCTTAGGTAATATCAATTATCTTATTGCTAAGTATAGTGATGTGTTTCAGATAGCCAAATGGGCTCGTTACAAATACAATGTGGATTTAATACGATAACTTAGTTAACAAGTCACAATTAAATCTGTTAGAGCATATATTTATTCGTCGAAGCAGTACCAGCCCGCTCGCTTTAAAGAGACACATAATATTTGCTAGCAGTATAAACAGGACTCCGAAATACACTCCATTGCACATTTGCTACTATCATTTACTAGGTTAACACAACCCTTAAGTTTAAGGCGGTATCAAACGGCGATAAGCTTGCTGTGTATTAACGGTTAACATAATGTGTCCAGGAGCTGAACTTGTAGTCATTTTTATACTGGCATCTGTTTACGGGAGGATTAGGGCCGGTTGGGGAAGCACCGGCCCCCTCCACACTGACAGCTAATGTAATTCAGGGGAAGGAAATTACATTAACTACTTGGAAAGTGCGCGTTACGTAAAATGGCTCGATTCCTATGATGCGTACTGAATTAGGACGGAAGTGAATTATGTGGTACCGATCTCACAGCTGTTATAAGCTTACATAGATAACTTTGCAAAAATGTCTCTAAACTCCTTTTCATTCCGAGGCGCCTTGCAAGCCAGCCTCGTTAAATAGATACAAATTAACTTTTCGGTACAGTAAGAAGCTTACAAATTGGAACTATTAAAACTATTACGGACAAAATTGATATGAATCGGCGTTGCCATTGCTTTTCTTAAGCGATTTATTAGACACGATTTTATAACTGTCCAACCCGATGCAGGAGTTGGGAGTTTGATTTGTTGCGTTACAATTTCGGTATAAATAATGCGTTAATGCCAAATGGTTGAGTGCTACATCGATCGTTAGCGTGAGGGCCTCGGCCGCGCGAGGCGGCGCGCGCGCAGCGTGGCACGCTGGCGGACGCAGCCGCTCGGCCGCTGCGCGCGCGCCTCGTCTGCACAAAGCTGAACATAAACAAAGCGAATGCCACTTCGCGATGAGCTTCGGCGTTACGCCTCCCATAGTTCAGTCACAGTCCAAAGAATTCATACAGTCGGCCAACGGTGACGTCTGAATTGCCCAATCGTGCGGGGGGTGAGGGGCGAGACGGGGAAGGTCAAGCCCAAACTGCCGAAGTCACAGTTTGGGACGATTTTTTTAAAGTAGGAGGAACAAACCGAGGACGCGATCAGTTACTAGTGATGTCGGCTTTAACGCAAATATCAAATGCGTTGGGCCGCCGCTGTATGGTTTCTTACACCTGTGGCTCAGTGCTCACCCGCCATCGTACATACACATCACATGGTGACCTGTTTCGACACCATTTCGGGGAAGGAAAATGATATCTTACAATACGTAACTTTATAAATCATGTGACATTTTTACAATTTATTAATAGAGTTCAAATTTTCTCTGTTTTTTTACAATGTACAGACAGTGATTGATATTAATTCGTCAAATACAAAAATAAGCTTTTAGAATTCATCAATTTGATCCGATACTTTACATTTACATCACTAGTGACGAAGACAACGCATGCGCCGTGTTCACTAAAAGGAATTTCTCAACGGGCTCCTCTCACCGAGAACAGGTCTCACGCGATAAAACAAAAACTTCTAATCGATACGATAATAAACACAGTGAACGCACGCGAACATCATCGGTCGCAAAACAACAGTCTCGTAAGCTTCGGCCACGCGAATATAAAACACTCCCAACACTTCGAACGTCAAAAGTAACTCCACGAATGAAACGGCGCAGACGCGCGGCCAATGCGCCGCCGGCGTCGCGTCGCTCGCCCGCGGCCCGCCGATCACTATGTACATGAGACAACTAGCGTAAAAAATAATTAAGTGCGCTTGGGTGGGCTCAAGAGCTCGGGCAGCGGTGCGGGCAGCGGCAGCGGCGCGTCGTCGATGAGCGCAGGCAGCAGCGCGAGCGCCAGCACGGGTCAGACGGGCGCGGGCGGAGGCGCAGGCTCGGGCGGCCGCGGTGCCGCGCCCGCGCCCTGCAGCACCACGCGGTGCCCGTTGGGCGTCACCGCGTCCAGCAGCACGGCCGTGGGAGCGCCCTCCTCGCCGCCCGAGGCGCCCTCGCCGTCCGTGGTGGCGGGCTCGGAGTGCGCGCGTCGGTGCCGCCGCCACGCGTGTTGGATCAGCCGCGCGCAGTACTCCTCGCGCTGCCGCCACAGCGTGGACGACACTGGCTCGTAGCCTGCCTCGTCGGGCCGCCCCACCTCCAGATCGCCCGTCTCCTCGATGGGGTTCCCTTTGCGCGCGAAGAAGTCCTTCGTCAGCGCGTCGAGAATGTCCACGCAGAACATCATGTCTCCGCGACATATGGGTATGTCCATGGATATGATCTTGTATTTGTTCGGTTTGTGGATTTGCAGCGGCGGCTCCAGCACGTCGAGGAAGTCTGACAGCTGGTCGTACCGGATGTACTGGGTGCCGTCGGGGTCGAACCGCTGCCAGATCTCGTAGTACATGTCGTAGTCGTCGTCCGTGAGGCCCTCCTGTACGTCTTCTGTGGCCTGTCAACAAAAAATACATAGTTAGTAAAATTATGTTAAAGCGTAACCCATTTATTAGGAAAATCTAAGGGATGTATTTAAATGCTCTTAAAATTAATGAAAATAAAAATCGGCCAAGTACGAGTCGGACTCGCACAAAGTAGGGTTCCGTGGTCAAAAATAAATTTAAGTAATGCTGTTGATAATAGAACATTTTGTATGGAAATCTATGAACTCAGTTCTCTATTGCGTAAGGGAATCTAGGTAAGCCCGCTTCCATCCTCGGCATCATGGTCACTTACCATCAGGTGAGATGTTGCCAACAAGGGCTTACTTGACACACATAAAGTTAGGTCCTGGAATAGGATATAGGCAACTTTTTACCCCGAGAAAACGTCTCATTCCCACGGGAAAATCGAAAACGACGCGGGCTAGTATATATATATATATATATATATATATATATATATATATACGGCTACTTCAGGACTGAAAAAATTTGAATATATATATATATTTTCAAATTTTTTCAGAGTCCTGAAGTAGCGGTGATCCTTGAATCGAAAAATGTTTTTTTGCAAACTCGCAGCAGTTTTGACAAACCTATTCAACGATAACCCACACGATAGGGTACGTCAACGAAAAAAAAATTACCTTCTCTATGGGACCCTACGGGAGTTATCCTACATTTTTATTTTACCACTTTGCTAGATTAATATTATGACCATGCCAAATTACAGCTTTCTAGTACTAATTTTCCGCCTCCGTAGCTCAGAGGCAAAGTTCACTGGCTTTACGCAGGAGGTCGCGGGTTCGATTCCCGGCGGGGTCAATAGTAAGACTCGGTTTGGTTGATGGTAGGGCATTTTCTAAGCCCGCCTGGCTAGCTACCACCATCTTATCTAAGTCTTGCCGCCAAATATCAATGTTGATATCATTGGTGTGTTCCGCCATGAAGATAAGATAGCCAGTTCCCCATTGCGTTGGGGAATCTTGGTAAGCCCGCTTCGATCTTCGGCAACATCGTCACTTACCACCAGGTGAGATGTTGTCAAGGGTTTACCAATTGTGAATAAAAAAATAATAATCGTCTCTGAGCTAAGCCGCGGTCAGGCAGACCGACAGACGTACAGACATGGCGAAATTATAAGGGTTCCTTGTTGATTACGGAACCCTAAAAAGTTTAAAGGACTATAGTTATTAAAATTAAAATAAATTTTATTTTTATCTATATAATCTATATGAAAGCGAAAGGTCACTAACTCACTTCCTCATTATACACGGAATCTCGAATACTACTTGACCTATGAAGCTGAAATCTAGCAGGTAGGTATTTATAGGTAAGAGACGTCAGCTAAGAACGGATTTTGCGACAGAGCCGAATTAAAGGGACCTAAAGGCTAACTCCTATGTTTTTTCTGTTAGAAACATAAAGATGAGCTATTCTGGTTTTAAATGTGTAATAAATAAATGTGGCGATAGTGACTAAATGATTTTTCCACAGGGACGGATTAAGTTGGTCAACACAAGTAAATAAACTTTCTGAATTCCAACGGATGAAAACGACGTCGCAGGCAAAAGCGAAAAAAATTAAATCTAACGTAACTCAAATTTTACGTACCTGTGAATAGTTCTCGAGAATGACGGCGATGTACATGTTGATGACGATGAGGAAGGAAATGACGAGGTAGGACAGAAGGTAGGTGATGCCGATGGTGGCGGACCCGCAGTTGCCCGGGTAGCCGCGTTCGTTGTCCGGCAGGTCGCACTCCTCCTCATTGATGATGCCATCCAAAACGCCATCCCAACCCGCTGAGGTTGACATCTGAAATTAAAAATTATGATAATTGTTAAAGATCAGCTTGTTTTATTTTTCTGCAAATTATATTTCATCCTCATGACGAGACAGACCCCTCTCAGAAATATTCCATCGAGGGACTTTTATTTGAATTGAATTGATCATCCCTAGATTGATAGTTTTGTAAATAACTGACCTGGAATAACAGTATCATACTCTGCACGAATGTCTTGAAGTTATAGACGTCATCAAGACCGCCTTTGTTTTTGACGTGCATGAAGAAAGACATGCCGAAAATGGCGAAAATGAACATCACAAGGAACAGCAGCAGGCAGATATTGAAAAGGGCTGGCAGTGACATGGCTAAAGCAAAGAGCAGCGTTCTGATACCCTTCGCGCCTTTTACCAATCGTAAAACTCGACCCACTTTTGCAACTCTTACTACTCTCAGTAATGTTGGCGACACGAAATACTTTTCTATAATATCACTCAGTACCAAACCTGTGAAAGAGAATGAAACAGAGAAATGTTTTATTAGTAAAAGAAATCAAAGATATTAATTGACAAGATTCAAGTAAAATGCCTTTATACTTACTAAGAATAGAGAACATAACTACAACGAAATCGAATAGATTCCATGGTTCCACGAAGTAGTGGTATCGTAAGGCGAATATTTTTAGTAGGCACTCTGAACTGAATATTACAATGAATATCATGTTGAGATAGTCGAGGACTGTGCTGAAGGTCTCCGTTTGGTTATAGTGATCCAGCGTCATAGTCAACATGTTGAGACCGATGAATAACATGATTATCATGTCGAACTTTTTGTCCGTTACTATCTCAAATACTATTGCTTGTGGTCGCCACTGTGAACAAAACAAATAGATAAGTTAGAAATTTTGCCGCTATTATAAGACACATAGCTAGCTAGTATCATTAGAATTATACATACTTTCGGCCTTGGGATTGCTTTCAATGGCTTTTTAGATCCCATTTTCTTCATGGCGTTGTAGTATTTCTTCTGATCTTCAGTCATGAACATCTCAAGACTGCCGCCAGCTTTCTTTTTCTGTTCGTTAAAGTTGTCGATGATGACTCCGATAAACAGGTTAAGGGTGAAGAATGATCCAAATATGATGAAGAATACGAAGTACAAATACATGTAAATATTAGTTTCTCTGATAGGTTGTCGACCGACTTCTCTAGAGTCAATGGCATCGTTCATGATCTGGATCCAGCCCTTAAACGTAGCCACCTGGAATAGGCAGAGGTAGGCCTTGCCGACATGATCGAAGTTCATTGGCGAGTTTTCCCATGTATAGTTTTCTAATATGCATGCATTGCGGTCTGGGATGATTTCGTGGCTCAATGTCGTGTGGTTTAGGTCGACACACTGAAAATATTTTTTCCAATTAGAATGTTGCTTAAACTTAGAAACAATCCATAAGAAAAAATATATTATGTACCTTGAAGTACTTTCCAGCGAATAGTTGTACTCCCATAATGGCAAAAATAAGCCAGAAGATGAGACATACGAGCAGCACATTGAAGATAGAGGGTATCGCTTGAACCAAAGCGTTCACCACCACCTGAGATACCCAAAGTACGATTAGAAAAATCATCAGATTATATTAATATTTTGCTCGCTATGAATGTTCTGAACTAGTTTGTCACTTTAATTTCTAAGAATCTAAAGGTAAATTGAAGCAAATTTTTTGTGGATGTTAAACTTTATTGTGATTCTATGCTTGCTCCAAAATTTTACTGAAAACTCTGAATTAATGTTATTTAGCTACAAAATAAATGGAACATACACAACATCTAAAGATCATGCCAATACAAAATCATACAGAAGCAGTGACGAATAGAAGCAATATTCATAAAAGCGCTACATTGCTTACCATATTTGAAGATAAAAAGTCACCCACATATTAACACATGCGGGTCTCCACCAGATGTAGATACAAGAAGAAAGTCTACGGTGCAAAATCTAATTTACCATTCCAATGAGCTTATACTAAACTAGATAAAATAAGAAAGAGACAAGAGAAAAGGGTAGACCAAAATATGACAATGAGCGATTCTCTCGATATGACGACGGAACCGAATGTCTAAAAGAGAATGAGACGAGTCGTGATAGTACTAAGCCATTCAGGGGTGCCACCAACGACTTCAAAATGATATTACATAATCTCGATAAAACGATGAATGCCAATGGGTTTGTAACAACTTTGGATAATGATTTTGAAAACAAAAGTCCAAGTGATTGATGCAGAATTACTGAAAAGAGGGGGTGATTCTGAGAGGTGGTTGGACCTGTTGGGGACGTTTGTTTTTGTGGTGGTATTTGTAGGAGTTTTGGTGCGGGGGGAGGGGCGGTGTGTGGTATCTAGTGGGCAGCAGGGTGGTACGTACCCTCATGCCCTGCATGCGGCTCATGGCTCTCAACGGTCGCAGCGCACGCAGCGTTCGCATAGTTTTGAACGCCTGAATGCCTCCGGCGCCACAAAGCGCCGCTACGAAGTTTATAAGCGAGACCTGATGAAATCAACGGATGCAGTTTGAGACATGTAAAATAAAATTGAAATTTTCAAGTTAATAAACACGTTTCATAGTTTTAATCGTTCAGCTTCTCTTTAAATTCATAACGTGAATGATATATTTACAAAGAAGAATGATTAACAGACCGTCTGACGAGTCTATAGAGAAGGAATTATGACCACAACCTTTACGAGAAATTGAAGTAGTCCAATAGAGGACAGAAGACGTTTATAACACCCTTGAAGTCTAATATTAACGACTCAGAAAAGTTTTAAAACTACCAGAAGAAGACTGTTGAAGTTCTACGATAATAAGACTGGTAAATGTGTAGAAACACATAGATAATAGGTTTTTGTACATTTAGGGTAACAAATCAAAAGACACCATAGAAATATGTTATTTCTTAACAAAAAATTAGGCTGGTATCATATTTCTTTGGTGTCCGTTTAAAGCTACATTGACAAAATAAGTGTGTTACAGCTTTTAAAATATGACATTAATCATATCAATACCAGAATAATCGTGCCATTTTCATTTAACTCATAGTTCAAATAAATTGTGCAAACAGTCAAAGTTTATGTAGAACACAGACGGGCTCGTGAAAAAGGCACTATTTTTACAAAATAGCACACAGACGCATACGTCAGTTAACGTTACAACATGCACTTGAAAGACTTCAGATAATCAATCAAGTCACTGTAGAGGACCTTGGATCTTAAATGTCATTTAAAGATGGAGAAGACATCAAGTAGCAGAACTAGTGGGTTAAAGATATTGAAGCATCCACAGACAACATTACGACATCGAAAGGTAGAGGCCATGTGATAGTAGATGGTCTCCGCTGCGATAGACACCGAACAGTCAAAGCTACGATTGTTGTGCTGCCCATCGAGGTATGAAAATAAATGTTATTTCTGTAGGGCAGATGAGTAGATCAATGAGCAGCGCAACGGAACCGATATGACACCGACAGCGCCACTATGGTGGCGTGGCACTCACTCTCATGCCTTCCCATCTGGATACCGCGCGCAGCGGGCGGAGCGCGCGTAACGTACGCATTGAGCGGAACGCCGGGATGTCGTCGGCACCAGCCATCACCGCGCCGTGGTTAACGAGCGACAACTAATGTCACACTTGGTCATTTACTTATCAATAATATTCTTATGGTTAATGATTTAAGTAAGCGATTTGAAGCAAACACTTCTCTTGTTTTTTAAAAATTGTTTATGTACTTTGATGTGGGTAAATTTTACAATAACGGATCAAAGTCAAGACTACCACTTGAATCTTGTAAGCCAGCCAGCCAACTGCCACTACCAAATCATAGCTTCTCAGAGTAAGTACATTACTCTGAGCATAGCTTTAAGAAAACTTTTAGAAAAAGTTTTAAATTTTAAAAAACGCTTACTAAAATCGTTTCTTTAGAGTCACACAATTATTTTTATCTAATTTGTATTTTATTTCTTTAGGACTACGGGACAAACCAAGATTTCATTACCATGACGATGACAAAGTCGAGCCAGCACCACGCGTTAGTGAAGTACTTCTGGAATCCCAGAGCCAACCATTTGATCAACATCTCGAGGAAGAAGATTACTGTGAAGATTCTATCCATATAGTAGAGGATGTCTTGAAGTATTGGCCTATGTGGTAAGTGCACATCTTCTAATGCCTGAAAGTTTGAGAAACCCGTAAGTTTCTGAACTATTTTGATAATAATTTTCATCAAATTGATCACTTTATAAACAAGAACTTACCAATGCCAAACTACTGAGCAAGATCATAGTAATAACAGCCGTTTCAAAGTAAGTGTTTTCTATCAACCTGAAAGTTTTCAGTCTCAGCATGGCCCAGCCTTGCCAAAATGGCGACTCGTCATCTCCAGCCAGGAATGGGAACTTCTGGTAACAAGGCTCTGGACAGCAGTCTGAAGGACTATCGTCAACAACTTCGTCATCTGCTGCCGCTATTATTATGTCAGCTTTACCTAAACCATCTAATTTTTCTTCGTCTTCTACTAATTCTGTAATAAAAAATCCATTAGTCTACCGATTTCCAGAAAGTTTTATTCAAAGAAGTTTATTTTACATTCATTAGTTTACTGACCTTCGTCTAAACCTAATTCTTCTTTACTTGCATCTTTCTTTTCTTCACCGTCTATCGTATCGGCTGAGCCTTTATGACTTTCGTCTTTAAATGACCTAATTTTATGGCTACCATACGATTTTTGACTAATTGTATCATCATCCTGAAAAAAGACAAAAGTCAAAAATATGTAACGCCTGGAAATAAGTAGGCACAAATTTCGAAGAGTTTTAAATGAGGTTTAGATTTTTTTACCTGTACAGGATATCCATGATGATTTAATTCACAGTCTAACCGATTATCTCTATGATTATCGGTTATTGCATTGATGTTGTTCATTAATATTTTTCCTTTCTTGTATTTATTATTGTCACCTGTAATATGATCTTTAATTTACATTATCAATACGCAACTTTCTGCAATTCTAACTTTTTAATTTTTAGCTCTTTATAGATATTTACCTGGTATAGTAAACTCCATACCGTCGCCTATAGCTACTTCTACTTGGTCTTTTAGTTTCTTTTCCTTGTAAAGCACGGCATCGTCCAGATCGGTTCCTATCTCCAGTTCGTTGTTGACTCGCTCTGAGGATACACAGCGGCCGCATAAAGCCGCCTTTAAGCCTATTGTTGCGCGTGCGTTACCGGAGCCGTCGTCGCCAACCAAGCATAGAAATGAGACCAGTACCAATCTTAGTAATTTACTCTTACATAACATATCCCGTTGTCAGTAAGTTATTCTTTATTTACTGATTCAAGAGTCAACTTTGCTTTAAAGTTATGAAAAATGAATAATGACGGGATTAAAATTAATGAAAGACTAACATTTTTCTCTTGTAGTGTTCAATTTCATTCAAATTGAATGATACTTTATTTTATAAACTTTTAATATTAGGTAACGATTAAAATGTTTTAAACTTCATCATCATCATATCAGCCGAAGGAAGTCCACTGCTGGACATAGGCCTCCCCCAAGGATCTCCACGACGACCGGTTCTGCGCTGCCCGCATCCAGCGGCTTCCCGCGACCTTCACCAGGTCATCGGTCCACCGAGTGGGAGGCCTGCCTACACTACGCTTTCCGGTGCGTGGTCGCCACTCGAGAATTTTACTGCCCCAACGGCCATCTGTTCTACGAGCAATGTGCCCCGCCCACTGCCACTTAAGTTTAGCAATTCTGAGAGCTATGTCGGTTACTTTGGTTCTCTTACGGATCTCCTCGTTTCTGATTCGATCACGCAGAGAAATGCCGAGCATAGCACGCTCCATTGCCCTTTGGGTGACCTTGAGCCTTCTTATGAGGCCCATAGTAAGCGACCATGTCTCAGTTCCGTACGTCATCACTGGCAACACACATTGGTCGAAGACCTTGGTCTTAAGACACTGCGGTATCTGGGACGTAAAGATATTGCGAAGCTTCCCGAACGCTGCCCAGCCGAGTTGGATTCGACGATTGATCTCTTTCTCGAAGTTGGACCTACCTAACTGGACTGTTTGTCCCAGGTATACATATTCGGTAACAACTTCGAGTGTAGAGCCTCCCACCTTCAGAGGAGTAGGTATGACACGGACGTTTGACATAATTTTCGTCTTGTCCATGTTCATTCTAAGACCCACTTGTTGAGAGGCTATTCTGAGGCCATCGAGCATTGTCCATAGTCTCAGCCATGACCACGATATCGTCAGCGAATCGAAGGTGGGTGATGTACTCGCCGTTGATATTGATGCCGAGTCCACCCCAGTCCAAAAGTTTAAAAACATCTTCCAGGGCGGCGGTGAACAGTTTCGGAGATATAACGTCTCCCTGTCTCACCCCTCGCTGCAGCTGGATAGGTTCCGAGTTTTGATCCTGGAGGCGAACCGACATGGTGGCGTTTTCATACAAACACTTCAGCACTTCGATGTATCGATAGTCAATTTGGCACCTCTGGAGAGACTGTAACACAGCCCAGGTTTCGACCGAATCGAAGGCTTTCTCATAGTCCACGAACGCCGTGGACTATGAGAATACCTTCGATAGTGGCTGATTGTACTTTTCGGTCTTCTGTATAATCTGCCGCAGCGTATGTATGTGGTCTATGGTACTAAATTCTTTTCGGAAATCGGCTTGTTCGGGAGGCTGGAAGTCGTCAAACCTGCGTGCGAGATGATTCGTAATGACCCTCGAAAACAGTTTGTAGACATGGCTCAGAAGTGAGATGGGTCTGTAGTTCTTCAGCAGGGTATTGTCGCCCTTTTTGAAGAAAAGCACGACCACACTTCTGTGCCATGCCTTAGGCGTTTGTCCCTCAAGTATAGCGGAATTAAATAATTTCTGAAGAGCTTTAAGTACCGGTGTTCCACCTGCTTTCAGAAGTTCAGCCGTAATTCCATCATCACCCGGTGCCTTATTGTTTTTAAGCTGTTTAAGAGCCATTCTAATCTCGTACAGGCTGACGTCCGGGATATCTTCGGTATAGTGTCGGGTAAGTCTAGCTCTTGGGTCTTTAGCCAGATCGCTGACAGGCAGACGTGTGGTCGTGTACAATTGTCCGTAGAACTTCTGAACTTCTTCCAGCAACTCAGTCTTAGACGATATGATCCTGCCGTCCTCAGTCTTCAGCTTGGTCAGTTGGCTTTGACCAACAGACAGATCTCTAGCGAACACTTTTGAGCCTTTGTTGTTCTCAATCGACTCTTTAATACAATTTGTATTAAAGTGGCGCAAATCGCGAGTTAGAGACTTAGAGATCTGCCTGTTTAGTTGTCGATACTGAGTAGCGCCTTCAGAGGACTGCAAAACCAATCTGCGTCTTTCTTCCATGAGGTTGCTGGTGAAGTCAGAGATTTTTTTGGTTCTGTTTGAACGGCGAGTTTTGAAAACCTTAGACCCGACTGTTTTAAACTTACGAATACCTAATACTATATCGATGGTACGAGTTGAATACCAATCAATGCTTCTAAATAAATACAAAACAATTCATTTACTAATTCATAAAACAACATGAAACATGCACACCAAATCTGAAGCTAACAAGTATGCAAATAAATTACGATTAAAGCTTGTAGGTAACACTAAAGTAAAAAGATATAAACCGAAAATTAAAATAATAAATAGGAAATGATATAATAATTGATGATAAAATAAGAGCGTATGGTGTAAATAAAATTAACAGGAATTAGGAAAGTCACACGATAGGTCTGCATATCTACACTTGTATCTAAGGCTCAGGCAACGCACAGTGTCATACAACATACATTTTATAACACATTTACAATATTTATTAATAATACATTAACACATGCTGTTTTGTTGAACATATTATACATCGTGATACAATAGTAATAGGCAACATGCAATATTTTTATTTTTGCTTTCATTTTAAAGAACTCCATGCAGAATAAACCAGGAGTATATTAAAAAAATAAAAAAAAACTTGTTTTTTTTAATTTTAAATGCGGTTTTAAAGTACCCGTTTAAATTTGCGCGCGCAAACGGACGTATAGTTCCGATGACGTCACTCCTGTCTGTCACTCAGACCAAAGAGAATATAATACATTACAATTACAATAAATTACAATGTATTATATTCTCTTTGGTCTGAGTGACAGACAGGAGTGACGTCATCGGAACTATACGTCCGTTTGCGCGCGCAAATTTAAACGGTTACTTTAAAACAGCATTTAAAATTAAAAAAACAAGTTGTTTTATTTTTTTTATATACTCCTGGTTTATTCTGAATGGAGTTCTTTAAAATGAAAGCAAAAATAAAAATATTGCATGTTGCCTATTGTTATTACCCGACTGCCTCAGGTTATGTTTTTCGAGTGTATGTATGTAGATTTCTATGTTCCCTACTACAGTCTGAACGGCTTGAAGGACTTTAACGTATGAGGTATCGTTAGATTCGTATTGATCCCGTAAGTGACATACGATACATTTTTACCCGACTGGCCAAAAAGAGAAGTTAAGTTTTTACGCAGTCAGTTTTTTATTTTTTTATGAATTCCTAAAGTTATTTTTCATCTATTTTAAGGTTTCGTATTTTTGTGATTTGATATACGTATACATATTAATCACGCCAACAAAGTGGTAAAATGAAATAAAAAAAAAATATTTTTTAGGGTAAGGTACCTATACAAGTAAAGAGGGGATGATTTTTTTGTTGACGTACCCTATCGTGTTGGGTGTTGTTGAATAGGTCTTTTAAAATTGCTGAGGGTTTTCTTAAACCATTTCTTAATTGAGGGTTCCGTTTGCGAAATATTAAGATTTAAAGTGCTAATTTTTGTCACAGTCAAGTTTCCCTCCACCCTACCAGCTAAACAGCTATATCAGGACATCTGTTTTTTTTTAATAGTAGGACATATAAGCAATTTTAAAGGAAAACTATCACGGCTAAGTAGGTATTTTGAGGTTAAGGGGTAATACTCATGTCGACCAACTTAAGACGTGCAGTTGGATTTGTAAAAATGTCATATATTTTCCATATTAAATATTCTACTACCAACTGCAAAAACAATTTTTGTTTATTAAAATATACATTTATTTTTTGAAATGATTCCGACTCGCATTTGGCTGGTTTTTATTTAACTATAGATCATAACATATATAATTTTTTATAATTAATCCTATCATTATGAATTCAAACAACGTTCAGCTACTACATCAAACACACTTAAGTAGGTTACATGCTACAACAAACTTGTAACTCGGACACAGCTTACCGGGAGCGTGTATTGATATCTGGTTGGTTAGCTTGTCCTTCAGCATCTTCAGGAAGTCGTTCACGTTTTTCTTTATCCAGTCTATGAACCTCGATATCCTGTTGAAGGCCTCTGCTATTTTGTTAGTGTCCTGGTCGGCAGTAGGTGTTGACAAGCTCGATGAACCAAAATTGGACAGTAGCAGGGCCAAGAAGAGGTTAAGAACCTGGAATATAGTGAATAGTACTTGGCATCTATGACCCATCTCTGTCACGTAGGGTAAAAGCCGGATAGTTGCCACACTTTTTGAAATCACTGTATAGAGATACTATATATATATCTCAGTACAAAAAGCAAAATACTTTATTTGTAAAACTGGCGGGTACTTTGGTTTTTAATCTACAAATTTATGAAAAGTTAAAACATTCCTTTGATATTTTAGAGTATTAGTGAATTTTGCGGACCTTTATATTTTGGGACATCTAGCCCACATAGGGATAGTTGCCTAAATAACGTTTAGCATCTGCCTCGTAAAAATTTTGATCGCATTTTGCCTTCCCATGCGATTTGCACAGGGACATGAGACAAGGTCAACTTAGTGGTAGCTGGAGAATCTTTTGATAGATAAAAGTTAAAAAAAAACTAAAACACGACTACGAAAAAGTATGAAAACAAGAGTTTCCCGCCTGAAATCATAACCTCTATTTTCCCTTCATCTGGGGAAATAGCCGTGGTCACAAGTCAAAATTTTTTATTACGATAGGGCTTGCGACTATGGCTATTTCCCCAGATGAAGGGAAAAATAGAGGCTATGATTTCAGGCGGGAAACTATAGTTTTCCTACTTTTCCGTACTCGGGTTTGAGTTTTAAACTTTTATTTTATTTCCATATTTTTGTGCTTAGAGAATAACGCCACCCCATCTCGCTACCTGCGCCCGCGTGTCGTGTCGCTTGGTTGTAGCGTTCGTTTATTGAGCCGTCATATATATCTCTTGTGAGACCATTTGCTAAGAAATTGAAAATATTTGAATATGTAATGTATAGACGAATATTAGAATGTGATCGTCAAGACCTTTCTTTTGATACCAAACATGATATGAAATTAAAAAAAAATATATTTTGGTTGTTTAATTCACCTGTAAAATCCGCCATGTTTATTTTTTTTATACGATATATTAGTGGATGCCCGCAGTTTCGCCCGCGCAGATCCCGATTTTTGCGGTTCCCGTGGGAATTTCCCAAAATCCTTTCTTAGCGGATTCCTTCGTCATAACATCTACCTACATGCCAAATTTCAGCCCGATCCGTCCAGTGGTTTGGGCTGTGCGTTGATAGATCACTATGTCAGTCAGTCAGTCACCTTTGAGTTATATATATTTAGAAGATATCCTATGACACGCGGAGTGATGGCACAGATCCAAAGACACCAGATTTGTTAAGATCAGTAAAGTGGTTTAGGAAATACGAGGGAACAGATGAACATCCATACATACATACAAACTACACACCAGAGTTATTATAATCGGGGCAACTATACCGCTGGGGCAACTATCCTGGTTTTACCCTATTTTTTTTTGTTAATTTTTTCGTAATAATTTCGTGATACTGACCACAAGATTGCCAATGACGACGGTGGCCAAAAAGAACGGGATGCAAGATACGTCTCCAACCAACATACAGTCCCACATGCTCTCTATCCATTCTCCGCAGAGTACTCGGAATACAATCATGAAACTGTGCATAAAATCTGTGAAGTTCCATCTCGGTAGATCCCCGTCGGGGAAACGATCCACATAATCTGTACACATGAAGGGATTAATTGTAAATTTGTTGCGTAATGTTGTAAAGTTTAATTATGCACCGTGAAGCATGGCATAATGAATTTGCACATCGAACTTCGTTGCAACGCCAACGGATTCATACCGTTACATTTTACTTAATATTTTTTTACTTGTACGTGACTAAGATTTAACATTTTTTATTGCTGTAACATTAACATTATGGCTTCACAATGGCGTTTTGAATAATAGACTGCTCAATATTGTCTAGGGATAATACAAGATTTTTCATACAAACATGGTCATTTAGAAAGTTATACAAAAATACTAAAGACTTGTATAGGCTAGAAACTTTCAAGATAGGCAAGTGGTATTTTTATCAACTCAGTTTTTTCTTTCTTAGAAACGAATTATTTAATATAATTTTCGCGTGCAATCGCTTGGACAATAAAAATTGTGTTTACTAATTTCTTGTTATCTGTATAACTGGAACACAATTTTTATTGTCTATGAGTCGCAACCGCTTATACATTAAAAATTGTGTTTACTAATTTCTTGTTATCTGTACAACTCTTCCAAGAAACTAGTGGAACACAATTTTTATTGTATAGACTCATAGGAGTCGCAACCGCTTAGACAAAAAAAAATGTGTTTACTAATTTTTTGTTATCTGTTCAACTCTTTCAAAAAACTAGTGGAACACAATTTTTATTGTATAGACTCATAGGAGTCGCAACCGCTTAGTAAAAAAAAATGTGTTTACTAATTTTTTGTTATCTGTTCAACTCTTTCAAAAAACTAGTGAAACACAATTTTTATTGTCTATGAGTCGCAATCGCTTAGACAATAAAAATTGTGTTTACTAAGTTCTTGTTATCTGTACAAGTCTTTCAAGAAACTAGTGGAACACAATTTTTATTGTCTATGAGTCTCAACCGCTTAGACAATAAAAATTGTGTTCACTAATTTCTTGTTATCTGTACAACTCTTCCAAGAAACTAGTACAACACAATTTTTATTGTTGATGAGTATTTTCACCCATAATTTAATTCGTTTATAATATAAACCGTTTCCTGACCTTTTTTAGCCACGGACCACTAGGAAATCGAGCACAATTTTCAAGGAACATTTATTTGAATACTGCAAATACAAAAAAAATCCTTTTTTTATAAACAATACTTTAATGTTAAGGTTGCTTTTTGCAACTAAATTAGAGATATTTGGATTGATGTTACTACTAAGTCGTCATCTCAAATCAGATTCCAATGTAAGTAAGCATAGCTATTAAGAGACTTTTGGTGACATTTATTTTTATTGTTAAATGGTCCAGAGATGAGACTGCGGACCCCCATATATATAGTCGCGGACCCCCAGTTAAGTAGAAACTTTTGAGTTGGGCTAGTGCTTATTCAATACTATATAAGTTATATGAACTAGGTAAATAATGAATAAGCCCTAGCCCAACTCGAAAGTTTCTACCCTGCATATGTCTGTAACAAGTTTCGTATGAAAAATCTTAAAATATACCGACAAATTTGAGCAGTGTTATCAAACACATGTTTGGTAGAATTACTCGTACATCTAAGACATGCATAAAAGTACAGAATTCATAGCTAATAAGACTAAAAAGTATAAATAAACTAAAATATTTCAAGACGACATCAAATAAATAATAAAATACTAAAGAAATACAGGAACATAATGCAATAACTAAGCCAAGAAAAAGGACGGAAGAGGATGGACATGTACGAAAAAGCTGGCTGAGTCATTAGAAAATATGGCGCATAATATAAGGGCCGTTATCTAGATATATATGAAGTAGTTGGAACCTTAGGCGCACTTGCAAGGAACAAACCAAATATTGCCAATTACCTAACAAAGACGAGCAACTTTATAAGTCAAAATCTTATCAAGTTTACGCACATCGAGACAATACTAATGGCGAGCCCGATGCGTAATAATTAATGTAAATTTTACTCATATCTATTTTAACAATAAGTTTTTGATCACTCTAGTGCCTCATTCATTTCCTTTATTGCTATTCACAAAATTAAGAAGTAACTACTAAAAAAACTTAAGGCAAAGGACTGATCAAATATCTTGTAGTTCTGCTATTTATTACCTTAAAAAATAGTTTAAGTTGAAAATTTTAATTCTTTGAAGAAGGTTCGCTCGCAGTTGGAATATCGGGCTTCGCCGCAGCACCACAAACACTTTAACACCAATGAACATGCAACACCCACCCACCAATCACTTACCTACGTAATTTCTCCCGAATAGTTGCATACCCATCACGGCAAATATGAAAATAATGATGCACAATACCAACGTCAAGTTGCCCAAGGCACCCATCGTCCTACCCATTATAGAGATGAGTAAATTAAGTGTCGGCCACGACTTTGCCAATTTGAATACTCGAAGCTGCAATTACAAATTGTGAAACAAGGCGTCACACAAGCTCGCTTACCGACGCTTCACCTATACTACGACGGCTCCTGTCACCTCCGCAATCACTCACTGCTGACAACTCATTTGCGAAATTTATAAATCAATTGATATTTAAATTGAATGGCTGTAGATTACAGTTTAGTGAGTGATTCTGGAGAAATAATGTTAGCAGATGTGTGCTTGAGTTACCTATCAAAATGTGCATTGAGTTTTTGTATGAGTGGGATATATGTTTGATATCCAATACAGTGAGAGCTTTTGAATCATCCATACTGTTTTCATTCTTTCTGGTTTGCCCATTATTAATTTAGTCATTGACATAGATCCCATCAAGTGTCCTGGCGCGTAAAATAAGTACCCTGTAGAAGCAAAGCCAGAATCCAAATCTAGAATACTCGATGCGAAGCTTTAAGTCATGGTCTCAAGCTGTGTGGCATAGCTTTATAACGTGTTTTCAGGCCCTTATGGTATCGTGATGAGCCACATTCCGTGTTATAAAGCCACAGCGAGTCCATTATGAGAAATGTTCAATCAAGCCCAGTGTAAAATATCGGGGAGTGTGAAGCTGAATAATTAATCAAGCTTGATTCTTTACAAATGCTAAATGTCTTTAAATCAGAACCTGTGTAGTTCTTCCCAAACAACTGCATCCCCATCACGGCAAATATGAATATAATGATGCAAAGTACAAAGGTCAAGTTCCCTAAAGCTCCCACCGTCCTACCCATAATGGATATTATAAGGTTTAGCGCCGGCCAAGACTTGGCCAGTTTAAAAACACGGAGCTGAAAATATTTCACCACATTTATATATTAAAGTTTTATGGAGATTTGTGTACAACTGTTGTATAATAGATAGAGTTATTTTTTACTACGAAATCAGTATATCTCCAAGATTAAAATGTATGTAGATCTTATAAAGAGATATAAAGGAATTACTCTAATTAAACCACATTTAGTAGATAGACAAACAATATTAAATTGAATTTGGATTGATATTAATATTTGAAATTGTAACATTTAGAGTCAATACGTACCAAACGAAATGAACGTAACACAGATAAACCCTGAACACCTTCTAAACCCAACTCCAGTAACGATAAGGCCACAATTATGAAGTCGAAAATATTCCACCCTTCTTGAAAGTAATATTTTGGACTCATTGCTATTAATTTGAACATTGCTTCTATTCCGAATGTTGCCGTGAAAAACTGCAAGAAACGAACATGATTAGATTGGTTGCATATTGCAACTATTGCCTACAACCTCCAAATGTAAGTAAAGGTACACTTACATAATTGCCAGCTTTAAGAGCCTTTTCCATATCTCTGTCCATGTCATGGTGATCTAGAGCCATGAACAATGTATTCACGACGATACATAAAGTTATAAACAGTTCGACGAATGGGTCAAAGACTAGCAGCGCAACGTACTTCTGAAACTCCAACCAGAGCCAGCAACAGTCCCACACACAGAACACATCTATGCCCTTCATGAGACATTCGAGTAGTTTCTCCTTGAGGGTTGGTCCATCTTCATCGTCTTCCGCTGCTGTTGGGAAGTAGTACACTGACACTGTTGCGTTCCCAATTAGCAGCAGAGTGCGTGTGAGTGTGTGTAAGAGGGGAGAAAAAAATATGTTAGTATTCGCTCATTATTTGTACTGCTCAAGTATCTCCAATAAAATTTACAAAGAAAGAACTATAAATACATTTTTATTGGAAAATAAGCCATATTTATTAAGGTTTTCCAATATCCATATTTTTTGTGCGGCTGTCATTTATATCGGACAAGGAAGGGGGCATACTCTGTGGGAAACTTTGGAGGGTTTTTTTGTGCGGCTGTCATTTATATCGGACAAGGAAGGGAGCACACTCTATGGAAAACTTTGGAGGGTACTTTTTTACCAATCAAAATAATACCTTGTGGTTTCCAAGATGAAATATTCCAAACAGTGAAATAAGTGCAACTCACACAATCGATTTAGTAGTGACTATTATGAAGTAGGTAGAGGTAAAATTTGATACGTTCAGATAGGTACCTACAGTAGATCACCAAACATTCTGTTTAAGAATGTCAAAAAATATGAATATCGTGCTGATAGGTCAATAAACACCAATATGACTCAGATGTGTATTAGTCGCAAATAAAAATTCTGCAGTTTATTCCGATGACATTTTAACTTACTTAGTAAAGGAAATAATCACAATAACCAGATCATGCTAATAAAATAAAATTAATAAAACATCGTGCAGAAGGAAACAAAAAATACATCGAAAAAAAATGGCTTCGTGTTCAAATCGTGGTGAATTGTGCAATTGTGCATTAGTCGGACAAGTATTTCCTGATGCTGAGAAAACAGATGCTTATAAAAGGTTTCTCTTCACACATTCTACAGTTTGATATGTTGATTTGATGTTATTTTATTGTGATTCGTGGCAAGTGCAAGTTAATCAAAGTGCAAACTTTGTGATTACATAAATGACATCCACCATTGTATCACTTTTGCCAATTATGCTCTTCTTGCATAATGAGCAAATACTGTTGTGTTAGTGTTGTGTATTTTAAATTAGTTTTTCTTGTAATGTTCTGTTGAGGTTGTGAAAGATAAAGAGAATTACAGAGTTCGTATATTTCACGTAGATAGCTGAACTTAATCATGTGGTTTTAAAGAAGCGAAATTATTTGAAACACGGACTTAGCACATTAAAGAAATGAACATTGACATATAAAGTAATAGAAGGCCACAACACGACATATTATTTGATCTTGTAACTGTTCATTTGTTACAAGAATATAATTTTTTACAAGAATGTAAATATTGAGCTTCTTGATGAGTTTCGTACCGTTCTGTTCGCTTGCTCTGCTTTGCCGTCCAGCTTGTTCTATTATTTCACTCAATACCATTACATCTGAAATACAATTAACAACAACATTTATTTACGTTTCTACCGAGTTTATTACGTTTATGATCAAATACTATTTTTAAATATTTCTACTGTAGGATCAACAATCAAGATCACCCAAAGGGCGATAAAGCGAGCTATGCTCGGAGTTTTCCTACGCGAACGAATCAGAAATGAGAAGATCCGTAGGCGAACTAAAGTAAGCGGTCAGGGCATATAGCTCGTAGAACAGATAGCCGTTGGGACAGTAAAGTTTTCGAGTAACGACCGCGCACCGGAAGGCCTTTCACACAGTGGATCAACAACTTGGTGAAGGTAGCGGGAAGCCGCTGGATGTGGGCAGCGCAGGACCGGTCGTCGTGTAAATCCTTGGGGGAGGCCTTTGTCCAGAAGTGGACGTCTTTTGGCTGATATGATGATTTCTTTCAGACTATTCTTACCTCTCATATCGACAACATTACTAGGTTGTTGCGCAGATTCTATAAAAGGGTTGTCGCCCGAAGGTTTTAGTACTTTCCCAGCTTCGTCTGTACATTCACTCATTTCCTGTAAATAGGAAAAGTTCCGTGGAACCATTAGATGTTGAAATTGTCAGAAGTTTTAAATGTAGTTGATTTTAAGGAACTAAAAATCGAAAGTTATAGCGTAGATATACAAATTTTGAGGAAACGTCGTAAATTTTATTTGTCGTGCTCATTTTATTACAGGTTCTTTACTTACATATTCCCTAAGAGGCCTCGTGGCCAACGAGGAGTCCTGCCGCGGCAGCGGGTACGCATGCGGTTGTGACGTCACACTGTGGTTTCTCGAGGCCGACCGGTTCCGGAGACGTGCCTCCTTAGTCTGAGCTTTTCCGCCTCCGAGAAGGTCTCCGTGGGAAGTGTAAGATAGGCGAGACTGGTGTGACGTGTATGAGGAATGTCGCGACCCTGGAAGATTGAGAGGAAGATGCATGAATGTTCTGTCATGAAACTCTGAAGAAAGCCAAGTACCAAACTAATAGATATCAAAAAGAAAAAAATTTGAATTCTCTCGCTAATGCAACTTATGGAGCATTTTTACTTTCGAGTGACTAGCGTAAGCGAGTGACAAAGGAGTGAAGAAGTTATACTCATGTCAGCTCATATACGTCGCCACCGAGGGGCTCGAGCCTAACCTGAATTAGAGCCTACCTGAATACGGCCCGAACGAACAATTTATAGTGATAGCAAAAAAATCGATGTGAGATTGAGATTTTCACGTGGATCTACTTGCACTCCTGGATGTCTTGCACTAAAAATTGAGCCGTTGTGGGATGCCTGGCAAATAAAATGAACATGCCAAAGTGAATGTTAGTCTAGGAGAAATAGTAGTAAAAAGTAATATTGACAAATTGAAAACGGGGCTTGACGTGATTTTATATAATTGATGTTGTTTTTACCTCAACGTTTTGACTATGCTTCGATAGCCGTGGTCACGAGTAGACTGAAGCCGCGACATCATCGCCGCCGGCGCATCGCAGGAACACCTCCATCTACCCTCACTTCATTTTGTGAAGGATTACTCACTTTATTTTATGAATAATCGTGAAAGTTAAGTGTTATAAAAGTAATATTGTTTTATACTGACCTAAATTAGCGTAGTAGACAGGAATGATGATAGCACCATTTTCTTCAGACATAGGCGTGACAGCGTTAGAGTCGTCCGCATATGGCAGATGTTCTTGAGCATCCAGGTAAGTGGAGAGCACCAGGGGCTTCCTGTCAGCGCCCGGGGGATACCTCGGCCGCCCATTGGGGCGAAGCGCCATCTGGTGCGATCCCCGTGACCCTCGGCGCAGGTTGAATGGAGATCCGGGCAGTGATAACGACGCCTGTGGCATAACCGACACTCAAGATATTTTGGCATTGGCTCAAAGTGTTGTGTGAAATACTGTTTTAAAAGGGATGCTAAATAAGTTCAGGTCACTGCTGAGAGAGGTTTTAAGTTTTTCTATAACAGGAGTGTAACAGTGATGTGAATACCATTTGTAAATTGCTATTGATAACTACGTTTCATCAGTTTTACTAGTTGTATACAATGAACTGCAAAGTTCCTTTTTTTGTTATCAGTGACTTTTCACAGTGAAATTTTCCTCAATTCGGATCTAATAATATCCTACTATAATTATTAGTGGCAGGTACCTACATTAAACTTTGAAACTAATAAGTCCTGTTACAGAGGCTTTGGCTTAGCTATATAACTTACAGACTTAATAGTAAAAATTTTGAAAATGATCACTTTCATGTGCTGATAAACAAAGTAAAACGTGATAAATAAGAAAAAGTGGTAAAGAAGAGAAAAATATAATAAAGTAAAAAATATTGAAAAAAGATGAAATACATATACAGTGAAATTATATACAAAAAATAAGTCTGCTGCACTAGACAAAGAAAAAGACAAGCTAAATCTAATAGCAATTTAAGATCCAGTTATAAAAGAGAGAAAAATATAGAAAAGCCTATTGAAAAGGAAGAGGAATGGGAACACAAACACCAATTAGGATTGTAGGACCAACCTGTGAGCCCTCCCGCAGTGGCCCATATGACAACTGGCCGTATTTATTTATGCGTTCGGGGTGGGGGACCTTTAATACACAAACAGAATTTTGAATTTATTAAGTTTCCCATCTTACTACAAATATTTTGACCGAATATCTAATAATATGTCCAAAGGACAAAAGGATTAAAAAGGTAACTTCTAATACTCCAATCGACAGACAAAATGAACCTAACAAAATTTGGCACAAAACGGAAAACATAATAGATATGCAGCTCTCAAGCGATTGAATGTGTCAAGACAAAGAATGATCAGACAATTGAGGCACAAGATTACTACAGTGCTCACTTGCAAAATTAAAATGCCATTGTTAAAATTTGGTCAAGTACAATAAGAATTTTTATTAAAGTCTTAGCACTGATGTTAACGTCGTCATATTCTTATTGTAAATGCAGTTCACGAATGATTTAAAAATAAAGTTAGCACTGATGATAGATGAATCAAAGCAATAGTTAGTCAAGTAACTTTGTTCATAAACACATGAAGTATCGTGGGGTTAATTATCATGCAAACTGCTAGTCATATCCTAGCTGTTTTATTCCCAATCTACATCTAAAGTCATGACGACTGTTCTTTAAACCGTCTAAAATCGAAGCCTCCGCATTTACGTATCGAAATTGAGGAAATCTGGATTTAATATGATTTTCAATGTAATAAAGATATTTTTATTAGATAAAAAGTTGACCGGACCTACCTCAGGATCGCTGAAATCCATCTGTATCGTCGCGGCCCGTCCCAAAACACTCACATTGCAAAAGAAACAATCTACCATGACAATAGATTCGTTCTCTCCAATAATATTACTTTCAAACATCTATTAAATTTGGGTTACCTATTTAATATTTGATATAAGCAAAACTTTTGCTCCTTTGGATTTTCAGTTATCTGTTAAAGAAATAGTATTGGAGATTGGATTCTAGCTATTTAAATTCTAATTTATTTTTCTGAGTCTGCAACATGCTGAATGCGTGAAACGAAATAACAGCAGTAAATGGTTAAAGGTCGCCAAACTTTATGGGTACAGACATATGCAACATTCTCTCGACATTCCTTGTATCATCCAAAGATAATTTAAAGGATAATGAAATCTTAATATGACTTATGTAAATGATGTGTGTTCAGACATGTATGAATAATCTGAACTACCTACTTTTAGCTAACAAAATCTGATTGAGGAAGTAACGTATCTACAGGAGATTTGCTAGTGGGTAATGCTGGGTACTAAAATATGAGGATCTAAAAATGATACTTATATAAAAACAGCATGGCAATCTATAGCATATTATAAAGCTGAAATTAGACTGATGTTAGTAGAAAAAAAAACTGTAGACATCATATAACTGAATTCAGCTAGACATTGCAAATAATCAGATACTGAAGAAAATTTAGCACCATTATCTACTTTTACCATTTTGGATACAATCAGGGCCAGACGTGATCGATTTATCAGAATCTGCATATTTGCATTTGAGATGGGAAAATATACGATTCAACGATATCGATGCATAAGAACACTACATTTACATTGATTTCGTTGAAAGGGGAACATAAGCTTATTGATGTAAAAGTATAAAAAGGTAAAGGTTCTTTTCAACTTGAGCATAAAATTCTGAAAGTGCTGTTATGAATGATAGTCAAGACGGTACATCATGATAATTTTGTCAATGAAAATGTTTCAAAATGAATGCTTAGAGTGTAAAAAGCTGGTGATCAAGTTGAAAAGAAAGTGCATCGCTGCCAAAGATTCATTGTTATGATTGAAAATTTATAACAAAGCGATATGTTTAAATAAGATAACACCTAGTTGATAAATCAGAAGTTAAGGTAAATTACATTGTTTTGTTTATAATCTGAAATCATTGTTTTATTTAAATCGACATTGATTTTAAGGGCCGCGATTACAAGGATTTGAACTACTTCTACGTTTAATGTTTTTGCTGAATCATTAGCAGCGAGATGGCTGCGTGTGTTGCGCGTACTCACCATGCTGACCTTCCTGTGACGGCGTGCCGTTTCGTTGTGCTGTTCGGTGGGCTTGTGCGCGGGCATTGTGCTCACCGAGTCCTGGAAGGGGTCGCTACGGAGGGACATGCGCTCGCGGGTATTGTCGTCGTTGTTGCCGCGCTCCTGGTTGACGAAAAGCTCGTAGCTCTGGCAGGAGAAGTCGCTGGGGGACTTAGCGGGATGCGCCTCGGCGTAGGCTGCGGCCTCGGCGGCGGCGGCCACGTCACGGGCGTGCTGCTCGCGCGCTTCTTGCCTATCTGCGCGCGCGGCGGCCTTTTGTTCTGCTTCCTGTACATCGATCAAAAATAAAGGAATATTTGTTTAATTTGCCTGACGGTGGGGACATATACGCGCTAAATATAATGATGCACAATTGCGTTAATTTTATTGTTAGATTACATTCTAGATTATTTTTGAATCTCCCTCTCATCCTAGGTATATTTTGATTGTTTAACTGGCGCTTCTAAACAATGACTTTTGCTAAGGAAGCAATTTTCAATTTGCAAAAATAATTTTGGACAGCCCACACAGTTTGGTATGAAAAGTCCAAAAAGTTTATTCTTTCTCAACATATGTATTATGCGACGATGTAGCTACTCGACGAAGTAATACTTAATGGGTATGATTTTATCGATTGTCAATTAAATAGATTCGATCACTAAATAAAAAAAATGAAATTCCCTAAATAGTATAGTTTGTACTCAAAATAGTAGATCTGTCACCAAAGTAAAGTCATCAAACAACACCAAAACAATACTCAAAAGGAAAAGATTTATCACCAGAAAAGTCTTTTAACGATTGTCAATTAAATAGCTTCGATCACTAAATAAAAAAATTGAAATTTCATAAATAATATAGTTTGTACTCAAAATAGTAGATCTGTCGCCAAATAAATGCCTAAAATTACTAACAAAGGTGACCTACAGATACTCCCACATCCTCTTCGGATCCCGAAAGTTTGTTGATGTTCGAAACGGGCGGCGGGGGCTACGCCCCCGTTAGGGGTCATCTTCCGATGATTTCTTCTGCTGCGAAGTAATTTTGTACCCAGGGTGGGGAGCCTCGCTTCGCGAGGCTCTTTGACTGTTAAATCAATCAAACCTGGCCGAACCTAACATCGCTCGCTTCGCTCGCTCATTTATTTATTGTTTTTGACCGATTACCCCTTAGTTTTCGATTTGTTACCATGCAATAGCTTTACCGCGGCAGTCCCCGAGTGCCACACGTATTTTTAATGACAGATATATCAATTTGATGACAGATCTATCAATTTGATGACAGATCTATCAATTTGAGAACGAAAATATTGAATAGAGATGAATCTATTTAACTGGGGACGAAAAATATAATTCCCATACTTAATCCCAAATAATGAGTAAGAACTGTTAAGTATAATAATTATCTATAAAAAAAACTAGTGATGGCACCTTATTCCCACTTCTGAAAGCAATAAAGAGTTTGAAGTTTGAACTTTTTACCTTTTGATTTGTTTCCCTAAGATACACTCTCCAGTTAGATATACCTATGCTTGCATGGTTATCAGATCATCTTATAGATTCTCAAGATATTAACTGTTTAATTATTCTTCATTTTTAAATAACTTCTTGTTTGTTAGCCTCTTTATCTACCAATTAAAATCGGTTACCTACTTAAGGTTGCCGGGAAGAGATTGCTAAAAGTTATAAGGCCGACTTTGCACTGTATTATATTTCAATTGTTTTTGCTAACCGCTCAACTGTTAAGCTGTAATTAGCCCTTATGTTTTACTGGTGTGCAATAAAGGATACTTACTTTATAACTCTGTAAAGTATGAATACTGACCCTAAGCGCTTCCTCCTCAGCTTGCTCCTCCTCCTCGGCCTTCTTCTGCAACTCGTCGTACGACATAGCGACGATGGCCAGGATCAGGTTAACGAGGTAGAACGACCCCAGGAAGATGATCACCACGAAGAAGAGCACGTGCCACGAGCCCGCTGACCTCAGCACCTGTGGTTGAGACATGCTTTCTATACAAATCGGTAATATCATTACCTACTTTAAAAAAAAAGGACACGAATTCATTTTCGTACAGAGCAAAAATAATTCCACGAATGTAAAATGTTATGGTGTTTCTTTAGGGTTCCCTAGTCAAACTAGGAACCCTTATAGTTTCACCATGTCCATCTGTCTGTTTGTCTGTCTGAGCATTGGTATGTTACAACAATATTACTGAAAGACTACTATAGCTATGAAACTGATATATTTTGATATGGTTATAAAAATCTGTTTCGCCTATAATTTTATATAAATAAAAATCTGTAAAAATATTTTACTACTGAACCCCGTAGTCAGACTAGGAACCCCTTATCGTTTCACCATGTCCATGTGTCTTTTTCTCTGTCTGAGCATCGATATGTCACAGCAATATTACTCAAAGACTACTATAGCTATAATACTGAAATTAAATATATTTATAAAAATCTGTTTCGCCTATAATTTTATATGAATAAAAATCTGTAAAAGTATTTTACTACTGAACCCCGTAGTCAAACTAGGAACCCTTATAGTTGTCCAATGTGTCTGTTTGTCTGTCTGAGCATCGGTATATCACAGCAATATTTCACAAAGACTGCTATAGCTGTGAAACTGAAATTTGATATGGTTATAAAAATCTGTTTCGCCTATAATTTTATATGAATAAAAATCTGTAAAAATATTTTACTACTGAACCCCGTAGTCAAACTAGGAACCCTTATAGTTTCACCATATCCATTTGTTTGTTTGTCTGTCTGAGCATCGGTATGTTACAGCAATATTACTCAAAGACTACTATAGCTATGAAACTGAAATATTTTGATATGGTTATAAAAATCTGTTTCGCCTATAATTTTATATAAATAAAAATCTGTAAAAATATTTTACTACTGAACCCCGTAGTCAAACTAGGAACCCTTATAGTTTCACCATATCCATTTGTTTGTTTGTCTGTCTGAGCATCGGTATGTTACAGCAATATTACTCAAAGACTACTATAGCTATGAAACTGAAATATTTTGATATGGTTATAAAAATCTGTTTCGCCTATAATTTTATATAAATAAAAATCTGTAAAAATTTACTACTGAACCCCGTAGCCAAACTAGGAAGCTTTATACAGGGTGACTTTTAATTAGTTCTTGATAAAAAAGGTATGCGTGTACTCGTGATTACAAACAACTTTCCCAAAGAAACTATGTCAAATCAGAAAAACAATTTTTGGTGCTCGATACATAATACGTTATTAAACCGGCAAAAATGTATGAAGGACTAAATTATTTTTTTCATATTTGACATATAGTTTCTTTGGGAAAGTTGTTTGTAATCACAAGTAGATTCATATCCATTGCTATCAAGAAAAGTCACCCTATATAGTTTCGCCGTGTCCATCTGAATAGAATAGAATAGAATAGAATAAGTTTATTGAGACACCAGGCACATAATATATAGTTAATGGTACATAGTTACTGTTATTTTAAAAATGAACATTTAACATACACTAGACAGACATGCCAATTTTAAATAAACGAGTAGAAGTAAATACATATAACAAATAATTTAGGTATAAGCCCGGCGACATCAAAAGGTCCCAGCTCAGCATATGTAGCAGAGACGAAGCCTCAGCTACGCTGGTGATTCTGCTGTAACCTTGCACGAGATGAACACACTTCAATGGTTTCAGATTACTCTGACACATATATATAAAAAAATAATAATCAAATAAGCTAGTTAAGAGAAGAACACTAAAAATATAATAAAAGAAATGTGAGAAATGAGCATACCAATTAATCGAGTACCCTTAATTATTAAATGACTAAGTTACTGTACACCAAATATAAATAATTAATCTTATCTCATGAGGCTATGTGACCGTAAATACTATAGAATGAAACTTCGCCAATATTTCCGCTACCCGCCTCTTTGTTGATGATTTAGCAGATGTTCTTTTAATTGTTTTTTAAAGCTAAATTTAGAATTTAATGTTCGGAAGGGTGGTGGGATATCATTCCAACAACATCTGTCCGTTTATTTACTTGTCTGACTATCCGTCTGTGTCACAGCCAAGATTTAATATTGTTATAAAAATCTATTACGCCTATAAATTAATATGTGTATATGTAATAAAAATATTTCAGGATGCCTTCCATACATATAGAGTGAGGCTGATTTTTTTATTCACTTGCCCTATCGTGTAGAGTATCGCTGCATAGTTGGTTTAAAACTGTTGAGGTTTGTAGGAACAATTTTTCGATATAATATTCGTTTATGAATATCTTTTGCAAAAAATCACAACAATCCATTGTTCTGTTGCGATATTAAAGAAATTAACCAAAAAAAGAGTATTTTTTCAGTTCTCACAGGAACTGCATCGGACTATGCTATTTTCACGCCATAAAAAGTAGCCTACGTTCTTCCCAGTGACACAGGCTACCTGCAAGCCAAATTTCATCAAGATTTGTCGAGGTGTTGAAACGTGAAAAGCTAACAAACATACATTCATCATATCAGCCGAAGGAAGTCCACTGCTGGACATAGGCCTCCCCCAAGGATCTCCACGACGACCGGTTCTGCGCTGCCCGCATCCAGCGGCTTCCCGCGACCTTCACCAGGTCATCGGTCCACCGAGTAGGAGGCCTGCCTACACTACGCTTTCCGGTGCGTGGTCATACATAACATTTATAATATTAATAATACATTCACATTTATAATAATTTATCTACCATTTAATTAAACAGCTATTTCAGGAAATTTTAAAAGAATTGGAAAAAAGTAGGTCATATAATTAATTTAAAAGAAAAGCCTCATGTTAAAGCAGGATTTTTACTTATCGAAGGAGTGAAGAAGGTATTGTGATGGTAAAAAAAAACTAAGTTTAGATACTTATTGATCGAAAAAAACAAAAACATAAGTGTGTGTGTGTGTCGAGAGTGTATTATAATAAAAAAATAAGAAAGTAAAAAACGTATTTATAAAGGTTTTTTGCTTTTGCTCTATCCTAACAACGGTAATACATAGAAGCCTGAAACTCGATGCGAGTATAGTACAAATCTTAAGGCAAATCAACAAATAAAAAAACTGGCCAAATATGAGTCGTACTCTCACTTCTGTCGTTCTCGTTGATTGAAATGAATAGGTATAATTTTTGTACTTGTGTGGAGAGGTGTCGTGTGGTGGTACTGCGACCTGGCCGTCAAACTTATACTCGACCTACAATTAGCTTTTTCCTTGCCTCTGTCACAGTATATATATTAGTACTAACGTACCTCTGTGATAATGTACAGAGGCCAGCACATCAAGCTATACACTCGTAGTGCGATTCTGATCCATACGCATTCGTCATAAGAACGGTACAAAGTCCTAAGTGTGTAGCCTGTGTACTATTGCAGTTTAGCTATGCGAAGTCAGCAAAGGCTGCAAGTTCACTACGATTTACAACCTTCGCAGGGCAGCAAGTCAACAAGCAGGATATGCATAACTTAGATCACGTTGTAAACTCATACTCGACCTGCAAATGCCTTTTTCCTTGCCTCTGCAATAATGTGCTATTGCAGTTTAGCTATGTAAAGTCAAATAGGTTGCTATGATTAACAACCTTCGCAGGGCAGCAAGTCAACAAGCAGGATATGCTTAACTTAGATCACGGTTAAACTTATACTAGACCTGCAAATGCCTTTACCTTGCCTCTGCAATAATGTGCTATTGCAGTTTAGCTATGTAAAGTCAAATAGGTTGCTATGATTAACAACCTTCGCAGGGCAGCAAGTCAACAAGCAGGATATGCTTAACTTAGATCACGGTTAAACTTATACTAGACCTGCAAATGCCTTTACCTTGCCTCTGCAATAATGTACTATTGCAGTTCTGCTATGCGAAGTCAGAATAGGTTGTGGGTTTGCTATGATTAACAACCTTTGCACGGCAGCAAGTCAACAAGCAGGATATGCTGAACTTAGATTAGGCTTTAAACTTATACTACGAGTAGTCCTGCAAATGCCTTTTACCTTGCCTCTGAAATAATGTAGGTACTATTGCAGTTCAGCTATGCGAAATCAGCATAGGTTGTGTGTTCGCTTCGATGAGCCACCTTCGCAGGGTGGTAAGTCAGCAAGCAGGTTATGCTGTACTTAGACCAGCCTTCAAATTCACACTCTACGTGCAATTGCCTTTTTTCTTGCCTCTATGATAATGTACTATTGCAGTTCAGCTATGCGAAATCAGCATAGGTTGTGTGTTCGCTACGATGAGCCACCTTCGCAGGGTGGTAAGTCAGCAAGCACGTTATGCTGAACTTAGACCAGGCTTCAAATTCACACTCTACGTTCAATTGCCTTTTTCCTTGCCTCTATGATAATGTACTATTGCAGTTCAGCTATGCGAAGTCAGCAAAGGTTGCGCGTTCGTTACGATTTGAAATCTTCGAAGGGCGGTAAATCAGCCTGCTGGGTATGCTGAACTTAGATCAGGCTTCAAACTCGTACTCGAGCTGCAATTGCCTTTTTCTTTGCCTCTGCGATAAAATACTATTGCAGTTCGGCTATGCGAGTTAGCATATAGGTTGCGGGTTCCCTACGATTAGAAACCTTTGCAAGGCAGCAAGTCAGCGATTAGGGTATGTTAAACATATGCTGAGCTGATCAGTTTAGCAGCTTCGAAGTAGTGGAAGTATTTAATTGAAGCTCTTCCTCCACCAATATTAGATTTGCGGTGTAATAGATTACTTGCTCCACTAATCGCAGCATTGCGGTGTAGTAGTTTAATTGAAGCGCTTGCTCTACTAATAGTAGCTTTGTTGTGTAGTAGTTAATGATCTTCGCTGTCCACCGATTTTTATGCTGCTGTAAAGTACTAACAGAAGACTTTGCCTATGATAATTATCGTAATTGGGATTACATTTGTGAGCAACGTGACGATGTGCAGCATTAAACAACTTTCTATTTGAACTGTCCGTATCGGAACCTACTACTTTTAGTGTTTTGACGTGACTACGTCTAATAAATCGATGGACGCCGGCTGCACGCACGAAAAAGGAGGACTTATTGTCCCGTTACGCTCATTGTAACGTTACGATCGGAGCGAGAACGTTATACTAAGGTACGGATTGATCATTTCATCAATGTTTTGTTGTGACGTTTTCACGTTAAAATATCATCCGTAAACTTTTTTTAAGATGGTTCACGACGATTCTACAAATTTTTAATTTGTTTAAACATTAGGTAAGTATACTAATTGGTCCTCCAACAACCTATTCCGCTTCCTTTGTGGTTCCCAATATGTGACTAAGCAGTAGAAAGTAACACATAATAAAATTGTGTGACACAAACGACGTAAATAATTTAAATGCACCTAAATAGCGTCGCGTGCCGCGTTCAGTTTTAGGGCAAGTGGAAACTACTCTATTGACGTCACCTACACGGTAACAGTATTCGATTTGCTAACACATGGTAACACGTATAAACTAATGAAATGAACTTACATTTTTTAATATAGCCAACTTATTAAAGTGTACCTATGAAATTAAACGTATCAGGAACATTGAATGAAATACCTACATTATAAGGATCCTATATTCTAAGCCATCTAATTCGTTGTAGCAATAGGTACATATGAATGTTCGATTATGTTATTTGATGAAATGGGGACGTTGGTAACAAAACGATCTACCTACGTCATGACTGACCACGATTAATTGATTAAATTGATTGACTTTTTCAACTTTATTAATTGTCACCACTACTTTGAACATTCATCAACGGTGACACAGGTAAAAACCTACATTCACCAGTTTCACAGACTCTCTTTTTCAGTAGTATGTTATTTCTGAGGTTTGTCGATTGTTCGGATGTGCACCAGAACACATGTATAATTACCTGAATATAAACAATTCATCCGTTTCTCATCGTATCAGCTCATATACGTCCCCACCGAGGCTGTCGAACTTACCCTGAATTAGGGTGATCGGGCCTTAGTCAAAGAGAAAAAATATTACTTTAAAAAGTACCTTAGTCAACCACGCGGGCCTAGTGCGGGTTGGTCGACTTCGCGAATTTCTTCCCAGGCGTGTGGAGCTTTCTTCACGATGTTTATTAAGGGGACGTATAGGAGCTGATACGATGACGATCAATTTCTCATGGGTATCCAAGAAAGAGATTGGATTGTGATTTCTTAACAAAACGCGTGAACCAGACATTTTAATGAAAACCTACGAATAATGCCGATTAAATATGAAAAACTATATCGGATAAATGTTCTTCTCGGCTCCGTTTGCATGAGGTCATTGTTTTCACTTTATATCAATTTTTCCATCATTTTCGGAATAAATGGACCTCTACTTATTTCAAATTACGCGTACGATTTTGACTCTGGAATTAACAGAAAGAAGTCCAATGGTTTTAATTCACATGATCTTAGCGGCCAATTAATGTCACCAAATTGTGAGATAACTAGACTCATCATCATATCAGCCGAAAAATGTCCACTGCTGGACAAAGGCCTCCCCCAAGGATTTCCACGACGACCGGTCCAGCGCTGCCCGCATCCAACGGCTTTTTTTATTTTTTAAAATATAAAATTTGAGCGCGTTTGGCTGCATCTCACCAGATGGAAAGTGCCGATGCAGCCGAGGATGTAACACGCAAGCTCAAATAGTGCCTATTCACTCTCGTCTTAAAGATTCCTAAATTATACGAATCGGGGAATACAGACGCCGGAAGGGAATTCCACTCCTTCCCGCGACCTTCGCCAGGTCGTCGGTCCACCGCGTGGCAGGTCTGCCTACGTTACGTTTTTCGATGCGTGAACGCCACTCGAGAACTTTACTACCCCAACGGCCATCTGTTCTACGAGCTATGTGCCCTCCCTACTGCCACTTCAGTTAAGCGATTCGCTAAACTGAGATAACTAGACTACTGAAATTTAATGAAAAATGGTTTTTCCTTAAAATTTTATTTGGTGATAAAATTTGTTACCTACTGTGTGAATTTTTCTGTTTCTGCGTAACTTTCCCCATATTTCTGCTAAACCCTCTAGGTTCTCACAATGAAAGTTCGTTGCTCAACCGTATACTGCTCCCACAGAGTTAAAAAAATCGCTAGGATGGGAAATCCAATATTATTAATAAATAAATAAACTGTAAAATGACAGTTACAGTTTATATTTATTTATAATATTTTATTCATGTAGCAGTGGACGTGTGTTTTGGCTGATATGATGATGGTTATTTTATTAAAAACAAGTATTTTCGTATAGAGTGTTATACTGGTAGGTGATACTAACACGAAGCTTAAGGATTCCCAGAAGGCTCAAGTTTCCATGTAGTTCTGATTTTAATACAAAAACTGCATGTCGGATTGAATCCAAACTTTGCAAACATATTGATTAGACACATATCGATATTAGTAATTAGTTTTCATCGTAGTAAATTGAAACATAATTAAACGAAGGCTTAAATCAATTTTGTACTGAAAGTTTGAAACTGCTCTTATTTTTAACCTATTTACGTTAGTACATCGAAAACTTATTACAAACATCGATATGTGTCTACTACATAATACATTTGCAAAGTTTGAATTCAATCCGGTAGGTAGTTTTTGTATTAAAGCGGAACTACGTTTGTACGGAACCGCGAGCCTCCTGGGGGGAAACTTTGGTCGCTGGTATCTTGATTTTTTTCAGCAATTATAAAACATATGAAAGTGATATTTAATAACCTGATTCCTCATTTCAGTAGCTTTATTTTTTTAGTTGCAGAAACGCTATTCGTTCACTTTTATAACACAAAAAAATGTATTAAAGATATCACTTTTAAAACAGATATTTGCATTCTACAGGCAAACTAGACCGGTTTAGTATCTCTAATTTTTTTAGTCGATTATTCTAAACACATACTTCGTTTCCATATATAAAATTTATTGTAGTTTTTAATTGAAACGAAAAACATGGATAAAGTGCAAGAATATGGTTATTTTTTTTACTCTTTACACGTAAAGAAAAAGATAGAGACAACTGTTCCAATCAATGCCTCGCCTTATTAGATTATTTTATTTTATCTATTTATCTATTAATATAATAAAACTGTAACGGGGCCGCGTCTGTACATGAAATATTTTTGGAAAATAATAACTGTGGTGGACATTACTAACGATATAGAGGCCAAAACAACAACTTTTGGAATTTTTGTCTGTCTGTCTGTCTGTCTGTCTGTCTGTCTGTCTGTATGTTCGCGCATCACGCAAAAACTACCGGGCCAATTTTGATGAAATTTTGTATGGTGGTTCCTTATAGCCCGGGGTAACATATAGGATACTTTTTATCCCGGAAAATTGAAGAGATCCCGTGGGAAAATCAAAAGTATTCATTTATAGAATGGCTCACCACGCAAATGTGGCTTGACATATTACAATCTAATTTTACACTTTGATACCCTATATCGTGAACTAAAACTGGAACATTGTGAATCCCAAAAAAATTAAAGGTTCCTGCAGGAATGCAAAAAATTGTATCTTTAGAATGACTCAACGTAACAATATGAAACCTTTACATTGGGATGGGGTGTTTTGACCATCATTGTATAGTCGGGTATTCTTCATCCCGGAAAACTAAAGAGGTCCCGTGGGAAATTAGATCTATTGATTTATTTTATTTATTTATTTTTATTTTTTATTACACATACCACACATTATAATCATAGCAGCAGAATGTCAATAGATGGCACTGCAGGGATAATAAAACGCGCTCAAGTTGTATTAAAACATTAAAATATTATTTCATACTTTTGATTGGATATCTTTTATGTATTTTTTAGCATAAGCTACTTTACACAACTCTAACTCTGGAACTATGGCACGTAGCGATGTGTTTCATAGACGAACCGATAGGTATTTTTTTACAGATTCCAATGGTGTAAAACAATTAAAAACACATAAATCGAGTTTAGCATTTTTTTATCAGGAGGCACAGATATGGGAACTCTTCTGACGGCGACTATTTGCGTGTGGCAGTTGCTCTCCGCCTGCAATATCAATATCTGTGATAGGTTCACTCAATCAATGTATTTGCGGGTCCACGGTGGAGGCAATTGGCCATCACGCACTGAGTTGCGGTCATTGTTTGTGAAGATTCCCACGTCACCAATTCCTTAATGACCTCACTCGGAGGGTACTGGTCTCGGCCAGATGGAATATTCCATCTTCGATGCAGCCGCCGGGCTTTAGTCGATGTGATGGCAAAAGGCCGGAGGGTTTCAACAGGTGCCATGGCAGAGAGGAACGTGCCTGCTTTGGGACGCCACTTTTTCTGCCTCACACCTCACCCTTACGGTACTGCTGCTCAATTTGCGGCGAGAAAGAAGCATAATAAGTACGCGGTCTTGGAGGCAAATTACTGCTTTGTGCCGCTGGTCTGTGAGACAACCGGCTGCTGAACCCTCAGAGGCCTTTGTCTTCACAAAGGAGATTGGCCTTCGCCTTCGAGAGAGGAGATGTGACGTGAGGTCCTACCTGCTGCTAAGGTTGTCTATTGCCATTCAGCGTGGCAACGAGAAGTGCGTCATGGGCTCTTTTGGAGCTGATACGACTCGAGGATTTGACCCATATTAATATTGTTAGGAAATTTTATTACTAGATTGATACCTATAATGATTTGAATTAGTTTTTTGATGATATAGGTATATGTGTTATTTAATCATATCAGTTTATATACGTCCCCACCAAGGGGTTCGACCTGCCCTGAGTTAGGGCGATCTGGCATAAGACAATCACGCGGGCCCATTGCGGGTTGATTGACTTCACATATAAGCTTCGAATTTCTTCGCAGGCGTGTGCAGGTTTCCTCACGACGTTTTTCTCACCGTAAGAGCGTCGGATAAACGTACATACCAGTATGAAATCGATATTCGTATAGATATTGGTAAGTGGCAGGATTCGAACCACGGCCTTCCGGACAGGAGGTAGTGGCCCTAACAGTTTTGCCACCGACGCTCTATATTTTATTTAAGATTTAGAAATCCTTACTTAATAATATTATAAATGTGAAAATGAGTTTGTTTGTTTGTTACCTAATCACGCTTCAACACCTCTACCAATCTTGATGAAATGTGGCATGCAGGTAGCCTGTATCACTGGGAATGAAATAGTCAACCTTTTTTGTATTTTGTGATTTTTTGTATAGAATTTGTTGAGGTGGTGGGAAGTGATAAAGACTGCTAATCCGAATAGCCCGATACAGTTCCTGAGGTACCTGGAGAAAACTCATGTCCACGCTTGCGAGCTGATTGCGGCTCGCGCACCACTCCCCTCAAAAACAGTCATAATAGCTATGTCCACGTGGGCGAAGCCGCGGGCAAAAGCTAGTTTTATATATATTTATTGAAATTACAGCTTTAAATCTACAGTTATCAAACTTCAGAAAATGCATATGCCAATAAATTTCAAGTTCTTAAAATTAACATAATTATTCTAATCTATCTATCCGCGTGCAATCGACTACATCAGATGTGTTGTTTGTTAGTGTTAGTGTGTGTGTGAGTGTATGAAGGTGTGTATGCGTGTGTGAATGTATGTTTATTTTAATTATTTTGATTTAATAACGTCAAAAACTGATTTCCTGAATTGGTTGCGCTTTTCGTAATATATATTGACGCTCTTACTGTGATATTTCAAAGAATTTAACAGAAACGTAATTTAAACCATGTAAAAGATGTTTTATCTTAGTGATCATCTTAGTAAAATAAACTTGACCAGCGCCTGCTGCACAATATGCGATACGATGATGTAGATCAGCGATTCCTAAAGTGGGTTCACCGAAACCTAGGGGTTCCGCAGAAAATTCATCAGGGTTCCGCGAAGTAATTTTTTTTTGGCTAAGAGGGGAGGCGGGCACTGCTTTTTCAATACAAACGTTCTCGACAGTTTTCTCATTGATTTTTAACACTAAAGACATGATTTTAATACATAAAATAAAATTATCTTCTATGCTCCTATGTCTTCCTTTTTTCAATAAAAATTTTTTTTGAGCATCTGGAACCCTTTAAAAACTCATGAGAACTCATTATCTACTGTTATGTAAGTGTTTCTTTTATTGAATTTCATTCTTCACATTTAAAAATTCACTTTTAAAGTATTTTGTTCTTATTGTAATTACGGTGTCTTTGATTTGTAATCATTAGACATATCAAATAAGGTTCCATAAAATAATAAATACACAATCATACATACATACACACACACACACACAAACACACACACACACAAACACACACACACACACATAAGCACTTACACAAAACTGCACTCACATATTTACTCCACAATTTATATTTACATTAAAATATGTTCCTTGCTTGCTTAGCAATAGCTTCTAATTATATTTTTTCTGTCATGTAATTCTAAAAAACGTAAACACCCGTATAACATATGTTAATCTTATTAAGAAATCCACGACACAGGCCTAGCTTAGTGTGGGTAAATGTTGAAATTTCATCTGCTGTAGTTGTTTATTTTTTGTGATCTTCAAGAAAGGCTCCTTTGAAAACTGTGAGTTGGAATATCGCATCATACATTCTAACCTTGACATTCAATAGACAATACTGACCAGTTGGTAGAGGTTCTCCCAGTAGTCCTGGGTCATGAGTCGGAATGCAGAGAGGAAGGCCCACCCGAAGGTGTCGAAGCTGGTGTACCCATAGTTGGGGTTTGGGCCGAAGCCCTGCAGGCAGACGTAGCCAGGCTCGCAGGTCCTACAAAAGGTGGAACATAAATTTTAACGTCTGTAGATATGTGCTGTGACTATTGTACCTACTTAGAAAGTATAGATACACAAGTAAATATATTTTTTATCTTCATTTCATATACAGGGACAAATCGCACATGGTCATCTGAACTTAAATTAGGATTTCCTGTACTATGGGAACTAGAGACTGATATACATACTTATATACATTTTTAATACATACATATCATCATAAATCAGCTCATATACGTCCCCAACGAGGGGCTCGAGCCTACCCTGAATTAGGACGATCGGGCCTCAGTCGACCAGTTACCAGTGCGGGTTGGTCGACTTCACACACAACCTTCGAGTTTCTTCGCAAGTGTGTGCAGATTTCTTCACCTGTTTTCCTTCACCGTTAAAGCAATCGGTGAGTAATATGTACGTAAGTTTCGTAAAACTCATTGGTACATTGGCCGTCCAGATTTGAACCCGGTACCTCTGGTTAGGAGGACCGAGTCGTTGCCGGTTGAGCCACCGACGCTTCACTAAGAAATACATACATATACAGATATTGAACACCCAGACACAGAGCCAGCAAACCTGTTCATCATACGAATGTTTGCCCTGGGTTGGGATCGAAACCACGTTCTTCGGCCCAGCAGGCAGGTGCGCTGCCGCTGGACCAACGGGTCAGTTATTTATATGGTATACACCAAAAATTAAATCCAGATAGAATTTCCAAATGAAATTTGATATCAAATGAATAAAAAAGTAAAGAAAATATTTTCATACTTGGAAAATCTAAGTCCATGTTAGTAATTCCGCAAAATACGCAAAAATAAAGTTAATTCACACAATTTAAAGAACAGTTAACATTGTTAATGTCTATTGTAGTCCAGGTAATCTACCGCATCAAAAATAATTATGAAAATAGCATGGTTGATAAAGTCTATACAGGACAAGCTACAAAAAATCTTAGTGAGACTGTCTAGACAAAATAAACAGCTTCCGTTTAGACCCTGTAATATTTAAAAATTTGTCTAGATAAGTTTATAAGATGAAATAATAAGTATAATTACCCTGCTCCGGAAGAATTGCCGCAGAGCGGGTAGTCCCCGTTCTCCTCGTACCAGTTCGCTGGAATACAACGAATAGAGAACGCATTATGAATTTTTTGTGGCTAAAATATACTAATGGGTGCTAATTAATGCACCCTCTTTTTAAAAGCACTTTTGTTTTCTAAAAAATTAAGTAGTTCTCTAAATTACTAGGTTAGCGACCATTCAAGAGCGTCTAAAAGTATTCTAGTTTTGCCGACCAAAAATTACGAAAAAAAAGCTTTAGTTAATATGACTGAGAAGTTAGTTAGTTAGCCGCGGTACGCTTGCTACGCTCACTCGTCTCGCGCGTTGCTTTAAAAATCACACCTCACGGCTCGTCGCTTCGCTCCTCGCTACCTAACCAGGCGACCTTGCCCCACCTAAACGTCACTTAGACCTAATCTACTCATGTATCTCACCTAAACCTCAAGACTGACATACGGTTACTTCAGATCAGAATCGTTGTTCTTTTTTGTTTTGTTGTTAATTTATATTAACTAAAGCTTGTTTTAAAAGTTTATAAACGGCAAAACAGAATACTTTTAGATGTTCAAAAATAGTCGCTGACCTAGTAATTTACAGAACAACGACAAAAACTGCTATTTAAAAGAAGGCGATTCAAGGTTTAGAATTTAGATGCAAGGTTTATTATTACTCTTATGAAAATAAACTGCATGCGAGGTTTAGTTTAATTAAACCTACTTTTAACAGCCTTCCGTCTCCATCATCAGATCCTAGGTGATAATCATAATCCGTAAATCATAAGTTTGAGATAATTAGGATGAATGAAGAATCCCAAACAAAAGCCTAATAGTGTCATTAGAACTAATTATACTTATGTGCCAAGTTTTAACAGAATCGTTTCACAGATGAAAATTCAGCGGATAATCATTCCCTACTTGTCAAAATATCATATCAACCCTTAGGGGTAAATTTTTCTTTTGAAATTTAAACGGGACCAACTTCGAAGTAAAAAAAGAATTACCGAAATCGGACTACTCTGTAAAAGGATATGCGTGATCATAAAAAAAACCAAAATAAACGGGTCGACTTGAGAACCTACTCTGTTTTTTCGTCGGTTAAATACAATATGTTACGTTATATTATTATGTTAATAAGTTACGTTAGTTTCCGTAACTAAACTAAATTCAATTATAATGACGTAAGTTACCCAGGTCGCACTTACTTTTATTCATTCTATCATTTACGTTCCAGGGTGCAAACAAATCTTTTAAATTATCAACTTTCTACACGAAGCTAGTTACGAAGTTATTAGAGTCAGTGTCCAGTTAAAATGGACCTCTGAAATATACTTTGTAATGTACCAAAGGTTTTTGTTCCTGGTTTAATATTTCTTAGCCAATTTTTTAGATTTCTTCGATATATTATGTTATTCCGGGTTAAACGCTTTCAGTAAATAAAGTTTCGTCAAAATCCGTTTAGTGGTTTTTGCGTGATGCGCGTTCAAATAAACAGACGATAATTACTGTTCAAACATTTTCAGTCACTCATGATGGGTTTTCTGGGTGTTTTTTTCGAATAAATTTAATATGCAGATTCTATTCCTTTTTTTTAAAATCCACAATTGACAAGCCCTTGGCATCATCTGAGCGGATGGTAAGTAATTTTATTACCTGAGTACGAGTAAATGTAATTTATAGATGACAAAGCGTAACCGAGTTTTATGACTGTAAGAGGAGCATTCAACTTACTTTCATTATGACAGAACCTATGCCAGTTCTCTTCAGTTAAGTTTCCCCAGGAGCCGTCCTCCGGAAAGACCTTAATGCACTTCTGGGTCAATACCCCCATGTAGATCTGAAGCCCCATCAGCGCGAACACCGACAAGGAGAACATGGTCAGGATGATTACGTCACGCAGGTTCTTCACGGACTCAATCACAGCGCCCACGATGGTCTTCAAGCCTGGTAGGAGGGTGTACGCTTTTATTTGTGTCCATTGTTGTGTCTAGAACCAGATTTACTCATCCATATGTAAGTTAATGTGAGTTTAACGAAAACTACAAGTACCTACATTGATTGGCTACTAACCATGTGGTACTCGATACAAGGAGACGTAATGCTTTAGATAGAATTCTTCACATTTCTGTGACTCCAGTTCAAACTAGCAATGCCTAACTTTCTTTGTAATTTCGCACTGTACTTTCTTATGGATGTGCAAATGGTCCTTTCTTAAAAGGATAATCTCCTTGGTAGTAGATCGTTGCTTTAGAAACTGATTCTTTATAAAAAAAGTTGGGAATTCATATTTTTTTCAGCACGGAATTATCTCAGTATGATAATAGAGCTATAAAGAAAGATAGAGCTATAAGTTAGATTTGAAGCCGCATTTACAACTCATTATCATACATTATCAATTATCATGTCTCGATTGGTCTAGGAGACTAGTTCGATTGTGTGTAGAGAGTTATAGTTTATATTTAGGGTTCCGTGCCTCAAAAAAAGAAACCCTTATAGGATCACTCCGCTGTCCGTCTGTCTGTCAAGATCCTTTTTCTCAGAAACACGTGGAGGTATCAAGTTGAAATTTATATCAAATACTTACGTCTACGATCCTTTGGAGTTGTAAAAAATCAAGCTTATAAGTAAACGCAATTAAAAAATATGGCCATTTAATCTGCATATTTTGTCACTCGCATGTAATCAAAACCTATAGAGTACTCCCCGTATACCTAGAATCATAAAATTTGGAAAGAAGCAAAGTCTCACAGCACAAGTGAAGAAAAAATCCAACAATCGTTAATTTGTAGTTATATCACGTAAAACTATTTTTTTTATATATTACTTACATTTGCAGATGTATATTGTGTGTGGTGGTAGGAACCCTCGGTGCGCGAGCTTGACTCGCAGTTGGCTTTAATATATAGTGTAATCTATTGTAATTAAGCTCTGAACTAAATTTGTTAGTTTTCCGTTTATAAAGTCTAAATGGTTTTCGTTCCAATTCTAATATTCTGATTTATTCTACGTTCTAAGGGTCTTATCAATCCAAGCGTGGAAGCGTTTAATACGATATTTTACTACTAGTCATTTTAGTAACTTTTTATCAATGGTCAAAAACGAAAGTTTATTCTGCAATTATTCGAGTTACTGACATATTGAAGTCATAAGTGCCCTGTTTTTAATAAATATTAAATAAAAAATTGTTTAATATTTGAAACGATTAAATGTTTTTGCTATTCTAGAAGAAATACTATTTATTGAATAGTGTTTTTTAATTTATTTTGTACACGGTTATAAAGCCTATTCTTTTGTTTGAAGATCATTAACCTTTTCATTTTGATCATGTAGGAAATAACAAAAGGTTCTTCTAAATGACAGCTAACATAAATTTAATATGAGTATCTAATATTTCTTCGCAGATATTTGACTAAGTTTATCTATTTAATTTAAAACTGCTTGGCTTAGATGTCTATGACATTTTCCATGTATTAGTTATGGCTATTTTTATAGTTGCCGCTACTGCTATTTCTAAGCTAGATCTAAAACAGTGTTTACCAGGTATAATAGCGACAGTCTTCAACGCCCGCAGTACCCTGAAGGTTCTGAGGGCGGCCAAGTTGCCCAGGTCTATGCCCATGGTCACGTAGCTGTGAACATACACCCACAAACACAACTCTATAATTACACACACCACTACTCGTCTAATATCTATAGTCATTCTAGATTTGCTAATGTTATGTCGTAGGTTATATTATATCAAAGCACAAAGGTAAAAAACTTCGCACCCCACAGTTCTTTGACATATTCGTGTTTTATTATAGTAGTTTATGAAACTGTTGCATAATGAGGGATATTAAAACACGAGTATGAGTTTAAAAACCGAGCTTTAGCGGCGAGCTTTTTAATACATAGTATCATTTGAGTGTTTTAATAACATTGCAGTTTCATACACTATTTTATCTAGTCTCATAAATTGCGGTTGAACCTACTAAATAAAAGATCAAAATTTAAAAGAGTAAGAATAAATATCTCTCACGATGTTCAGTATACAAAAAAACGTATGATAGAGCCAAAAGAAGCAAAACCCAGAACATCACCGTGCGTGCGCTATCACAGACAGGTAAACATTGGAATAAAAACTTTTTTGGAATGCGCGCCCCGTATATGCGTTCCAATATAAGAAAAATAATTGATGGCATTTGGTGATATTAACTTCTTGGATTTGTCCTGTATCGTAATGGAAAAAAATATATTTTATAACACTATTTTGTTACAGGAAAAGTGTTATAATACCTATATATATATATATAAAAAAATCGGTATGGTGTTTAATGAAGTATGTCAATATAAACTCGTTTTGAAGTTTATAAACCAAATGTTATGATATGAGATTAGATAAAATACTTTTTGAATTGATTATCTTTGTCAATTGTTCTTTAACATTTATTTCTACCAACTATGAAAATATCATCTAAATACAAAAGTAACAAACTTACTAAACCAACGCTTCTTTGACAATAAAAATCTAACAATAAGTATAAAATATCTTTACATCTAAATATTAATATTAAAATTGTTCTACTACTCACGCTAAAGCTATTACTACGAAGTCAAGCCAATTCCATGCATCTCTAAGATATGTGAATGGCTGTAGTATGAAACCCCTGGCCATCACTTTCACCGCCGATTCAAACGTGTAGATGCCGGTAAAGATAACTCTGGAAAAATTCACCTTGGCTCAGGAACAACGACCAAAATGTAATAATAAAAAAATATTTGAAAAAACTAGATGATTCTAGAATCTAGTTTAGTATCCATTAGAACTTGTAAGCAGATGAATAAATATTAGGTGTGTATGAAATTGCCGATTGGATAAAAACGGTTACAGAAGAAAATTAATACTAAGAAAAATATTAATAAAACAAAATTGATTCTCAAAATAGCATTGATATGTGATATGTGTTTCTATTGTTTAGATATTTTGAGGGCATGGAGGCTTTAAATTGATGAAGTTTATTTTCAACTCAATAAATCACCATTTTTTAAGGTTAGACATAGAGTTATCGCTGCAATTTATTCGTTACTAATATCATATTTGGGAATACCCCGCATAAGATTCCGTCACTTTTAGGAAAATTTAAGAAATTTAAGTAGTCAATAAAATTGTCACATCTGACCACTAAGAAATCGCCTTTGTTCCATACATTTTCATTCTACTGCCTGAAGATGATCACGAAACCGGATGCAGTATAAACAAATTTGTGTTTTATTTATATTAATTGTGGAATAGTCGTTTAACTAGTTTAACTAGTGGCATGTCTTTCATGTTCCAATCCCCTGAACAGTACATAGTTACATCGTCACTTACCACCAGGTGAGATGTTGTCAAGGGTTTACCAATTGTGAATAAAAAAAGTAATGTCACCATAAGGTCAATACTATAAAACAACTATTTTTAATTAAAAAATGGCATTTAACTTTACTTCAAACACTGAATCGGCAATTTCATACTTAAACTCCCATTATATGCAAAGTACTAAGAACAAACCGAAATAAGTTTTTATATGAAGATAAAGATTCAAACACTTGTATAGGCTTTAGTCAGTGCCCCCTATTTTCTTAGTATGTAAACCAACCCAAAAAGACTATTACCAATCGGTTCATTTTCGTATACTAGGTTAATGCAATAAAGTCTATCAATAAAACAAGTTTATGAACAAATACTTAGTCAAAATTTACATAATTACTTATCTTGAAAAAATCTCTAGGTATCTATATTCTCTAATTAGATATGACACTTAAAATTTACACAATATAATCAAGATATGTCTTTACTATATTAGTATTCTGTTCTAACGTGCATTCTACAGTAGGTATGTTCTAAGGCCTAATAAATTTGAATATCTCTATCGTATTTTAGAATTTTAAATCGAAGTAATATTGAATGGAGAAGCTAGTGAACAAAATAAAGATGGTGAAAGAAATACTTACTCAGTACTTTCGACAGTTGGCGACGCGGGCATTATCATAAGAATGCAGTTCACTAGAATTGTCGTAATAATAAACAACGAGAACAAAGGATGCACTAATATGTATATCGCCACCCTTCTGATTGGATTGAACGGGTTGAACACCCACATTGCGTTGGTCGCCGAAAACCTGAAGATATCTCTACCCTTGCTTATTACTACGAAGGTCTGAAACAAAAGAAAAATGCATTGTTAAGTGTCCTAAGGTATATCACCAGCATGATTTTTAAATTCACAATTGGCATCATCTCACCTGATAGTAAGTGACGATGATGCCAAAGATGGGCGCGGGTTTACCAAGATTCCCCAACACAATGGGGAACTATCTTATCTTCAAGACGGAACACTCAATGTTGTTGACATTGATGTTTGGCGCTAAGACTTAGATAAGATTGTGGTAGTTAGCCAGGGGGGCTTAGAAAATGCCCTTCCACTAACCAAACCAAGCCTCCGCCGGGAATCGAACCCGCGACCGCTTGATGTGAAGGTAATGGACTAAACCATTACACCACGGAGGTGTGATGAAATGATCTAGTCATAGAAGGCACCTTCTTAGAATGATCTATTAGGCGGGGAGGTGACCATGGAGCGTAATCGATGAAGACAAATCGCACAATTTGAGACCATGAGATATATGTTTACCATTCAGTTCATGAGGGACTAACCAGAAAGAGAGAGAGAAAGTAATGTGTAAGAAATATTAAAATTTTCTTGATTTGGTAAAGTGCTCATTCTACCGAGGTGGCGATACTACGGCGTAGAGACAGTAAAACCAATAAAGTGTACTTTGTCGTAGAAAGGGTACATTTCTGAAGGTTAATTAGACAGCTGTTGTGTTCATTTCAAGAAAGTTTCTACGATATTTAGTCGTTATTCGCCAGACCTAGAGAATCTTGTATAGGTAATAATAACAAGTTAATTAAATTTTCAATATTCTGTATTTATAATTTACAAAATCATACCTACTGATGACGGTTCAAAAATTTTATAACAATGTAATTAACTTCTAAACTCAGAGATATTTTAAACAACAGTATAATAAAAATTTCAAACAATTCTCTATTACAAAAACGGCGAGATAAAGACTGGATAAATTAAATTGTGAAATTCTTGTCAATGTCAGTCAGTTGGAATGGTTTGAAAGCAAACATGGGCCAGTTCACATTCTTTATTCTCGGTACTTATTTGGCCTTTGACCAGAATTGCACGTTTCTGGGTGATTTATGAAGATATACATGCATGTCCAGTCCAGGACTGATGATGAATAGAGAAGATGATGGACTAGGTGTATTTTAATTTAATAATAACCTAATTGACATTGCTTCAGGGCCGGTTTTCACATAGGTGCAAGGGTGCAACCCACACGGGTGCTAGGACTTAGGGACGCCCCGCCTGTCACGGAAGGATTGAGGCCTGGCATACATACCTGTTACAGAGGAGAGGGGGATAAAGCTAAGGGCACCATTGGGATGATGACTGCATCATACATATATAAACTATGAAAGATTGATCACTAAAATTGCCTCTTACTAAAATTTTAAAAAAACGTTTAAAGTTTTTAATTTTAATTCATAAAAATCATAAAATGAGTACATCAATAATGCTGAAAAACTATGACGTCACTTCTTGGTATTTCAAACGTTTCTAGAACAAAATTTAATTTTTGACAGATGACAAAAAGTAACTCAAATGACTAGCAGTCATCATCCTTATTGCAAGGGCGCTTTATTGCTTTGTTTTATTTTTCAGATGTTTTGGATACTAACTAGGGAGGTACCTAAAATCTCCAGCAATACGGACTTGACCCTCAAAACAAAGTTATTAAGTCTTTTTTTAAGTAATAAATAAATATTCAGGGACAAATCACAAACGGTCATCTGGCCAAACTAGGATGGGAACGAGAGATTGATATACATACTTAAATACCTTTATATACTAAATACATTTATAGATATTAAACAACCAGATATCAAACCACCAAATAAACCTATTAGCCACAAAAAAAAAAAAAAAAAAAAAAATCTGTTTTTTTTTTTGAGTTACATATAAAAAAAGACAACATCAGAACGCTAAATCTAATATTAAGATACAATAATGTTTGCCTTAAGTGAAGATCGAACCCACGACCTTGAAGCTGACCACTGAACTATATATAGGGTGTTGGGTAAAACAAAGCATATTTTTTGAGGGGGTTCCTACTAATGAAAATAAACAATTTATTTTCTACAACTTTGCAAAAATCGCTAATGAAAATTGTAATATTCATAAAAATTGATCAGCTGGTAAGCCAACTTTTTACGTGAGGTCCAAACTTTTAAGGATTTTAGTAAAGCTTTAGAACTAAACCTCATCATCTCAAACTTTGGAACAAAACTCATCATCTCGTATTTGTAGAATAAAAGTTTCATGCGTAGAAGTCCCTCTATTAAAATGGAGAAATTCTAAACAGACACAATCTCTACGGAGCGAATATTTTCATCATTCTCATGAATAAAATCATATTCATGATCAGAAAATAAGTCTGCCTCATCCATGCACGATCCTGCCATCACAAACAAAACAACAGCAGCAATAGCCAAGTGCATAGGTGTTATTAATCTACAATGCCTTACATATTATAACCCGATGTGTATTAAGTACAACAAACAACCAGGCATCATCTAAATCCATCTCTTGAGATCATTTTGGGATATAATAGGCTAATAACAATGCAACATGAGAAGTAATTTAATGCAGAGAAGACTTACTCTCTGGTTGTGATAGAAAGGGTCGATGTCCTCGAGCGGGGTGGAGGCGAGCTCGCCGGGAAAGGAGCCCTGCATGCGCACGGGCAGCGGCAGGCCCTGCTCCAGCGTCGCGTCCGGCTGCGGGCCCTCGTCCTCATCATCGTCATCGTAGCGCACCTACATGCAAGGAGGTTGCATTACATTTTCACAAAATCAAGGAAATTGTATGTATGTTATTGCATGTTGCAATTTGCAATTGGATCGCTGGCTGAATCTGCGTTGATTACAAATATTTTTCATTTGTGTGTGGGTGAAAAATGTTAAGATGTGTTAAATGTAATATAACCACTGTTATTGTAAGGTTTTTCGTTTTTATGGTAAGTTTTATTGTTAAAGGTAATCTCACTCAATCGCACAGTTGAATATTGAAGCTGTTTTAGGTGTTATATTGATAAAGGTTAACAAGTTTCAAATGTTACAATAAAGTTACCTCGTATTTGTAACGTATTGTTGGTATAGTTTTGAATTTTTATGATAATATTTATTCACATGACTCTTGGCGCTCCTTAAAAAAAGGTTTATGCATGCACCATATCACCCTGACTTTGCATCCTTAGATTTTCACTTGTTTCGGTTTCTTCAGAATTCTTTAGGCAGAGTAAGCTTGACATCAAGAGAGTACTGTTAAAACTACTTGTCGCAATTTTTTGATAAAAATCCTAAAATTTCTACAGCAACGAAATCATGTCCCCCTACCTATAAGATACTAACAAGTTATCCAATAAAACATCACATATAATATATTCTTAATGTATATAAACTTTAAATAACAATTATTGAATTTGTATACGAAATACGAAGAAACTTTTTACCCGACCTTGTATAACAAGGTCGTGATGCTGTTCTTATCCGCCATTAGAAGTTATCTTATATATTTAAAGAATTATACTTTCATAAACTTTTCAATCAATTTTATCATTCAAACTTGAATAACCTGTACTTTATTTAAAATAGCAAAGTCAATTAGTTATACTCGTAAATTATTCCTAAACTTGCTAAATTCATCTCACAAGTTTGTCGTCTCTCAATGTCTTCGAACATGCTAACGCTCCATCTGTTGTTGAGCTATTCGGTGTAACTCGGTCTTATATTTATATTTTGAGCTTATTTGTAAAGTGCTTAACAATACAAAGTATGTTGTGTTAACTAGCTTGTTTCATGAAGGCATTTAAGCTATACCATATCTATATTGTATTACTTTTTTGTGTGCGGCGTTACTGGCATATAATGAAGCGTAGACCAATCAATATACGTTTAAAGGCCTGTTTCAGACTCACTTCAAGAAACCTGTACGTCGAGCTTTTTGATATTTGATATCGCTTAAGATTTTATGAATCTCACAGATGACGAAACGTGTTGGAAAGCACGTTAGATAGTAGGCTATGTCAACACAGATAAGGTTGAATTGACTACGCAAGCTTCCTGAGGCGTTGTTTCCGGCGTTGGCTTTGAATCAGGCCTTTTGTTACCGATGCGAATAATCAATAGACATTTGCAAACTATTTTGCCGTTTGAAGCATGAGTGAATCAGAGACATTCATCGATTTACTTTCGAAAATGTATTCACTGGAGGTAGTGACTAGCGCAAGCTCAGATACAAAACGCTTCAAGAACATGTACATGTAGTGGCGTCAAGTGTCATTGTTATTGTTACTAATTGCTAGGTGATGCCGATGCCACCGTGCTAGTCCTAGGTTCTAGATGACGTAAAATGATGGTGTAGCGAACATGACCCAGTACTGTGCAATGCTTGAATACATGATGGTGATGTTTTGTGCTGGTGTAAGATATTTCCTGCTAGATATGTCCTACTTACTTAAGATCGGTTAAAAGTAAATTGCTCTCGACAAATCTAATAAACGCTCTGTGGGAGCAAGCGAGGATTCCAATTTTAAATTAATTTGAAGTCAGGTAATGGCACATTTACTAGGATACAAATACTACACGCTTAATTTAATTCTATCACACCGGGTTCAAGGCTCGCTAAGGGCTTTGCTATCATCTAAATGGGTTCATTAGGAATTGACAACAGCTGTAGCTAGGGGATGCCTTTGTTTAGTTATACCTGTAATTTACTCCATAATATCACAGATTACTTTAAAATTCGCAAATTTTGAATCGCTCACAACTTCGAGGGTGAAGACTTCACCAGTAATACAGGTTGATGCAAATAAACATGATAAGCCTTCGTTTAACTACGGCAAGTTCAGTTGTTACAAAGCTTCAGTAACAGCTAAACTTGTGATATTTTGTTAGAATACTTTTGCCGACAAAGCGATGTGTTAGGAATGCGCTGTATGCATTAAATGCACAAATCAGAATGCAACACAAGTTATCGCACTGAGTAAAGTGGCGCCAATGGTTTTATTTGCAGTGTCTGCTGTAAAAATGAATTTCGATTCAAGCGATAACTTGCTGTTTTAATAAATATATATACTTCTCTAAAAACGAGCTGTTTAAAGGTAAAAGGGGCAAGCAAGAATATCTTACTTCTTTTTTCTTTTTCGTCCGCCCCAAATCGTTCTGGAAGAGTTTAAAAATTATCCGTCAGAGTTGTATAAACAATACATGTTGAAGTTGAGCCTTTGAAAGTTTCTTGTACTTAGCTAAATTCACTTCAAAGGTGCCACCAAACTAGTGATAGAAAGATAAATCTTAGTGCTGACAAACTTCCGAATCATGTGTCGATAACTCTTCGTGTTTTCACTCATCACTTCATCGCCACACTTGTAACTAAAGTAAAGTGAACATTCTTAAAATTACCACATAACAGTCGGTTTACACGAGTTGTAGTATCCGAAAATTGGTTGTTTAAAAATTTAAGTCCAATGTAGGAGGTACCAGTAGATAAAGCAAGTATATATATTCTCCTCAGCCGATTCCGGCCATGGCGACTGCTTACTACTCCTAGGCCGGGTTGTGGCGTTCGTGCGCCCTAATATGGCTAACATAGCCGATCTTAGCGGCAAATTCCCGCGCACAGTGGGGGCACGTGAGAAACACGCCGTTCACAAAGTTGTAGTTTATAGCCGATGGTGGTCGGGATTTTATAAGCAAGTAATTAGCAAGTAATGATAATCTAGGTCATCCTTTGTGTCTGGATGATCTAGGTCATCGTCACTTTAGCCAACCATAGAATTTATTTCCCGCGGTACTATCGCTTAGCACTACTAGTAGTGCCAAAGGTAACTTTCTCTCGCGTGACATCAGTACCCGAGGTGGTGAAACAAACGATAGACTTGAGTTAAGCGAGCGAAGAGAGCGATAATAGGTTCGTTAGGTTTGATGATAATACTATCGAAAATGTCTCTTAGTTGGCGGATCCGACAGTTAACCGGTAGTGTCACGGTAGAGAAAAATTACCTTTGGCACTACTAGTAGTGGGAGATAAACGAATCATAGCATTTATGATATAAGAGTACGTGCAAATCGAGGACTGTGATATTACTCGGAACGTTGAGGTGGGTAATCCTAGTACACTTGAATGTGGTGTCCAATCACAAGAGTCGGACTAGTACTCGGTAAAAGTCTATCGTGTTAACGCGGGCTGCATAAAGGTAAACTAAACTCGTGTAAACCAGTAATAACAACCAGAAAAGGACAAACACCTGGCTTTATACCCAAAAATTTGGTTAATACCTGGTTTTCCTCCTGATTTATATTTAAATTCTCATCCAAGAGGTCGAAAAATAGGTTTTAATCAGGGTAAACCGCTAAAAACCCATTTATTTAGTTAAAGCCAGGTTTTTATCCAGGTGAGATATCATTTAGGTTTTTGCCCATCCCCAATCACAATTACAGCTATCCCTTTCTCACCTCCCCTTCCGCTCGCTTTTTCTCGAGCTCCTTTTGCTTGGCATGTTCCTCGGCGATGCGGGCCTCGATAGCGGCTAGAGACTCGCGTGTGAACGGGCGGAACAAGCTTCGTTCTTCCTCGCTGATCGAGTCCAAGTCCTCGGACATTGTCTATCGAACTCCCACCGAGTGAACTGCCTACTGTGGAAAAAAACATTTCGTTAAGCCAGAACGGTAGGTTCAAATGAAATTATTTATTAGTAACCTATATTTAAAAAAAGTCTTTTTCGTGATTTTGAACAACTATCCTCAAGGGACCCAAGGGTTTATTCGCAATAATTTGAAATTTTCAATCTTTCCATATGAAACTCGGTCGCGTATTTAGAAAGTCTAACATATTTAAGTCCAGGCACGGACATTATCGCATTAGGTTTTCTTTTCAAAAATATCAAGCCTAAGAGGTTTCATTTCAAATTAGATTCTGGCGCGAGCCGAGCGAGCGAAGCGATCTATCGCGTCAACCTAAAGTTACCTTCGTAAGCCCTCTTCCATCTTCGGCATCATCGTCACTTACCATTAGGTGAGATGATGCCAAGGGCTTACCAATTGTGAATAAACCCTACCTAACTAAAATTGAAGGTATAGGTTAAAGTTAGGCTAAGCTAAACTAATACATAAACTTGACCCGCCAAAACTGAAACCATGTAGGCTTTGTTGCATATTAAAAAAAATCGAGCGAGACCTACACTACTCGCATATGATGTGTAACATGTGACAAAATACTTTATAAAAGGACGGCAAAGATACGGCAGACTAGGCTGTATGGTCATAGATACCTTTGCCTTTTCCGCGCTTTTAAAGCCTGAAAAAACGCGACTCCCTGTTACACATTTCCGTCCCACGGGACACATTTCCGTCCCATTTCACAAAATCACTCCCACAAATTGCAGGAAAGTGAGAGCAAAGATGTTACACATCAAAAAAACTTAATACAATATGGTCCGTGTCTGTACTGTAAAGTATTAGTCTTTATAAACTAACAACCCAATCAGCATTGCAGTTTTGTATAAAATTTTAATTACAGGAAAGCACGAAATACTAAATTTTACAATAAGGGCTACTAACCCGCACTAGGCCCGCGTGGTCGACTAAGGCCCGATCACCCTAATTCAGGGAAGGCTCGAGCCCCTCGGTGGGGACGTATATATGAGCTGATATGATGATGTGGAGTAGAGCGAACCAGTTGGACCTGAATGTGTCCAAATGTAAAATAATGAGCTTCTCTCGGTCGAAAAATCCTATTTTATCTAATTATTACCTAGGAGATTTTAAAATCGACCGTGTTGATAATATTAAGGACTTAGGACTAACACTTGACTGTCAGCTAACTTTCCGGGACCATATACTAGCAACTTGTAAAAAAGCGAATCAAATGTTGGGATTCATTATTCGAACGGCCTCTCAATTTCATGACATTAAAGTTGCCTTGGTACTCTACAATGCGTTTGTTCGTAGTAGATTGGAATACAATGCGTCTATATGGGATCCAAAAGAAAAAAAGTACTCTCTTGTACTTGAAAAAGTGCAGAAAAAGTTTAGCCGATTCATATACAAGAGGATGTATGGATTCTATCCATACATGTACCCCTCTCTCTTTGTGTATGGTATGGTGGGATTGAACTCCCTTGCTCTGCGACGCAAAATGATGCTCATCACCCACTATTGCCAATTACTACGCGGTAAAGTGGATAGCCCGTCGGTGCTCTCGTCCATGAGGTTGTTCGTCCCTGAGCGCTGCGTGCGCGGCGCGGGGCGCGCGGGCCGCCGGGCGCGCTGGCTGTTCGCGCTGCCCCGGGATGGGGCCGTCCGCACACAACACGCCTCCAACGCACCCACTACCAGAGCCATAGCTCTTTTAAATGACTTTAATGACAAAGTCCAGGAAGCCGATGTATTTGCTGACGGATGGGCATTATTATTACATAAAATCATATATTTTTTAAATTTATTGTAAATAATTATAAGTATAGACTATTGACATTTTATTTTATATTATTAGAACATAACATTTTGCATGAAAAACTATTCTATTTATATAATGTAAGTTCTCTGACTTGGTTAGCGCTTTGGTGTAAACTGTAAGCTGGCCATGTATTTTTGATAAATAAATAAATAAATGTGCGACAATAAGGGCAGAGAAATAAGCAACTTAATTAACTGACTAAATAATAATAATAAATGCTAAATTATTATTCTATACTTAAATAGTAACTATTATATATATACAAAAATAACTATATACTAATACATATTTAAATTTCATAGATAAACTACAAAATAAAATAACACCTATACCAAATTCGTACAATTACAAAATGGCGAAGTTTAGTTAGGTTAGTGCTTTATTTCATTATAGAATCAATGTATCCCTTAATTAACAAACATTAAATAATTACCCTCATATCAAACGTATTGTAATCCTCGGGGTTCCCAAACGACCGCACCTAAAACAAGCCTCTTCCTCTCCTTCTAATAATGCGAATTACGCGAAACATTTAGCTTTCCGCAATCGCTTGTAATGCTTTGTTTGTTTTGAACTAGAGGGACGAAGTAGGCCAACTAGGCCAAGGCTCCACTCACTTCTGCATTCTATACATTGTTTTGACTACTGTATGTGGTTGGGATTAGTTTTTGCGGTCGTAAAAATGTTTTCCAATTTTACCCAAAAAAAACATATCTGCCAAAAACATCCTTCCGTCCGTCACCCTATCCCTAGCGGCTTAACCAATTGGTCCGATTGACGTCACATTTTGAAATTAAGAGCTTTGTCATTAGATTCTGAGCAGCTTCTGGTTGGGTTCCCATTTAAGGTTAGATGCCATAATATAGCAAAAATAAAAAATGCAAAAATCTCCAAAATGGTAATAACTATTTTGATGAAACTTTGCAAGTATTATAAGTACTAACTATTATTGATGTAAGTGGCAGTATCGGTTAATCTGGCAAACATCGGCTAAGGCTTCCATACATCCGCAATTTTAATATGCGACTGTACAATTTATTTTTTCAGTGTTTTAACGTAAATAGTTTAAAATAAAACATAAAATCCTTACTATATAATATTATTACTTAATATTATAAATGTGAAAATGTGTTTGTTTATTTGTTTGTTTGTTACCTTTTCACGCTTCAAAACCTTGACCAATCTTAATAAAATTTGGCATGCAAGTAGCCTGTGTCACTGGGAAGGACATAGGCTACTTTTTATCCCGTGAAAATAGCATAGTCCGATGTAGTTCCTGAGGAAACTGAAAAAATACTCTTTTTTTGCTTAATTACTTTAATATCGCAACGGAACAATTGATCGTTGTGATTTTTTGCACAGAAATGGTTGAAGAGGACGAACATAAAATAAAATAATTTAATAATTAAAGGCAGTTATAAAAACGATGTCCATGCGGTCGAAACCGCGGGCAGAAGCTAGTATTAAGTGTAAAAGGCAGGCAGTAAGAAACTGAATAACTACGTCAAAGGAATTCGTGCCCCCAACGCTTCGACTACTTACTTCGAAATGAATGAAGTGGGTAGTTTGTCTGTTGAAACTTTGAAGCCGCGACTTCCTCTTGTAGTTTTTTTTTTAAATTTTGTATATTTGTTACTTTTTATTAAGCTATTGCAAAGCTTTTATCGCGAGCTTTGAGGGGACCGAATCAAAAAATTTCCTAACGAAAATAAAACCTGACACCCCACAAAAAAAATATATTGAGTTCTAAAAAACCTACAGTGCCATCTATCTATCCCTCATGATGATGATGATGATGATGATGATGACGATGACGATGACGATGTCGATGATTATGACGATGTCGATGACGATGACGATGGCGATGGCGATGGCGATTGATGATGGCGATTGATGATGGCGATTGATGGTGGCGATTGATGATGGCGATTGATGATTATGATGATGAATTTTCTTAGTGTTAATTTATTACATAAACATCCCGCGCCCCAAGGACTATATGGTACTGGTAAATACTGCATAAATAAAAAATAAATAAATAATTATAATTGCATAAGTTGATAAAAAATGCTATGCAATAGCTTTACCGCGGCAGTCCCCGTGTGCCACACGTCTTTTTATTTTTAATTTTGACCATATTCTATTTTTATTAAATTGCTCTAATTTTATTTGTTTAAAATTTAGTTTTTAAATGAATTTTATATTTAGCGTCGGTGGCTCAACCGGTAACGACTCGGTCCTCCTAACCAGAGGTGCCGGGTTCAAATCCGGACGGCCAATGTACCAATGAGTTATCGAAACTTACGTACATATACTCACCGATTGCTTTAACGGTGAAGGAAAACATCGTGAGGAAACTTACACACACCTGCGAAGAAACTTGAAGGTTATGTGTGAAGACGACTAACCCGCACTGGGCCCGCGTGGTTGACTAAGGCCCGATCGCCCTAATTCAGGGTAGGCTCGAGCCTCTCCGTGGGGACGTATATGAGCTGATATGATGATGATGATGAAATGAATTTTTTTTTATTGTGAAAATGATAAATTCAAATTTTATGTTCTGTATATTTTATGTTATATAAACTTATGTCTATCTATGTCTTTATCTATGATATATGATTTTTTGTTATTATTTTTGAGACATTCTATGATCCAAAGTAGTTTAATATTCATTAAATGAGTTATTTCTTTTCTATCTAACACTGAATACCTATATTAGAAGAACAATGTCTTAAATTTGAGAATTAAACTTTAAACCGCCTTCATGGCATTATGGTCAGCCCATTAGCTTCATGCCATGAGGTCGCAGGCCTAACTCCGAGTCTAACTTTGTAAGACTCGATTTGGTTGGTAGTAGAGCATTTTCTAAGCCTGATTGGATTTAACTAGTTAGTCTACCAGCATCTTATCTAAGTCTTGCCGCTAAACATCAATGTTATTAGCATGTAGGTAAAATATCCCGTTCCCCATTGTGTTGGAGAATCTTGGTAAGCCCGCCACCAATTTCCATCTCCGGCATCATCGTCTTTTACCATCACGTAAGATACAGTATACTCAAGGATAATTAAGTATTAGTCAGATTTTTGGGGGACATGGTTATTTTTCGCATATTTGTTCGGCATTCAAAAACTACGAGGTGTGAAATGAAATAAAACATTGTTTTAGAATGGAGCACTTTAATTTGGAACCCTGAATGACTCCTTTCTATCCATTTTAAATTAACCCCCCCCCCCTATTTTAGACCCTAATTTGAGTACAATATTTAATGTTTTAAAAATTATTTTAATTTTTGTTTAGTTGGGTTTGTAACAGACAATCTCAGGAAATAATAACGTTTTAGTGGTTGCCGTATAAACTGAGATAGTTTTTTTTAAATTCACCTACTTTTGAGGTTTGTCGATGTTATACTTTACGAAATAACCAATCGATTGTGTTCAAGTTCCATAATAATTTAGTGCTAAAACTGGTGCTAAAATGCTAGGATCACAATCGTTTTCAAGCCGACCACAGATACTGCGAAGACTAATTCCGAATATTTTACAAATCACAGTAATCTATTATCTTTGTTCAATATGGTATTTAATTTTTTTCTTGTTTCACTAAAGTTTGCGAATAGTAGCAAAACCGCTAAAATCGTAAAATCGATTTCAGCCGGGTTACCCCCGTATCGAAAAGCCGAACGAAAGACGTTCAATTACAAAAGTTTTATTGCAACTCGTCAGCCAGTAATTTTCAGAAAACCGCGCACATATGAATATAAAAAGAATAATAATAATAATATATAAAAAGCGTCGGTGGCTCAACCGGTAACGACTCGGTCCATCTAACCAGAGGTACCGGGTTCAAATCTGGACGGCCAATGTACCAATTAGTTTTTCAAAAACTTACGTACATATACTTACCGATTGCTTTAACGGTGAAGGAAAACATCGTGAGGAAACCTGCACACGCCTGCGAAGAAACTCGAAGGTTGTGTGTGAAGTCGACCAACCCGCACTGGGTCCGCGTGGTCGACTAAGGCCTAATCGCCCTGATTCAGGGTAGGCTCGAGCCCCTTGGTTGGGAAGTATATGAGCTGATATAATAATGAATATATTTACATACAAACATACATACAGACGGTTTTTTAAGTGACGATACGACTCAAAATCTTCTGAGAAAAATGTCTTAATCATAACTACAAGAAAAATACCTAGGTACAATCATTTTTAGGGTTCCATACCCAAAGGGTAAAAACGGTACTCTATTACTAAGAGTAGTTCGTGTCCGTCCGTCTGTCCGTCTGTCACCAGGCTGTATTCCATGAACCGTGATAGCTAGACAGTTGAAATTTTCACCGATGATGTATTTCTGTGGCCGCTATAACAACAAATACAAAAAAATAGAAAAACTGAGTCTCCGTACAAAAAACGTGTTTTTTTTAAACGTGAAGAAACAAGCGCCATCTAGTATGATAGTACCGAACTGAAGAAACTAGCGCCATCTAGTATGATGGTACGGAACCCTATGTGTGCGGTTCTGACTCGCACTTGGCCGGTTTTATTTGTAAATAAAAGCAATAGTAGAATCTGTATAAGTTGTAGGAACTACTTGCTATTGTTTCGTTTTCCTTTGAATCCGTTGCTACAAGTACAAGTTGGCACTTAAATAAACTTGACTTTTACGACTCAAGGACACTAGAAATGTACCCGAGAAGTTACAACGTTATAGTTACAAGGTTTAATATTCATATTAACTATTACGTTATAACTTCAAAAGCAATAGCATTGAGCAGAATATAAATTCTTTAAAACTTGTGCCGTTCAGCATAGTTGTTATAAAAGAAATACGTTTATTGGTTCCTGTATGTATCTTATCTAAGGTTCCAGTAACACCAAACCAAAATACATAATTTTGGTAAATAAATAATAAAAAAAAACATGAAAATTCTTATGCCCTTTATGAGAACGTTTTAAATATTATAAATGCCTTTAGGAGAAGCAACTTACTGAGTTTTTATTTTAATTCACAATTGGTAAGCCCTTGGCATCATCTCACCCGATAACCGTGACGATGATGCCCAAGATAGAAGTGGGCTTACCAAGATTCCCCAACGCAATAGGGAACTGGCTATCTTATCTTCAAGCCGGAACACAAAAATGATGGGAACATTGATGTTTGGCGGCAAGGCTTAGATAAGATAGAGCTTAAAAGGCCCTTCCACCAACCAAACCGGGTATTACAAAGTTAAACTCCGCCGGGGATCAAACCCGCGACCTCCTGATGTGAAGCTTATAGATTGAACTATTACGCCACGATCATATTTTATCTACACAAATCGATCAGTTGATTAACTGTCTTTTTACAAAGAGTTCATTATAGGAGAATTCATCGAAGTTGAAAAATAAAACTCGTTCAATTTCTGCCAGTTCTGGTTGGTTCAAAATAATCCTGTGTTCCGAAAGATGTGGAGACTATAAAAACGTATCATCAACAGCATGTAGAGACTACAAAAACCTATAATCAACAACATGTATAGACTACAAAAACGTATAATCAACAGCATGTAGAGACTACAAAAACGTATAATCAACAACATGTATTGACTACCAAAACGTATAATCAACAGCATGTAGGGACTACAAAAACGTATAATCAACAGCATGTGGAGACTACAAAAACGTATAATCAACAGCATATGGAGACTACAAAAATGTATAAACAACAACATGTAGAGATTACAAAAACGTATAATCAACAGTATTTGGAGACTCAAAAACGTATAGTCATCAGCATGTAGAAACTACAAAAAATGAAAGTAGTAAAGTAGAGACAAGCAATATTAATATTGAGCGGATTGATTCAAAAAGGAAATTTCAAACAAAAATTGACGTTGTATGGGGGTTGGCCTTTATCACATTTCGCTAGAATAACCAATAACACATTTAATAGAAAACTATTAATGGTAACTACTTGCAAAGTTTAATCAAAATCGTTTAAGCCATTTTGAGATTTTTTATTTTTTTGTTGTATGGCAGCTACAATCCAGCCAGAAGCTAATCAAAAACTATGAAAAAACACCATAAAACTCTTAATTTTAGAATTGTATGTCAATTATGTATGTATGTCGATCGCCCTTATTCAAGGTAGTCTCGAGCCCCTCGGTGGGTACGTATATGAGCTGATATGAATAGTACAATTGTTTTAGCCTGAAGGACGGGCGGACGGACGTTTTTAGAAAACATGTTTATTTTTATGTTATGTTATAATGTGTCCAAGGAAGTGGTTGGATAATGATTACTTAACAAAACGTGTGAATTGTGAACAAACGAGAATAACAGATATTTGAATAAAAACTTAAAGAAGATAAATGTCGATTAAGTATGAAAAAAAAAATTCGATCGAGACCTACAGTACTCGCATATGATGTGTAACATGTGACAAAATACTTTAGGTTAGTTAGATTTGATGACGATATTGTACCTGGGTGGCGGATCTGACAGTAACGAAAAAAACCGACCAAGTGCGAGTCGGACTCTCGTTGTTACACATTTCCGTCCCATGTTACACATTTCCGTCCCATTTCACGAAATCACTCCCACAAATTGCAGGAAAGCGAGAGCAAAGATGTTACACATCAATTATATCGGACAAATAAAAAAAGAAAAATTCAACCACCAATAAATACCAACAATCAATATTGAGTAATGCTGAGCGACGAATGTCCAACTCTATCTATGCCTCACAGCAGCAATGTTTTCCGTAGAACGGCGGAGGTGGACACGCTCTAATGCAGCGGTTCTCAAACTTTTTTTAGCGACAAAGCCCTTTTGCAAGACTAAATATTTGATGGAGCCTTAAAGAAAACTAAGATAAAATAAGCAAAATCGTGTTTTTTTGCTTTCAGTTTGTCGTTGTGCCCACTTGCGCCAATTATAATAACTCCTTTTTTTTAATTACCACCCTCGACCGTTAAACAGTAAACTATTATCTTTTCAGTGGTTAAACTTGAATAACTCGAAACCAATATATAAGTTTTTCGTTATTTTGATTTAGATTTTGAAACTTCTACTTTTGTAGAGTTATTTATGATGCTACATATCACTTAATTTTTGCCTAATAAGTGACATCACTTTTGTACGTAGGCGGCTTTTTATATTTCTTTGGCGGAGCCCACGCAGAGGCCTTACGGAGCCCTAAATTTTGAGTATGGCTGCTCTAATGTTTTTCTATTCTGTACGGAACCAGTTTCCTCAAATTTGGTGAATAAATTTGTTACTGCAGTAGCAGAAGGTGCATTGTTCATACCAAACCCTGCGTGAACTTTTCTGTTTCTGTACAAGTATCCCAATGAAAGGTTTTCACAATTAAAGTTCGTTGCTCAACTTTGTACTGCTCCATTTGAATAAACCGCAGAATGTCAACATTACAGTTACCAGCCTGGAAATAAAATAGGCCTGACAAATAAAAAAGTTAATTAAAATCCAACAACTTCTTTGGACACCTTTACTTTTGAACACTGAAAACATATTTTGAGTAAAAATATCAAAAAAAAAACAACGACAACAATACTTTATTTCGCTGCGCTCGGTCGCTAGAAAGTAAAAAATACTAGCGTCTTTAAAACGACCGCTGATCTCAATAATTTACACTGCGTAGCCCGTCGTCGTAGCGTCGTAATGACTACGAGGGCTACGACTGCTACGAGGTAATAAACACGGCAATGCTTTCAGCACTCGTAACAAAATATCATTAATTTTAGAAGACGGAGTTTTGTGTTAAAAAAAATATAATGAAACTCGTGTAGGTTTGTAAATAATGTTAAGTACTGAATTTACAGATTTACTTCTAGTTTTGGTGATCATTTTGTGTCTCAGTCATGCTACCATTAAAAAACCTAGAATGTATTTTAAAGGATTTTATACTTTATCTGCTCAAAATAGCCCGACCATTTCCGACTAACCATAACCAAACACCTACTAACGGTTACCCAATCACCTTCCAAGAGTGATCCGACCACCTGACAACGGTGATTCGACCACCTGCCAACAGTGATCCGACCACCTTCTTACAGTGGTGGTCGGGCTACCATCTAAGAGTGATTTGGTCACCTGCTAACAGTGCCCGACAAATTTGTAAAAGCAACCCAACACCTAATTTCTAAAATCAACTCGACCACCTTCTCAACACTGATCTGACCTGCAACTCACCTGCTAACAGTGACTGGGCGGGTGCGTGTGGTGCGGGAGCGCGCGTCCCAGCTGCCCGCGCCCCCTGTCTCCCACCGACCACCTACGGGCGGACCGCCCTTCTGCAGAAAAAAAAAACATTAGTTAGAACAGCGATTGAAAAGTTTACACAAAATACGGGGGGCTGGAGTAAGAAATTCAAAGTTGTTTTCGTAATAAGAAAAAGAGAAGCAAAAACAATTTGGGGACGCGAGTGAAAAGGCATTACTTGAGTTTGCGTGTACCATCCTCGATTAAATCATCACTTTCCATCAGTTGAGATGTACTCTTAGTCAAACGCACTCAAATTTATAATTAAAAAAAGTCATCTCTCCTCTTTTGTTTTGATGGATAATCTCTGGATTTAAGCAATAAAGTAAATAAAGTTTTATAAGCCTTTGGACTTCAAAGTTTGCGTCAATAATGTAAAATATTTCAATTATTCAAGCCAGAAGAATTTTCATTTTAAAAATACGGCTCAAAATAATTTTAGCGCCTTGTTGTCTGTCTCAGAATTATTTATCTCCTAGATTTGAATATCTTCAGATAGACCTGCTCGCAAATGGAGAAAGTTAGCCAGATGTGGTTGAATATTAATGAAAATTGCTGCATTAAAACTTTGTTGAAGAATTCGGGACTCTTGCTTTAACCGCCAAGACTGAAGAGAACGGGTGCCCTAGAAAAGTCTGCGAAGGGGAGAGATCGATAATTTGACCTCGACGTGACTTTTAATAAGTCATTAACTGTAGGGCTAAAGGTATCATATTTTGGTGTCATATATCAGCTCATATACGTCCCCACCGAGGGGCTCGAGCCTACCCTGAATCAGGGCGATTAGGCCTTAGTCGACCACGCGGGCCCAGTGCGGGTTGGTCGACTTCACACACAACCTTCGAGTTTCTCCGCAGGCCTGTGCAGGTTTCCTCACGATGTTTTCCTTCACCGTTAAAGCAATCGGTAAGTATGTACGTAAGTTTTTGAAAAACTCATTGGTACATTGGCCGTCCAGATTTGAACCCGGTACCTCTGGTTAGATGGACCGAGTCGTTACCGGTTGAGCCACCGACGCTTTTTTATTTTTTTACATATTTTGGTGTAAATGTAGGATATTTGAACCTACAACCGTAGATAACAAAGTAAGGAAGGGGGGGAGTTCCACTAAGCAAAGCAAATTCGTGAAAGCGTAGCTAGATTATCCTTCTCAACTTTTTCTCCTAAATCTTACAACAGTTGAGACATTTTAAGAGCAGGGATAGGAATCTTCGGCTACTGATCAATAAATCTTCAATTTTTTTCTTATTATTTTGTTATAGAAACCTGAGCTGAAATAGATTATACCTAAGCACCGTGTTTGGAAATAATCAAATGAATTGCAACGCCTATCACGCGCGTGCGCGAGCCACGACAGACATATTGGTAAGTCACGTCCTATATGACTTATGATATGTTTTGTGTTTTCACATTACTGCTTTTCCTCCTTTATTTCTAACGTTATTTTTTTTGTTATTGGTACAATGGTCAAGATAGAGGCAAATGAATGACACGAGACTAAGAGAGGTTGGCGGTCTACTATGAATTACAAGGAAAACATGGTCTTAATCAGCAATACAACATCAAATAGTCCATGAGTCTTAAACATTATACATAAAACAAGTTAATTTATTGCATATGTTATATACATTTGTCAAACATACAAATTCTAAAATAGCCCTAACCACTCGCCACAGAGTGGTTGGCTAGTAATATGTAACTACTCCGGAGGGTAGTTTGTTCCCGGTTTTAGTTAAAGTTTACTGTAAAATATTCCTTTTTATGTATTACTTTCTCTTAGTTGTTATCTGCTTTTATCTTGTTTAAGACTCATGGATTATTTGATATTGCATTGCTGACCAAGACCATTTGTTCCTTGTAGTACATGGTTTACCACCAACTTCTCTCATCGGTGTTCTCACTGTGACTTAGTTTCGTGTCATTCAGTTGCCGCCATCTTGACCATTCTACCAATCACACAGCTATAAACGTTAAAAAACCGACTTCCATCGCAACAACTTTGTACATTTTTGCATTATTATTTTTGGTTTTTGTTTATTTTCCAATAAAGTACTACGGCGATTTTGATAAAATTTATATGGAACCACACGGGAAGCTTTCAAATAAAAAAAAACGTAAAAATCGGTTCACCCAGTTAAAAGTTCTGCGGTAACACACATAAATAAATAGAATTAAAAAAAAACTAAAAAACACGCTTTTAAAGCACTTCGAACTATGCCATATTTTTCGTCTATCGAGCAACCCACACTTTTTCACAATAATACTAGTAATTTGTTAATTATTATTTTCAACTTATATTAAGAATTATTTTTTACTTTTAAGTTCGAAGTGCTTTAAAAGCATGTTTTTTGTTTTTTTAAACTCTATTTATTTTTTATTTTTTAGTTCAAACTGTAATCATTATATTGTCGCTGATTCTTGATAAGTCTACAAAGTTTGAATTAAATCTGTCCGTTTAAAGTGGGTCAAAATCGAGTCCAAAGGAGTCGGTTACATACAAACATACAGGTGAAGCTAATAAAAGCGTAATAATAAAAAACATACAGTCGAATTGAGAACGTCCTCCTTTTTGGAAGTCGGTTGAAAAGAGGAAAGGCAGTAATGTTACAACACAAAACATATCATAAGTGATAAAGGACGTGACTTATCAATTTGTCTGTCGTGGTTCGCGCACACGCGGGTAACCGTCTGTCTTCACCATATTCCAATGTATCGATTCCATTGTCAATTGCATTCCGGTTTTGTCTCGGAAAAGTGACATTAACATTTCGTTCACACAAGAAATTATTTTCCTTTAAGCCTTTAAACTAAAATAAAAAGTCTTGTCAATGTATATAATTATGTGTTTTTATGAAAATTCCCCTTACAAACTTTACTGGGCAGTGCGTGACCTAGGGCGTATCTGTGTCATCATCATATCAGCCGAAAAACGTCCACTGCTGGACAAAGGCCTCCCCCAAGGATTTCCACGACAACCGGTCCTGCGCTGCTCACATCCAGCGGCTTCCCGCGATCTTCACCAGGTCGTCGGTCCACCGCGTGGGAGATCTGCCTACGATACGTTTTCTGGTGCGCAGTCGCTACTTGTATCTGTCTGCACCATAGATATCTTCATAAATTACTTAACGTTTGTTTTTTTCTGCTTTGACAAACCTCCAGTTCTAAATAGGACAAATCATTTAGATAGCGACAAAGTAGGAAGGAATAAAAGATAAGCAAACATTACCTGTCGTCCAGGAGAGCAGTGTGATCGCGGCTACCAGAGGGATGAAAGTTACCACGTGATTGCTGATAGGGACAGCCAGCAAATGGGCGAGATTTTTCATGTCCGACCTGAAACAAACATCATGCTGTATACACAGTTTAATTTATATTAGTGCAGAGGAGAGTGACACGAGTTGCTTGCACTTGGACAACGTATCGGTAGACACTGTGATTTTCTGTCATTTTATTTTGGTAGATGACTTCATTAAAAATAAATTAAGAAACATTATAATGTTCTTTAAATAACCTAATGTATTTAAAAACCGGTTGTCTGTAAAATCCGTTTTTGTAACAAGTACCCTTCCAAGTCCTCTTTTGTGTTTCCTCACAGAGAATCGAGGTACCTAGTACTTTTAATCCATTGACACACTTGTTTGATCGTTCGTCCGTCCGTCCGTCCAAGTCCAAGTAGAAGGACAGTTACTTGTACAACTTTCGCTTGCATGCTCGTCTCAGGCGTAACGTGACAATGACGTCACACTTTTCACACTTTGTCGTCTATGCAACCCGTGTCATCAATTTATAAGACGTTATCACGTCAAAAAAAAAATTGTAATTTTTCAAAAACTTTTATAATACTTCTTGACGTATCTTTCTATCTGATTATTTTTACGGGTCAACTCTTGCAATGGATTATAGAGCAATTTGCAAAGGTCCGATTGAGCTAAAATTTGGTAGGTATGAAGCAGTATTTTAGGTGACTTTGAAGTTGATCTAATGATGAACTTTGGAAGTGGAATTAAGGTCCCATGAACGTCAATTGCTTTTATAAAATCTAAGAAAATGCTGTGCTCCCTTTTTGATTTTAAAAACATGCACCCTCGGGCGCGATTGGCTGGTCCACGCCTCCCAAAGTTGACAAGCGACTAATATATACGATCATACTTATGTAAACGATAGGAATATATTAAAATAAAAATATACGTTTTTATTTCATATTCTTTTAAAATGTTGTATTGTTACTAAGTACTATTTATTGAAAGGAGGTATATTTAGGAAGTATTTTTAAATAACTAATTTGTTTAAACGTGTGTGCTATTTAACAGTCGAGAAGCTAAATCAAAAATTTTCAAACTACTCATTACTTATAACTACAGTGAAACCGAAAATCTATTGAGAATAGTCGGATAAATTAATGTAGTGCTCTCTTTTCTATGATCTAGTCAAACCAACATAAAAACATTAAAACTATATGTTAACGTGCAATTCAAACCAACACACACACACACACATACTTACATACACACACACACCCATACACACACACTTTTTCTTTAATTTTTTTTTTTATTTTATTTATTATAGGTAATCAACAGCTTACAATAAAAAAGTTGTAATACGATACAGTGCGGTAAAAGTAAAGCAAATAACAGATTACCCCAGAGTATAAATTAAACAGATCATTGCCAACTTAAACTATAATTTAACAATAATAATGATTTACGCACTCATGGTGCTGATGGGGCAGCCGCGCTATTGCTGTGCGGTGATGCTCGAAGACACGCGTTTATAAAAGGCACTATATTATTGCCAGTTGTGCAAAAGGTGTGCAGTACGCGGCAGCGCCAACAACAACAATCCGTAATAAGTTATAAGGATACCTACAACCCATACACACATACATTTATATTATGTCCTTTTATAAATTCCTTCACATATCTCATAAAGAACATAAATTAAGTACCTCTCTTAGTACTCTCTTTGTATGTCATGTTTGTAGCCTGGTAAAGCTTTTATTTTCGGCCGCCACGATACAGGCCTAGCCTAGTGTGGGGACCACTACTTACTCTACTCTATAATCGTTTAACTGTGTTTTTGATAATGAAATAAAAAAAAAATTATTTATTTATTTATTTTAAATAGGTTGTTAATGACAGTTGGACATAAATACTCTAAATATACATGTACAATAAAAAAGTATTCACTGACGGATAGTGATAAACAAAATCAATCATATTTAGCAAACCATATTTTTTGTATACCGATGAGACGTCTTATATTCTGATATCATCATCATCATATCAGCCTAAAAACGTATACTGCTGGACTAAGGCCTCTCCCAAGGATTTCAACGACGACCGGTCCTGCAATGCCCGCATCCATCGACTTCCCGCGATCTTCACCAGGTCGTCGGATATACACATACATAATCATAACAGCCGAAATACGTTCTCTGCTGGACAAAGGCCTTCCCCAAAGATTTATAACACATACATAATCAGCCCTATCTAAAGCCGCGTTTACACGATAATAGTCAATAGACGATGGAACTCGGATCACGAAAACCGTGTATCCAAGTGTGTCTTAGCTCACACGGACTATTGTTCGGAACATAAGTGAACTTCCTAGTTCTCCGTGGACAACTTTTCTATCATAGTTTTTTAGCAGTGTTGACTATTATTGTGAAAACGCGGCGGTAAGGTCAAACAAACATATTTTCACATTCATAATATTAGTAAGGACTATAATAGTTTCTTTATTTGTGTTCTTGTCTGCCATTTCAATTGACACTAACGCTTTCCCAGGTTTGCTGAAAAAAACTTTTTATTAAAAATAAGTAATTCCCATTGTATTATACTTTCTTGTATGTCTGTTCTATCTTCTATTTGTACAAAATAAACTTTGTACAAAGTAGATGAAATTTGGTAATAAACAAGGCCCACGGCACAGGTAAAGGAAAACAATACGAAATTGTAAATTTGTATTTATATTGCACACATTTTTTTGGTGATTACAAACTTAGATTTGCAGTTGGAGAATAAACCTTGACGGAGAACATTTTAAAGTTAAGTTTGTACTTCAATCCAATTATTGTACTCGCTGATGTTTGCAGGGTTTCGTACACAAATTTGTTTTTGCGCGGAACCCTCAGTGCGCGAGTCCGACCCACACTTGGCCGATTTTTTTACAGGAAAAATGGCAAAGCATAAATACAAAAGCCCACCCGATAGATATAACACTCAATGAATAGGTATAACGAGTTTCGAGAATTCTTAAAAAAGTGAGTCAAAAGTAGCGACAGAGAGGTCGCCTGCAAATTTAATTCGGCCCTAGGCTTTATACTGAATACTTGAAAAGGTAGGCACTTCTCACTTTGGATAGGAAGGGGCAGTGTTGTTTAAGGGTCTCGTGTGGTTATAGGGGTTTAGTACCGAGATCACTCCCTTTGAGATAGCTTAGAGCTAAGTATATGTCTGTTTCACGTCGAAAGATAAGATAGATAAGATAATCTTTATGTTAAGTAATGTGTTTACATAAAAAACTCACAACTACACAGAACAACTGTCGCGACAGGTTTAAGTCAAACGATATCGGCTCAAACAAGACATAACAAGCATGTCTTGTTTACCCATGACCGAATCATAGACACACCAGATCGTCACATCAGTGAGACTAGCGGGATTTTATAGCGTAATCAATTAAATTTGAAATAATTTTAATGACCGAGCGAGCGCGAAGCGAGAGCGTAGTGTCTCCGTTTCAGCTTGGGAAATGCTTTCGTATGTCGGGATGTCTGGCGGATGTCCGACTGTTCTCCTCTACAGGTAGGATTTCTCAACCGATTCTCGTGAAATTCTATAAACAAGTTCGATAATAACATGGATTTTTTCGACGATTCAATTTTTGGAAATTTTTCAAAATGCAGGAACCATGAGGGTTGAAAACATAAAAAATATCGTAGTTCAGCCATTTCGAGAAACTCGTGAGGTCTGTAGCTCACGGAGCCACTAGTAAAAATAATTTATTACGGGGAAAGCTAATTAATAACGTGTCAGGCCAAAAATAAGTTAAGGTACTCATAAGTTCCCTCACTGCGTTGGAAATGAGAAGACGCCAAGTGTTTACGTTGACTACGGCTGCGCGTAGCAAGTTTGTAGCTCGTAGCACAAAGTGTAGTTTACTAATCGTTGACTACGGCTGCGCGTAGCAAGTTTGTAGCTCGTAGCACAAAGTGTAGTTTACTAATCGTTGACTACTACTGCGCGTAGCAAGTTTGTAGCTCGTAGCACAAAGTGTAGTTTACTAATCGTTGACTACTACTGCGCGTAGCAAGTTTGTAGCTCGTAGCACAAAGTGTAGTTTACTAATCGTTGACTACGGCTGCGCGTAGCAAGTTTGTAGCTCGTAGCACAATTTATCGCTTTAACCTGTCAGGCCATAACGGAACCTAATGGCTCCGAGGTAAATGCTAACCCGCTCGGGGTCTAACGGAACCCATTGGCTCCCGAAGGGTGCACGCCACTTTAAGCCTTCACGGTGCATAAATACGTATCAAAGAAGGGTCGGCGTGTGCGGGCCGGCGGTGCCTGAGGGAGTATTTGCTAACATAGTAAGGTGCTTGACAGGTAATTGAAAATCCCTTATTACAAGCTTTAATTTAGATTGAAATGTTCGTATGTATGTACGTCCGCTTCTAATCTTGCGATCTATTCTAGAGCTACTTTCAGGGGTCCGATTGAGCTGAAATTGCGTATCAAGCCGTATTCCCGGTGACAATTGATTCTTTTGGAATTTTGCAGTTGATCTGATGAAGAACTCCGAAGGTGGAATCAAGGTGCCAGGATCGTTTATTGTATTCAATTCAATCATTGGAAATACTGTAACCTCTTAGCCTGTAAATTTCACTGAACCTTAAAAACTCTTTGCAAAAAAAAGCTTGTACCTTAAAGTTTTTAGGTTGTTCGAAAAGAGCTTAATTTACAAGTAAGATGCATTCGAATTTATAAAAGTACGTTATTTTAACTAAATTATAACATTAGAATAGAAATATAAAACCGGCCAAGTGCGTGTCGGACCATGCACAGAATGGGGCTCAGCTGTCCGCAGTCACAAAACTGTTTTATCCTAAAACCCGAAATATGTATGATTAGGAGTTACTAAGGCCCACTTACGAGTACATGGGTCATTTCACGTTTCTAGCTCAAACAGTTTAGAAACGCCAGGGGGAGAAGAGCTTGCTAATGACTTTGGGCGGCCTATATCTTGAAAATAACACATATGTTAAAAATTTGTTCTTAAAAAGCTGTGCTTCATTTTAAAATACATATTTAACGATACCTCACAAAAAAATTGTATGTATAGAACGCGACATCTAAATAGATTAGTGCGCAGTGTCTTATTTTCAGGTCACAATCGAAGGGGGACACGTGGGTCACGCGCACCGTAGGACGCCAGCACCCCCCGTAATCATCGCTAGACCCGCGCGCTCCCTACCTGCGCGACCGACCACTATTGTGTTCAACTTTTACGCCGCGAATAGTACTTACTTACCCTTAAAAATTTATAAGTATAAACTTATAATTATACAAAATAGAAATGCATTTTTTTTAAATGAAAAACATTGTGCCAAATGTCATGCAATTCGGCACTAAAATGTAAAAGTTATGACTGTCCATAACTGACAAACAGACAGAACTGCAGATGAAAAACTTATGAAAGATTCAGAATCATTATGTGATACTTCTGAGGAAGTTTATTTCAATCAGAATTTTCCAAATTTGAGCAAATCGGTTTTTATTTAAAGCCAGATCTACCCAAATGGCAGAAATCGGCCACAAATGGTCACACTACAAGGTGGGTGGCCAGCCCGGGAGCCCGACCGACTAACCGCCCAAACTCGACGATGACCGAACGTATGCGCGCGATGCCCGCTCCAGCGTCGACTGGCTGCCTCCCCCCTCCCTGAGAATGTATTCGCTCGCACCCGCACCCCGCCCGAGAAGGATTCATAGCCAACGTTTCGAAATAATTCGCTTTGAATATTTCGATTTGACGATCAAAAAGTATTCCACGGAAATGATCCTGAATTTTTCCCGCCAACAGAACGACGGAACGATCATATAAGTTATACCCGAACCTAAATAAAACCCTTTTTTCGTAGGGTGGAAAGTATGAAAGCATACTTATACTACACATGCAAACTTAGGAAACTGAATACGTTCCGAGGGTTGCAGACGTAGAAATTCGTAGTCATCAACATCAGCTGATATTATGTCCCCACCGAGGGGCTCGAGCCTACCCTGAATAAGGGCGATCGTGCCTTAATAGACTACGCGGGCCCAGTGCGGGTTGGTCGACTTCATACACAATCTTCGAGTTTCTGCGCAGGCATGTGCAGGTTTCCTCACGATGTTTTCCTTCAACGTAAGAGTGGCGGATAAACGTACATATGAAATCGAAATTCAAAAACACATTGGTACGTGGCAGTATTCGAACCACGACCTCCCGGACAGGGCGTAGCGGCCCTAGTCTTTACACCACCGATGCTCTTATCTTAGAAAGTCGTAGTATACGAAGATTATAAGTACCTACCAGCTCCCTTTCTTTTAAACACGAGCTACATGAACTTTTACCCTTTATTTAGTTTAGGACTTAGTGCCTACTGAGCATGACTCACATGGGACCGAAGCGCCGCCGGTTCCCAGAGGAATAATTCAGAAAATGGAGTGCACAGAGGGAGGAGTATACGCAGCAGTGAGATGATACCGTGTTCATTAAAGAGAAAGCGATTGCTTCGTGACTTGGTTGAGCGATTGTGTAGGTAGGTTTCCACCGAAAATACGTGATAGGTTTTTTCAAATGTGAGGAGGCGAATATTATTTTTGAAGTGGATACTTATTTACTCAAGAGCGTCGGTGGCGCAACTGCAAGGGCCGCTACCTCCTATCCGGGAGGTCGTGGTTCGAGTCCTACCACGTACCAATGTGTTTTCGAATTCCGATCTCAATGTACGTTTATCCGACGCTGTTACGATGAAAGAAAATATCGTGAGGAAACCTGCACACATCTGCGAAGAAACTCGAAGGTTGTGTGTGACGTTGACCAACCCGCACTGGACCCGCGTGGTCGACTCAGGCCCGATTGTCCTAGGGCAGGCTCTAGCCCCTCGGTGGGGACGTTTAAGAGCTGATGTGATGGGACTTCTTTATTGGATACCCAGTTGAGGATTTTATACGTCTCATCCCGAACACGTCTTTAGGGTTCCGCACACCCAACGGGTGACCAACGGGACCCTATTACTAATCCTCCGCTGTCTGTCCGTCTGTCAGCGGGCTATATTTCATGAACCGTAATAGATGGACAGTTAAAATTTTCACAGAATATGTATTTCTGTTGCCGCTATAACCATAAATACTAAAAATTTTAAAATGTGAAAAAATAAGGGGGTACTGCATACAAAAAAACATGTTTTTTTATAGGTTTTTTGCGGTATTTTTGATTTAGCTATATCGTAAAAACGCCAAACTTGGTGTGAGTAGAGTACTTATACTGAAGTAAAATAACAAATAATAAAAATCGGCCATGTGTGAGTCGTACCAGCGCTAAGGAGTCCGAACTGAATGACAAAAGAAGTATATTTTTGTCGCTCACGTTGATGTCTTTTGTTTGTACAATACCTATTCACAGGTATTATTGTCCTTATACTATGTAGTTGTATGGAGAGGTGTGGTGGTATGGAACCCTCGGAGTGCTAGTCCGACTCGCATTTGGCCGCAAAAATGTTACATTTTTGATCAACAATGATTTGGCATTAAGCTTTATTATTTTAGCTTTTGCAATTATCACGAAAGCAAATGCGCCGACCGCGACATGGATTCCTTCCTTCTAATTTGTTTTCTGATTATGGATTATTACGTGAATAGGCGCGATAAGAAGTAACCCGTTGCTTTTTATAAGTCTAATAATGATGATGTTGAGGACGACGTGCAATTTACCCTACCTACACGAGCTGTATCTAGAGATATTGGTTATCGTGAGTCATTCTGCAAAAGCAGGTGTAGGTACAGAACAGGTAGGTACAGGTGGATTATTACGTAAAGAGACGGGGTAAGAAGTAAACCGCTGCTTGTATAAGTCTTATGATGACGATGCTAAGGACGACGTGCCATTTACGGTACAAGGGCTGTATCTAGGGATATTGGTTACCGTGAGTCAATCTGCAAAAGCAGGTGTAGGTACAGAACAGGTAGGTACAGGTGGATTATTACGTAAAGAGGCGGGGTAAGAAGTAAACCGCTGCTTGTATAAGTCTTATGATGACGATGCTAAGGACGACGTGCCATTTACGGTACACGGGCTGTATCTAGAGATATTGGTTATCGTGAGTCATTCTGCAAAAGCAGGTGTAGGTACAGAACAGGTAGGTACAGGTGGATTATTACGTAAAGAGGCGGGGTAAGAAGTAAACCGCTGCTTGTATAAGTCTTATGATGACGATGCTAAGGACGACGTGCCATTTACGGTACACGGGCTGTATCTAGAGATATTGGTTATCGTGAGTCATTCTGCAAAAGCAGGTGTAGGTACAGAACAGGTAGGTACAGGTGGATTATTACGTAAAGAGGCGGGGTAAGAAGTAAACCGCTGCTTGTATAAGTCTTATGATGACGATGCTAAGGACGACGTGCCATTTACGGTACACGGGCTGTATCTAGAGATATTGGTTATCGTGAGTCATTCTGCAAAAGCAGGTGTAGGTACAGAACAGGTAGGTACAGGTGGATTATTACGTAAAGAGGCGGGGTAAGAAGTAAACCGCTGCTTGTATAAGTCTTATGATGACGATGCTAAGGACGACGTGCCATTTACGGTACACGGGCTGTATCTAGAGATATTGGTTATCGTGAGTCATTCTGCAAAAGCAGGTGTAGGTACAGTATAGGTAGGTACAGGTGGATTATTACGTAAAGAGGCGGGGTAAGAAGTAAACCGCTGCTTGTATAAGTCTTATGATGACGATGCTAAGGACGACGTGCCATTTACGGTACACGGGCTGTATCTAGAGATATTGGTTATCGTGAGTCATTCTGCAAAAGCAGGTGTAGGTACAGAACAGGTAGGTACAGGTGGATTATTACGTAAAGAGACGGGGTAAGAAGTAAACCGCTGCTTGTATAAGTCTTATGATGACGATGCTAAGGACGACGTGCCATTTACGGTACACGGGCTGTATCTAGAGATATTGGTTATCGTGAGTCATTCTGCAAAAGCAGGTGTAGGTACAGAACAGGTAGGTACAGGTGGATTATTACGTAAAGAGGCGGGGTAAGAAGTAAACCGCTGCTTGTATAAGTCTTATGATGACGATGCTAAGGACGACGTGCCATTTACGGTACACGGGCTGTATCTAGAGATATTGGTTATCGTGAGTCATTCTGCAAAAGCAGGTGTAGGTACAGTATAGGTAGGTACAGGTGGATTATTACGTAAAGAGGCGGGGTAAGAAGTAAACCGCTGCTTGTATAAGTCTTATGATGACGATGCTAAGGACGACGTGCCATTTACGGTACACGGGCTGTATCTAGAGATATTGGTTATCGTGAGTCATTCTGCAAAAGCAGGTGTAGGTACAGTAAAGGTAGGTACAGGTGGATTATTTCGTAAAGAGGCGGGGTTTGAAGTAACCAGCTGCTTTTATAAGTCTTATAGGTACAAGGGCTGTATCTAGAGATATTGGTTACCGTGAGTCAATCTGCAAAAGCAGGTGTAGGTACAGTAAAGGTAGGTACAGGTGAATTATTTCGTAAAGAGGCGGGGTTTGAAGTAACCAGCTGCTTGTATTAGTCTTATAGGTACAAGGGCTGTATCTAGAGATATTGGTTACCGTGAGTCAATCTGCAAAAGCAGGTGTAGGTACAGTACAGGTAGGTACAGGTGGATTATTACGTAAAGAGGCGGGGTTTGAAGTAACCAGCTGCTTTTATAAGTCTTATAGGTACAAGGGCTGTATCTAGAGATATTGGTTACCGTGAGTCAATCTGCAAAAGCAGGTGTAGGTACAGTAAAGGTAGGTACAGGTGAATTATTTCATAAAGAGGCGGGGTTTGAAGTAACCAGCTGCTTTTATAAGTCTTATAGGTACAAGGGCTGTATCTAGAGATATTGGTTACCGTGAGTCAATCTGCAAAAGCAGGTGTAGGTACAGTAAAGGTAGGTACAGGTGAATTATTTCATAAAGAGGCGGGGTTTGAAGTAACCAGCTGCTTTTATAAGTCTTATAGGTACAAGGGCTGTATCTAGAGATATTGGTTACCGTGAGTCAATCTGCAAAAGCAGGTGTAGGTACAGTACAGGTAGGTACAGGTGGATTATTACGTAAAGAGGCGGGGTAAGAAGTAAACCGCTGCTTGTATAAGTCTTATGATGACGATGCTAAGGACGACGTGCCATTTACGGTACAAGGGCTGTATCTAGAGATATTGGTTATCGTGAGACAATCTGCAAAATTAAGCAGGTGTACAGTACAGGTAGATAATGTTGTCGATTCATTGGAACACGATTTAACTTATTTGACAGGACTGAACTAAATTCAAGAATTCTGTTCTTGTCTGTTCGATACAGAGAGAAAAAACAGAATGCGTTAATATAGTTTAGTTCTGTCTTATAAGTTGAATCGACACAATTACCTATCTATATGTATAAGTGCGGCGTACCGTTTATGGTACAGTACAGGTACCTTATATCATACCGTCTGTATACGATACAGATACGAGATTGTAACGCTGGTAACGCTGATCGCGCATTTAGCAACACTGAGTACTTACAGGTACAGGATCGTCTAGTGAGCGTGCGGGGTAGCTCACTGAACAACTATTGTTCTACAAGTTTACTGAAATTTCAAAAAAAAATGAATTCTTCATACAAAACAATCAGCTGATTGACTAATTTTGTGCATTTTTGTATGGAGCGTCTATTTTTTTGCGACTTGTCTATGGGTTCCTTGGAGAAAGTTGTTCAGTATGATCATTAGAAGCCCCAGTTAACGGGTCCTACACCAATTTTTTTACACCCTGTATAGTATAGGAGTAGAATTTTCTACAGAGTGGTTACGATGCCTGCTGGTTGCACATTTAGCAACACTGCCAAACAGTATAGGTATCTACGTATCGTATACGGTATATAGGGTACGTATCGTATATGGTATAGGTACAAGATACGCGCGTATGTTTTGCATTTAGCAATATTGCCACTGATACACAGCACTGCGACGTATGATATATACTCGTAGTAAAAAAGTACCTGCGTATCTTATATGGTACAGGTACAGGGTTATCTAAAGGAGACGCGGCATGGCTATAATGCCTAATAGGCTCGCATTCCGCGATACTGCCGCTATTACAACACAACAGAACGGCATACCGTACATGGTACAGAGGTACTTACCGTATATGGTACAGGTACAGGGTTGTCTAGAGGGCGCGCGGAGTGGCCGCGACGCCCGCTGGCCGCGCGCGCTCCTCTCTCCCTCGTCTGCGCGCGTGCAACATCTGCCTCAGCCCTCCGCACGTCTGAAAAAAACGAATAAAAATAACTCAAAATTTTTGGGCGTTTACTGCTATAACTGAAGAAATTAATTAATGACTACACCTGCATAGTTGGCACTCAGTGTTGATCGACTAACAGTTTTGTTGCCGTTAATAAAAATGATAAAAACGATCATTCATAGAATATAAATGCTTCAAGTACGATCCGTTACATGGAATCGGTGAAATAGTCGATATAGTTCAGAATAAATAAATAATAATCACTTTATTGAGACAAAAGATAGATGTTTAAAGAAGACATAATCCTTAACCTCCTAAATTGGGTAGAAACCTGTGTTTAGGACTGGCAACCTTGAAGAGTTAAAACAATCGAGTACATTCGACGTCTTCGCCGATCCCGTGCCGATCAGGGGGTATTCCAGTTTAAAACGAGATGCTTTTAAAGTATTGCTAAGCCTTGCGTTTGTGGCAAAAATATTGTAAGTATATTGAAGCAAACATCGATTTAAAATAAATTGGCGACGATGGCGAAGCCAATTTTAGCATTGGAGATGTCGCTCGCTCCGGTAGATGAATCTTTTTCAGTGAAAGTGTAATATAGCGATTACTCTCAAAAGAGTTTGGGGTATCGTAATGATTTAACTGTCAAAATGTGGGTATTAGCTAGGGCTTTAATAAAAAATAACTTTCTTAAAACCAAAAGCTTTTTTTAAAAAGCTGGCCAAGTGCGAGTCGGACTCGCGCAAAGTAGGGTCCCGAAGTCTTTTCAAAATAAATGTTTATTTTAAAAAAACAAAATCTGGGGGCACGGTAGTGTCCCGTCAAGACGAGCCAAGTGAAGCGCAAGGGCACTAACTACCTTTTCTCGAAACGAATCGTCGTTTTTTTGAACTCTCATAACTTTTATATTTACAGTTAATAGAACATTTTGTCTATGAACTTTAGACAAATCTAACTGCACATCCTAAGTTAGTCGACTATTACTCTTAAACTAAGAAAGCACTTAGCTGTGTTAGTTTTTCTTTTAAATTGATTGTATATCCCGGTAAAAAAGCGTCGGTGGCTCAACCGGTAACGACTCGGTTCATCTAACCAGAGGTACCGGGTTCAAATCTGGACGGCCAATGTACCAATGAGTTTTTCAAAAACTTACGTACATATAATTACCGATTGCTTTAACGGTGAAGGAAAACATCGTGAGGAAACCTGCACACGCCTGCGAAGAAACTCGAAGGTTGTGTGTGAAGTCGACCAACCCGCACTGGGCCCTCGTGGTCGACTAAGGCCTAATCGCCCTGATTCAGGGTAGGCTCGAGCCCCTCGGTGGGGACGTATATGAGCTGATATAATAATAAAAAAAAAATATCCCGGTTTAGCTTGTACCATAAATTTTTTTTTATCAAGATTTAATTGTAAAAATGTACTATAAATAACTATAAAGATTCCTTGTTGACTCCGGAACCCTAAAAATCAAAAAATACTAAAAAAATGAATAATTTTTTTTCTTGACTATTGTCTTATAAAAGCCTTCTTAAAGAAAAAAAATAAAATTACATTACTCGTAAATAGAGCTCATACTGCGCCGCTGGTCGTGGACTCGATTCATTTATGTAGAAAATGACTGTTTATAATTGGTTTAAAAAAAATCAAGAATGAATTTAAGAAAAAAAATTGCCTGAGTTCATTTTTAAAGTACACAAAGGACATGCGTGAGATTTGTGTTTTTTTTTAAATCGATGGAAATAAATTACACACCTACATAAACTAAAAACTAGGTACACAATTTATTTGTAAATGTTTATTGGAGGTTAATTGAGTTTACTCCTTAATAATCGATTGTCATATATAGCACGTGGTACGAGAAACAGATAAGGATTAAAATCGAGTGTTAACAAAAGTGTCACGAAAACCCTAAGGCTAAGGCTCCATGGCCATACCGTCTAGAGATTAATGAGTGAAATTCAGACATGCGTTGGATCTGACACGCACACATTTTAGGGTTCTTTACACCCAACCTCCGCTGTCTGTCCGTCTGTTAGCGGGCTGTTTCATGAACCGTAATAGGTAAATAGTTGTTTTTTTTTCACAGAATGTGTATTTCTGTTGCCGCCTCCTTCTAATATGGTTGAGGGGAGCGATGGCTGATATACGCGTTATACTCGTACCCGATCACGAGTATAACGCGTATATCAGCTGTCCGTGTGAACTGGCCTACTTTTGACAAAGGCATTAATGACATTCAATGGTTTTAATGTATAACTTCTCGTGTCATATTGTTCTTATGTTCCAATGACATAATCTGTTTTATATCAAGGATTGGATTTTGACGTTCATAACTAATGATTGTTTATTTCTTGATGTTTCACAAATTACATTTTGTAATTACTATTTTATGACTATCAGATAGAGTGTAATTAGAACCTATTTTGAATAAATTTCTTGAATCTTTGCCGCTATAACGACAAACACTAAAAATTAGAAAAAGTGAAAAAATAAGGGGGTGTCCATACAAAAAACGTGTTTTTTATAGCTCTCAGAAGGATTTTTTATTAAGTTCTATCGTAAAAATGAAAATACATATAAGCGTCAAACTTGGTGTGATTATAGTACTATAATACTGAAGTAAAACAAAAAAATAATAAAATTTTAGCCAAGTGTGAGTCGTACTCGTGCTGACAACAAAGACAAAAAAAAAAGCACATTTTTGTCGCTTGCGTTGATGTCTTTTGTTTAAAATGTGAATAGGTATCATTGTCATTATATTATGTAGTTGTGTGCACAGGTGTAGTGGTACGGAACCCTCGAAGTGCTAGTCCGACTTGCACTTGGCCGGTTTTTATTTATAAGTCTAAATAAATACTCATAAATACAACTAATATGCAAAAGGATAAAAAAATATCATATGCATACTTACCTAAGTAGGTACCCAAGCTTTACAAATCGTAGTAGTTACAAACACAGTAAGCAGTTCTGAGGTCCAGACTAGAATCATCTCCTTGACCTATATATTTTTATTAGGTTGCCTTGATATAAGGACGAAAAAGAGGACGCAAAAACCTTTCTGGTATAATGCCTACGTAGATATTAGATTGTACATTTTTATTAACTTTCATCCTTTCCTTTATTCACAAAATTCTTTTCTAGAGTTCATAAGTCAGTGACCCCATATCAATTTCAATTCTTTCTCTTATTTCTAGGAAGCTATTAAGAATTCGTTGCCTGTTTACATAACAAGGTAGGTAAGTACATGACCCAAGACTCACAAAAGGTCAATGACCTCAGTAAAGAATCATAAATATTTACAACTTGGGGTTCAAAGCATTTGATACGGGTAGCTGAAATTGTATCTTAGCTTTTTTTTTGATTTGCACACAATAATAAAATACTTTCAGCGCTAGAATTCCCAAATTCCATAGAGACAGTATAAGGACAGTAGTAGGTACTATAGATAGTATAAAAACTCCTTACTTCTTCTGTGACAGAGATTCACCTCTCAAAGTTATCTTTCTTCGCAGTCGGGTAAATAGGCACTTGGTGAAAGGCAATTCAGTTTAGTTGTGGGAGACATTTTTTCTCACGACAGAAGAAGAAAATTTGATAGCTAGTATAAAATCTCCTTCCCTCTTCTGTGACAGATTCACCTCTCAAAGCTATCTTTCTTCGCAGTCGGGTATATACGAGTATAATATAGGCTCTTGGGGAAAGGCAATTTATTTTAGTTATATTAATGTCTCCCACATTTTTTCTTACGATAGATGAAGAAAATTTAAATTTTCTTGATCATTTATTATAACGAAACGTGCCGGGATCGCCTTCGCTACGATTCCAAATTACCAACAGAGAGCATTTGAGAACATATGACGACTAATTATTATTAAGAGTGCGTTGAAATAATAATAGTTATGGTGATAGCCAAGCCATCGGCCCGAATGTACACGAAGTCTGGATTTAGTGTAGCTTGAAAGAGTTTTCCATTTTATCACATTTGCCGTTAGTCTTATAAACCAGATCGGTCATTTTTTACATTTACGATTCGAGATAAAAGTTTCATCTCAGGACTACCTCAAATATATTTTTTTGTTGAAATTTGTCACCGCTACTTATCAGACGGGGGTAGAAAGTCATAAAAATTAGGTTTTGGAACTAAACATGTGATATTTGAAACCATGTACTTTAGATCGACAGAACACTCTTTACCTGGTGCCAAAAGGTCAGTCTTATAAGGCGCATCGGTCATACATAGTTCCTAAATCAATAGTACGTTACTGCAGCGGCCAGCAAAAGAGGCATTGATGGACGAACGTGTAAATGTGGGCCGAGGCGAAGCGAATGCCTAGTTGTGGCCAAGGCTTGTATAGTACTTGTCTGAAATAATGCGCGGAAATTAAAACTTCAATAATTACTTTTCAAAATCAACGCCGAACAACGAACAACAACAATTTTTCACACGCCAAATTCTTCATTTGTTTTTTTTTATTTATAAATTTAAATAAAAACTTTGATAAGTTACCTGCTTGATTGCCAAGTTTCGGAGTCAAATATAGTTTTTATTTTTAAACTACACGACAGATGAGTTTACATAGAAATTTATTTGGCCGCTAAATACGACAGATGTGGATTTTAATACAACTTTTGCCAGCCGCTGCTCGCATGTATTTGGCCAGTACAGCAATTTCGATATATCTCGAAGAAAGTTGTCAAAATAATGCTCAAATTTCAAAGCACCTTTGGATGATGTGATAACTCGACAACCTTTAAGATTAAAGATATAGTTACTTCTACAAAATAAAAGAATATAAAAAGGTTAAATAATTAATAAATAAAGTACTAATTAATCTATTCGGTAATATTTAATTAGTAGTAGTCCGAAGTCCGTATAGATCCCAATTTGCAGGTCCTAACTTGATTAATGATCAAAGTTAGGAATTCCTTTCTCTGACAAACAAAGTAAGCCGCGGTTTTCCTTTATCTGCTGACAATTCCAGACATTACAGTACAGTAATTAAATTAGGTACCTATAAACATTGCTTCTCCCACTCGGTAAGGATGGATAGTATCTCGTTAGCGCTCAGAACCCGGCCTTGTGCGTAACAATCTCGGTGCGGCCATGGTGCGGCCTTGCGGCGGGATCACGGTACTCTCAAACAAAACTGAGCTAATTCTAGCGCTGCCTACATTCCCGCCGCTAGCTTAAGCCTTTGGATATTCATATACCTATACCTGTGACGGTAAAATAAAGCCATATGAGAGTTTTACCTTAATTTTGATAAAAGATGCATGTGACGGTGAAAATAAAGGCATATACGAGTTTGTATAAATTTAGAGACATAGATACTTAATTTGCACAAAAGATACCTGTGACGGTGAAAATAAAGGCATATACGAGTTTGTATAAATTTAGAGACATAGATATTTAATTTTGACGAAAGATTATCCAAGTACTAAGCCTTTTGCCCGCAGCTTCGCCAAATGAGTTTACCAAATCTCCGAGAATTAACCATCTTACATCTCCTATTTTTCCCCTTTCTTTCTTTTCATGTGGTACAATTAACAGTGCTATCCAAGGGATAGACGGCGGTTGCCTGGTGTTGCACTTAGCATCACCCGCGGTCATGCGTAGGGCATTTAGATTTACACCTACCGACCGACATATGCAACGCGACCTTCATACACATCTAGAATCAGATGTGCAGGTTTCCTCGCGATGTTTTCCTTCACCGTTAAAGCAATTGGTAAGTACATGCACGTAAGTTTCGAAAAACTCATTTGAACCTAGGACTTCTGGTTAGGAGGATAGAGTTATTACCGGTTGAGCCACCGACGCTTCTATTTATCCCCTTAAGTAGATGAACTTTCAAGTATTCTTTTTTAGTGCTCACCTACGTTATATATGGAAATCCTCTGTAAAATTACATGCTTCTAGAGCCACCGGTTTAGGCTATGCGACGTGCGTTGTCTATAAGTCAGTCAGTTTTAGATTTTATAACATAGATTCAGGCTACAGCTAAGAACTATATTATGAGGTAACGTTTCTAGGCAGGCGTTGGCTTCTGTATAAAGCATAGAAAATTGGCTAAGTCCGAGATTCTTCAGCATATATAGGTCAAGTTGGCGCATTGCCGTACAACACAGTGAGTGTATAAGAGTATTATTGTCACTAAAAATTACGGTGTTGAGATTTCTCAATATGATACCCTTATTTGAGATACACGTGACTCAAAGCAATAATTTATTATTATTATTTATCGAAGGAATACCATCAGTTTTTAAAACAAGATAACATAGAAAAAAATCTGAAGATAACACTAGGTAATTATAGGTTTTCGTAGTTAGAAAACATAACATATACATATTATATTGAAGGTCTGTTCCGTAACGGACGTGTTTCTTGCGTCTAGCCCGTCTACAATTGCCTATCTATCAATTACTACATGTTGCTGTCTCTAACGTTACTTAAAGTGCTTTAAAATCATGTGATACCTGTTCATTCATGAGAGCCACGACAAAGTACCTTTATCAAAGAATATTAAATATCACTACCTTTATCGAGTCGGAAACATCCCCCATCAGTTCCGCACCACGCGTAAATCATAAGACGAAGCGTGGGACAATTGGTATACCCTGTGGTGTTCCGCCTCTAAGCATTTAGTACGGACCTAGTGGATATTTATAGTCTTGTATTGTTATGTTTCGATGCGGGCAGCGCAGGACCGGTCGTCGTGGAAATCCTTGGGGGAGGCCTTTGTCCAGTAGTGGACGTTTTTCGGCTGATATGATGATGACGATGACGACTTTTATGTTTAAATTTTTAGTTTTAGATGTATCTATATTTCAGTTTGTGAAGCTGTGAATCGAGCTATTCGTGCGTATATTATATAGGTAGGTTATAATAATATTCTTATTGTGTCGATTGCAAACTATATTTACTGGCCCAGAACTCGGCCAAAAAAATAATAAATAATATTCAGGGACAAATTACACACGGTCATCTGGCTCCAAACTAGGATTCCCTGTACTACGGGAACAAGAGACTGATATACATTTTATATACATATACATGTCTATGTATCATCATCATCATATCAGCCGAAGGACGTTCTCTGCTGGACAAAGGGCTCCCCAAGGATTTCCACGACGACGGGTCCTGCGCTGCTCTTATCCAGTGGCTTTCCGCGATCTTTACTGGGTCGTCAGTACACCGTGTGGGAGGCCTTCCCACGCTATGTTTCGGTGCGCGGTCCCCACTCGAGAACTTTACTGCCTATTCTTAAGATGCCTTTAGATGTCTATGTAAGGCTAGCAACTTTACGGCAGTTATATTGAGTCAAACCATGTAACAATTATAATCCTCTGTATTCTGAGAGTAGATGGCTGAGGGGCGAGATGCCTACCTAATTCAACGGTGGACATCTTACGGCTGAGAAGTTAAGTACTGTGTTCGGTCGAAACATCATTCTTTGTGTGTTTGACCGTAATTCAGGCATAACAAAGCGCGGAGCAAGTGGCTTACAACTTCCCGGCTTGTGGGTCGCGCCAACACAGTACCAAAGTATACATATAACTTACATACAGTATGGACACTCCCTGCCGCTCTCTAGATTCCGAACTCACCGCCTCGTCTCCCAGGTTGATACAGATTGGTTTCAGTTTGGTTCTCGAACGTATCATTTCATTTGTTTCGTCATTTGTTTTTATAAATGTCATTTTGTGCCCGTTGTATGAATTGTCCGGGGTGTGACAGCACAGTAGGGATCGTAAAGGCCATATACTCGTAACTAGAACTAGCTGAAATTAAGCATGTTGGCTGTTTAGAGACAATATAGTGACACGGATTTGAATCGTGTGTTTTGTATGACGAAGTCTAAGTTATCTCTTCTTACTAGTCTGTGGTCTAAGCTCACCGGGCAGACGAATTGAGTGAAATCGTGAAATCTTTGCTTAAAAATCACCGTAATGTTGTGCTTTCTGAAGTAGTTTGAAAAGTAAACCCACGAGATTTAGTTTTTGGGGCGCTTTAATTTTTAAAAGCTTTTATTAAACTTGCAATGTTTGTATGTATGATTTAAATTTGTTTAGTTCAAACTATCGATCGATTTTAGAGTGACTTCCAGGGGTCCGATTGAGCTGAAATTTGGTATGAAGCCGTATTCCCGGTGACAATAGATCCTTTTGGTCTTTTGAAGTTGATTTAATGATGGAATTTGGAGGTGGAACCAAGGTCCCAGAATATTTTTTTTATTTTCAATAGAATCGTAAGAAATTCTAGCCTTTTTTTAAATTTGGACCTATGTGTATTTATATTCATTTAAGCATTTGGCTTTTCGAGCATAGTAAGTCTTTTCAAAAACAAGCTTTTAGGTTTTTGAAAATTATTTAGTTCTTTGTATATATTTTCTAAATGCTCTGAATGTTGACAATGGACGAGTTAATAAACATAAATTGGTTTATAAATGCATTATTAAAAATAATTACAATCGGTAAGCCTTTGGCATCATCTTACCTGATGGTAACTTACGAAAATGCCAAAAATGGAAGCGGGCTTACCAAGATTCCCCAATGCAATAGGGAATTGGCTATGTTATCTTCAAGCCGGAACTCAAAAATGCTAATAACATTGATATTTAGCGGCAAGACGTATATAAGATGGTGGTAGCTAGCCATGTATGCTTAGAAAATGGCCTTCCACCAACCAAACCAAGTCTCACAAAGTTAGACTCCGCCGGGAATCGAACCCGCGATCTTCTGATGTTAAGCTAATGGGCTAACCATTACGCCACAGAGGCGGTTTAACTATACGTTATTATTGGCATTATTTGAGTTTGCATGTACCATCCTCGTCCGCATCATCACTTACCATTAAGTGAGTTGCAGTCAAACGCACTCAAATTTTTAATAAAAAATTAAAAAAAAACAAAAAACGTTACATAATTATTCAATCACGTCTGTAAGTTCCGTCTTTCTTTTCGATAATATTAGGTAACTACGCAAAAGAATATTGAACTGCACGGTCGGTGTACATACTAATATTTCCACTGTAGGATCGGAACGGCTGTTGGCGATGCGCGGGAAGTGCCGACCTTTCATTATACGTGTCGGTCTCGCTTCCATTCAGATGGGGAGGTGAGGTGGAAAAGGAGGAGGTCTTCAGGGAAGGGGGCGCGGCGGCGGCTGGTCTGCTGTTTTCTCTCGCCCGTAAGGGCCCTTCTACACAACTATGCGTTGAACGAATGTTTCTGATCTGTTCGAAACTGCTAATTTACATAAGTGTTGAATAGTTTTCGTGCATCACAAGCCACGTTAAGTCGTCGGTGTCGATTGCTAGATGGTAATAGTTAAGCCATGTCAACTAACAAGTTCACACCTATGTGTAGGTATTATATAGGTGGTTTGAAAACTTCTGAAACTAGACCTGCAATCTACATCAATTCGAACTTGGCCCCCGTGCGTGGATTATTTTTATTTTAGTTTATTCGGAAAACAAACCGTATTCCATGACCACACAATAGCTAAGTGTAATAAGTAGGGTAATTTCGGGAAAGATAACCAGTGGGAGAGGCGATCACCTTCAAAAACTACCAAGATGTTTTTTTTTTCTTTTCAGCTATTTCTTCCCTATGAGTGTAAACAACGATGCATTTTTGTTATTATTTTCAATTTATCGATGTTCAATGGTTTGGCAGTCACAGATTTTTTCAGCCAGTGTTAGTTACAAACCATCAGTATGTACATGATTTTGTGTTTCCATTAGTAATTACGGCATTGGTGTTTAAGAAACTGTTTTATAATCTTTTTTTTTCGATTCTGCTCGTTACTTTTTTGTGGGCTAGTCTATCTATCCTTGAACTTTAGGGGGGCTGGACCACTTTTTTTAAGGAGGGATGAACCACTTTAGGTTTCTCTTTTAATTGTTTTATTGTATATTCATAGTTATAGGATAAACTACTTACGAAAACCATTTTGAAGTATATTAGGCATTTTTATTTTTGGAGTCCTACAAATACGCTGGTCTCGCGAAAGCTGCACTAAGTACAAAAATATGTGTGAGAGATGTGCAGATTCCGTCACCAATTAAAAGATAAAAGTTAATTAGGTTTAACTTCTTCCTTTTTTTCATTGTTTTCGTTTTGTTTCGCATTAAAATATTTATTATTTTTAGGTCCATCTCTCCTAATTCCGTGGTCTATCTCACCCGCATAGTACGGGAGAGATGGACGTCGTCGATTATTTTATGATTGCCTAAAAAGTATAGGAAGATTTATATTTTTCCAAATTTTTTGTAATGATAATGTAGATTAATAAAACTATTTTCATCTGATAGATTTTATTTGTTTTATTTATATCTTATCAAAATTTATAGATCCGCAAAAAAACGTGGTCCAACTTTCCCAGAATTACCCTATATACCACTTATATGGCCTTTATACAACGTTTTATGGTTAATTGAATCGCACAGCCGCAATTATAATTTTCTGTAATCTGGTAATCGTACTACAACTACAGACGAATTGTCAGCTGTGTGACAATATTTTTGTATTGTGTTTTTGTGTTGCATTTGTTTGTTACCTACCCGAGATATGGGACATCTCGTTTTTTAAAAGCTTTTGTTTAACTTGCAATGTTTGTACGTATGTATGTTTGTTTCGATCAAATCATGCAAACGATTTTAGAAAGACTTCCAGAAATCCGATTGAGCTGAAATTAGGTATGTAACCGTATTCCTGGTCACAATAGAACCTTTTGGTATTTTGAAGTTTATCTAAGGTGGAATTTTCTAATTTTCAATAAAATCGTAGGAAATATTGTGCTGGCCTTTTTAAATTTTGAAACGTGTATTTATATTCACATTTAGCACACTGAGCATTTGGCTTTTTAAGCATAAAAATTCTTTTCAAATAAAATCTTATAAATATTAAATTATTAATAAACCTATCTGGCAGTTATCAGCTCTACGAGTTTCTGTTTTACTAGACTAACAGAAGTTTAAAGTTAATTCACTTCAACGTTTGACAGATTTATCGACTTGTACTTACTTGTGCAGTCTTTACACTACAAAAAACTTATAATGGCGATCGCGGGAGAAAAATGAAATTCAAATTTTTTGGGTTATGTTAGAAAAAAACTAAAACCTACCTATAAAATCAGTCACGTTGATTTTTTTAAATGTTATATGTCCTATGACACGCAGAGTGATGGCACGAATCCAAAGACACCACATTTATCAAAATCGGTTAAGTTGTCTAGTAGATACGAGGGAACATATGAACATACACACATACATACATAGACTGTAAAAAATGCTCAAGACGTATGCTTTTTTTTCTGTGACGAGGTAAACTTATACGTCGATGAAAACTTGTGATTTTACAATTAATACAATCTAGTTACTCGTATTTACTTAAATTTTTACTGAATTTTATTTAAAAAACAATAAAATTGTATTTACTTAAATTGACTCGGATCCGTTTCCAACAGATAAGACCAACCAATGCTTGGAGTATCCTTACGTAAGCAAATCAAAATGAGAAGATCTGTAGAACAATCAAAGTAACCGGCATAGCTCACAGATATAGCTCGTAGAAAAGACAGCCGTTGGGGCGCTGAAGTTCTCGAATGGCGACCGCGAACCAGAAAACGTAGCGTAGACAGGCCTACCACTCAGCGGACCAATGACCTGGTAAAGGTCAGGGCAAGCCCCTGGTCGCAGGCAGTGCAGGACCGGTCGTTGTGGAAATTCTTGGAGCCTTTGTAGACGTCTTTCGGCTGATATGATGATGATGAGTGATTGTGAGTTAGCCTTTATAGAATCCCGCAACAATCTGCGACACCAGGCACATAATGTCGCATCGGAGCCCGGAGTGGCGGCTCAATGGCCGCCATCTGATGGCTAATTTCAAAGCAGCTTTTATAGAGACTGAAAAATTCTCTTCTCGTTTATGCGCCTTATTAGCATTTTGTAAAACCAACCTACTTTCTGTTGCTTTGTATTGCTAATTAGCAATACAAAGCAACAGAAAGTAGGTTTTGTTTTGTACCCTTTTGTTTGTTAAAACTACTAGAGGAGGAAGCGTATTGCGATTACAGCTATGTGAAATGTAAGCTCGGTGTTCTGTCGACTATGAAGAGCCGTCGATCTATCGAAAACTATCGAAAATCAAGCAAAACGACAACAAGGTCCAGCACAACATGTCCCTCCAGTAGCAATCAGGGAAGATCAGACAGGAGTCAGGACACTGGCCTGTTTGGACAGAAAAAAGAACACGCTACAGATTTCCTAAATGCTCTGGTGTCTCACAAACGATGAGACTTTGATGAGACGTGGCGGTGCACTTTGCTATTATAAACACAACAATTGTTTCAAACTTTTTTACCTAAGTTACCCTTTTGATGGAGTGGTACATTTCTGTCACACTCCGATTATTCCATTTTTTTATAACTAAATAAATATTTTTTTCCCAGAAACACATGTATTTTTATTTATTTCGATTAACATTTTTCACAACCTATTTTAAATTTTTAACACGCTTTTTAACACGCTTTTTTTATTATTAGCTTCACCTGTATGTTTGTTTGTATGTAACCGACTCCTTTGGACTCGATTTTGACCCACTTTTAACGGACAGATTTAATTCAAACTTTGTAGACTTATCAAGAATCAGCGACAATATAATAATTTCATAAGTTTGAACTAAAAAATTAAAAATAAATAGAGTTTAAAAAAACTCTATTTATATTATAGTATTGCGCTACAGAGGGTTAAGCAAATGAAAACTTGTAAATTAACAAATACACAAATGTACGATATACAGGTGTAACAAAATTGGTGTAGGTCCCGTTAACTGGGGCTTCTACTCATCATACTGAATAACTTTTACTCTACGACTTTGCTGAAATCGCAAAAAAAAAATTTTTGTCTTCATACAAATCGATCAGCTGATCAACCAATTTTGCGCATTTTAGTATGGAGGGTCCAATTTTTTTTCTGAGAATTGACTATGGGTTCCTTGGGGAAAGTTGTTCAGTATGATGAGTAGAACCCCCAGTTATCGGGGCCTACACCTACTTTGTTACACCCTGTATAGTTATTTACATGATATTGTAGCTATGTAAGCCGGATCAAAATAAAATGAGGGTTAGAGATGAAAACAATTGGGATCATTTCATTACGGTAATTGCTACATTTTAAATGTAAATGTTGTAAATGTAAAAAATTAATTAATACAACAATTTAGTAATGGACAAAGTGGATTTTAGTCTTAGGGTTACCACATGTAAGATTTAAAAAATATACAACAGTAATCTTCTGTCGAAGGATCTAAGTACCTACCTACCTATTATTTGTTCCTGTGCATTTATGAACAAACTAGCACATGCCCAGTGGCTTTGTTGCCCGCGCAAATTCCGTGTTTTGTTTTTGCCGTTCTCGTAGGGAATTTCCCAAAATTCTTTCTAAGCGGATACATAATTGCTATCTGCAAGGCAAATTTCAGCCCGATTCGGCCAGTAGTTTGAGCTGTGCTTCGATAGTCAGTCAGGAAAAATGATTTTATAATCATAGAAATTAGATGTGCAAACTTGGATTTCTTTAAGTTACGAGTATGTTTAGTTTTAGCTAAATAAGGAAGACTAGAAGTATTTTTATAAGCATTGATCGGAATAGGTAGAGTTTTTTCCGGCAATTATGTCATAACGTTGTCAATAGTATGGATAAGCTTCTCCGGATTTCCGGATTTGAGGGTCTTACAAAGTGAAATAAAAACTTTTTTGGAATCATCTTTTTATTGTTTAGAAATGCATAAATTACTTATTTAAAACAAATTACACCAATAATTATACAATAAGAATTACTAAATAAACAAATGGGAAAATATATTTGTGCAAGTATTTCTCAATAAAACCTTGCACGCACAAAAGTACATGAAAAAACTCTACCTATTCCGATCATTATTTATAAGATTTGGATACTTCTCATACATATTCACTGTTGCATTCTCCTAAACTTTTTTTTTTACATATTGATCACATTTTCCATTTAAGAGGATTGTGAAGCTGCAACTTTTTATACAAACGGCGTTAACAATTTTCACCTCTTAAATGTTAACCGATTTGGACCAATTTTTGATATGTTGTCAGTCAGAACAAAAGCTAGGCTTATACGTTTTTGTTTTTACTATAAAGTTGAAAAGTTTAATTTTATTGTCGTTCACGTGTTTTCATACAAAACTAATTTCGGCCATTTTTTTGTATATTAGTAATTTAAAAAACGAAACGTAGAAGCCTAGCTTTTTTTCTGACTGACAACCTATCAAAAATTGGTCCAAATCGGTTAACATTTAAGAGGTGAAAATCGTTAACGCCTTTTGTATGAAAAGACGCAGCTTCACAATCCTCTTAAGTCATAATTTCTCATACGTATTCACAGTAGTCACCAGTTCAATTATTGTAGATCAAGTTTCATTATAATTTTTGATGATAACGTAAATAATTTGGGACCACCATATATCGACCGCAAATCGCCATAATTTAGTCAAATCATTATTTGTTTGTGTTATAAAATTACATACTTTATTAAAACCCTACCTGGTACCAATTCCAATTCTGTTGCAAAGTAAAGCAAATTCTAGGCTAAGGCACATTTACCTGAGCGCTGAATCATATTAAGGTTCATTGCCCCTGTAATGTATTCAGATTATTCTGTTTAGAATTTTATAGACACTGAACAATAATGACAGTATACTGGGCTTACTCGCTCGCTACTTACTGCGGTTAAGCCGATTAACTCTGATTGTAAGGGTAGGGTACTTGTTGGAGTAACAGAGCTGCGTTTAAGTATGCATCGTTTATTCAAACTTTGTGAAAGATTTTCAGGGCTCCGAAGCTGAAAATGCAAAAAATGGAACCCTTATAATTTCTGTCTAATCTGACCCCTAAGCGAGCACTCTTTCCTAAAGGAGGATGAGCCGATAACAACAGGTATATCTGTTTGACAGATTAGATAAGTCTAGACAGTTTGGGATTTGTTCAGGTTTAGCCTAACGAGAAAAAGTGAAGTTGAAAGAAAAAGAATGATTAATCACGTCTAATGGAAGCCTTTGTTTAGGATATCTATACTTCTAATAAAATTGTAAGAAGGCCGTGTCTGTATAGTCAAGTAATATGTTTGGGACATGTCTATCGAGATAGACTCCAAAACATTTTTTTTCTGTCTGTCTGTTTACACATCGCGCAAAAACGACTCAACTGATTTCAGCGAAATGCACGATTATCCTTACTAATATAATAAACGAGAAAATATGTTTGTTTGTCCTTCTTTCATGTCGCAACGTAATTTTTTCACACAGAGATAGTTGTGGAAGTGAGCAGTGATATAGGTTACTTTTTATTCAATGAAAATAGCTTGCGGCTTGCACACTATCCTCTCTGAAAAACAGTCATAAAAACGACGTTCACGCGGGCGAATCTGCGGCCAAAAGCTAGTACTTTTTATTTTTATACCGGAAAAGTTAAGGGTTCCTGGAGGAATGTCAAACAAGTAAATTCATGAAATGCTTCATCACACAAAAACCACTTATCCGAAATTACTGATAATTTACATGATGATATCTTATACCAAGACTAATAAGTAAACATCCAATTTTTAAAATCCGGACAATCAAAAAGTTCCAACAGGAAAGCAAGTAAACTGTATCTCTAGGATGGCTCGATATAATAAGATGATACTTTAATTGTAAGACGTATGAATTTCAGTATTATTTGCTTTTAGATGAGATTTGTTTGAGTAGTACAGTACTTTTCTATTACACGACATACCATATTTACTTAGATCCCGGATAAACAAAAGGTTCCAGCAGGAAAGGAAGAAAACTGTATCTCAGGACTGTACTAAGATAAAATGTTCACTGTTAAATTGGGCGTATTCAATATGCTAACATCTGATTATAGTCACGAATAAATCATACTTTTGATACTGGAAAATCAGGGGGTTCTGGAGGGAATCGAATGAAATCTTTGATTTTTCTCGGATTGGGGGCGTGTTGAATATTGTAGGCATATCGGGAAGTCGATGTATATTGGGTAGGTATGTTAAAATAAAAAAAAACGTTCAAACGCAGTAAAGCTGAACGGAGCGAAACGAAGTTTAACTTCACTACGTTTGTAAACGGTATTTTTAAGAAGAGTGAGCATAGATACAAAGATACTACCAAAGATAAATAACCAGAGCGTCGGTGGCGCAAAGATTACGGCCGCTATCTCCTGTCCGGAAGGTCGTGGTTCAATTCATGCCACGTACCAATGTGTTTTCGAATTTCGAATTTATATGAACGTTTATCCGACGCTCTTACGGTAAAGAAAACATTGTGAGGAAAACTGCAAACGCCTACGAAGAAAATCGAAGGTTGTGTGTGAAGTCGACCAACCCGCAATGCTCCCGCGTGGTCGACTAAGGCCCGATCGGGCGATAATTTATTGTAGGCTCGAGCCCCTCGGTGGGGACGTATATAAGCTGATATGATGAAGATAAATTATCACTTCTTTTTCTTGGGGGTGTTATATATCCTAGCGGATAATAGCTACCACCGCCCGGAAGTTCTACTTGTTTTCAGTCAGTCTGCAAAGGCTGACAGTGTCCTTGCTTTTTTTAAACTGTCACTACATGTTATCCTCCGTCTTCCTCTTTCTTCTCTTCCCCTCTATTTTTTTAATGATGTTTTTTCAAAAAAAAAAATCCGTTTCTGTAAATATGTCCAAGTATATATAAAAGGAAAAGGTGACTGACTGGTATATCAACGCACAGCCGAAACCACTAAATGGATTTCGCTGAAATTTGGAATACAGGTAGTAATTAGGACGTGGGCATCCGCTAAGAAAATATTTTGGAAAAATCCCACGGGAACGGCAAAAGACTGGATCTGCGCGGGCGAAGCTGCAGGCGTCCACTAGTTGCTAATACAGCACAGTACAGCTATTTTTTTTATAGTTTATAACTATCGTTTGTAAATTGTACCTGGAAATTGTTGTACTGTGCTCTAAATAAAAGTTTTTCTATTCTATTCTAATATTTCTAATTATTTCTTCATTCTGATAAGTACTTCAAAATTTGTTACTTTCTGTTAAATTACCACAGGGTATAAAAATATAGTGTTAACGGAGGGAACGCAAACTCCACACGACGTTGTGGACACCAGCTATACAGTGATAATAAATTGTACAGCAAGCAGCACTGTACTTACTTTTTCGCGGACGAGAAAACGTGCAGTTGATAGCAAATCAAAACTAAAAAAAATGAAATTTCTCATGTAGTTTAGGCAAGCAGTGTTAATAGGAACCGGATTTATTCATAAAAAAAATCTAAGAAAAACCGCCGTTGTATGGGTGCTCGCCTTTCAAGGTCCTATACTTACTAATATAAACGTGAAAATGTGTTTGTTACCTTCACACGCTTCAACACCTCGACCAATCTTGATGAAATTTGGAATGTAGGTAGCCTGTGTCACTGGAAAGGATTTCTTTTTATTCTGTGAAAATAGCATAGTCCGATGCAGTTCCTGAGGGAACTAAAAAAATATTTTTTTTGTTATATAGGGAAAGACATTATTTACTAATTAGCATATCCTGACTTAGTTCCCGAGGGATCTCGGAAAAACTCATTTGCACGCTCGCGCACATCAGCGTCGCAACGGAGCCACGAATTGAAGTGTTTCTTTTTTATAGAATTGGTTGAGGGGATGGGAAGTGACATAAACTGCTAACCAGAATAGCCCTATATAGTTCTTGAGGGTTCGCGCACCACTCACCCTGAAAGACAGTCAAAAAACTATTTTCACGCGGGCGAATCCACGGGAAAGAGCTAGTACTCTATAACTGCGTATGGCGTTACGAAAAAAGCCAATAACAAACATTTATGATTGTAAATAAAATTGATATCCATCGCTAGTCAAAGAGATAAAGTATAACATAAAATAAAAAAGATTAAATACAGTCAAATTTATGAGCACATCAGAAAATGCTCAAGAAATTCATAAAAAAATACCAAATAACAATTTCACGTCAAAGAAATTTCGCTTTATATGAAACTGAACACGATAGTCAATATTACACCGCAATCTTTCTTTTTTATGACATACTTCATCTCTTATTCTAGCGATAGGTAACAATTTTATCTAGAACTATAAAGATTTACTACATCGTTTTTTTTAGGTTAAGCCAAAACCAGTAAGAACGTCAAACTTTAACGTTTAACTTTACTTTAGCTAACTAGCACCGCCATCAATTAAAAACATAGTCACAACCAGAGTGCCGACAGAAGTGAAAACTTGAACAATTTGGGCTTGTACCCAGAGACATTAAAGGTGTTAGGGCTTGTACCCAGAGACAATAAAAGGTGTCGTTTACGGTAACAGTGTCACGAGTTCAATGGTTTTTACCCATCTCAAAAAATGCCCAACGCGGCTAAAGACGTTTTCACTTTAATAATTATTTACTCACTGAGTACATAATTTTCGTTAAAGTATGTGCTCAGCGAGTAATGTTTTTTTTGGCAGTACTAGTTAAGTAGTGGGATCCACTTAATGAAGATTGATTAATACAGCCACTTGATATCACACTATCCTTAGTTACTACTTGCAAAATTTTAATCAAAATAGTTAGAGACATATTTGTGACTAGTGGATGCCCGCAGCTTCGCCCGCGCAGATCTCGATTTTTGCGGTTTCCGTGGGAATTTCCCAAAATGCGTCATAACATCTACCTGCATGCCAAATTTCAGCTCGATCCGTCCAGGTGTTTGGGCTGTGCGTTGATAGATCACTATGACAGTCAGTCAGTCACCTTTGAATTATATATATTTAGATTTTAGCTTTTTTTTGTATGGCAGCTACTCTAAAATAGCAACCTAGTCAGACGTTACTCAGAATCCATCGACAAACTCTTAATTTCAAAATTTGATGTCAATCGGACCATTGGTTTAGCTGTTAGAGAAAGCGTGACGCACGGACGGACGGACGTTTTTGGCAAACATGTTGTTTTATTTATACTAGTGATATAGCGGACATTTTGTGTAAAATTTAAAAAAACCTTTTTTTTACGACGATAGTACTTTAGGTAGGTACTTCCTTGCTCAGCTCCGTCGCTAGAAACTAAAACACGAACGAACGAAGCTGCGGGGCAAAAACTAAGATAAGATAAGATTATATTTATTGTCAAAACTGAGTAATATACTTGTAACAATTAGTATCATCAGTTTACCCATTTCGGGCATATATTTTGGAAAATAAGTAGTCATGGTTTTACATTTAAAATATAGGAGTCATGAATAAAAAAAAGTAAAAAGAAAGTAATTCGAAAAATATTCTTCGAATTAATTTACCTTCTTAAAATATCTTTTAAGCTTGTAAAATATACTGAAAAAGAAAATCCTGACTCACTCACTGACTGACTCATCAACGCCCAGCCCAAACACAGATAGACAGCTGAAATTCTGTAAAGGGATTCCCTTTAATGCCCTTTATGATGTAGACAAAGAATATGGCCGGATTTTTCAAAATTACCACAAGATGAAAGTGCGAACGAAGTCGTGGGCAACGGATAGTGTATTTATAAAATGAATATTAAGTAATTCTTTTAATATTGTAAATAGGTATCTAACTACTTTAGGATCATGCGATAAAAATTGATAAGTAATTTAGTAATTCTTCTCTTGTTATGTGTCTGTGGTAAAGCCGGTTCGCTTAGATAGTGTCGCTCGCTAGCGCGTGCCGCCGCGTGTCAAAGAACGCCGACTCGACGTCCAAAATGCTGGCACATGTGTATTACTTCTTGTATCTGTCATCTGTAAATTGACTAATAAAGTAGATTTCATTCTTGCATTTTGTTTAAACGATTGACACTATCTGAGCGAATCGACTTTATGCCTTAGATGTTTTTGTCTGCTCTAGTCATAAATGTACATGTGCGAAACGTAATCGCGGACTTCCTAGCTTCTCTTGAATGGAAACACAAAGCAAAACGAAACGAAAGACTAACGATAAATTTTCCTACATTTACTGCGCCATATAATATTTAATATTATTTATCTTTTCATATTTATATTTAAAACATATCTATTTATCGCGGATTATTATTTCTTTGCCTTTTGGAAAAAAAACCTTGCTATCAGATTCTTGCGCTATCGTTGTTTTACATAATATATTTGAATGTAGCTCTTGTCAAGGGTTGTCTGGAAGAGATCGCTTTTAGCGATAAGACCACCTTTTTAAGTCTGATAAAACCATTTTGTGATTATTATTTGTGTGCAATAAAGAATTTATACATACATACATATAGTAGTCGAGAAATTATAAGCTACAGTCACTATGGTCCCAGCATTGCCAAATTGTGTTGCCAGAATTACTGTAAAATGTTCCCCCAAATTACCGTACGTCAGTTGTACGAGTATGAAAAGTCGCTTTATTGTGCTTGGTTTCTCAACTTATTCGCTACATTGTGTTTGGCATCATTAGAAATTACCGTACAAGGCTTGTGCAATCCGTACAACTACGGTAATTACCGTAAGTCTGGCATCGCTGTGTTGTCTGTAGCACGTACGTACTCACTCGAACGAATGAGTGGTACCTATGTACAGCACGGGTGAATAAACTGGTGGCGCATAGATCGATCGATACCGCCGCGCCCGCCCCAGCTTTGCCGCGGAGACCCTTTTAAGACCTGTGAGTCGAGATCTAAGACCAAGCTAAGACCTAGTCTTACACATCGCTGTTTTGTGACAGCAAATAAATCAAATCTTTAATAAAGGTCGTTAAATAAACTGGCCGCGTATATTGATACCGCTGCGCTCGTCTCAGGCCGCGGGAATTGGTTTAGAATATGTGATTCGACAGCTAAGATCACCTAACATAACACCTTTTTTATCCACAATTGGACAGCCCTTGACATCATCTCACCTGATGGTAAGTGACGATGATGCCGAAGAGGGAAACGGGCTTACCAAGATTCCCCAACGCAATGGGGAACTGGCTATCTTATCTACAAGTCGGAACACATCAATGCTGTTAACACGACACGATGCTTGGCGGCACGACTTAGATAAGATGGTGGCAGCTAGCCAGGCGGGCTTAGAAAATGCCCTTCCACCAACCAAACCAAGTCATACAAAGTTAGACTTCGCCGAGAATCGAACCCGCGACCTCCTGATGTGATAAATATAATGGTCGTTACCATTACGCCACGGAGATGGTTAAAACAAATTAAATATTCCTCTGAGTAGATAAACGAACTGGGTATGTATATAGATCGATTGCTTTGCGCGTACGCTTTTTGATGAAGACTGTAAGCAGAGAAGTATTTTTGTTTCTTTTTTATATGGTGATAAATGATTAATTACCTAGTTAGTCGTCATCGGGGGTTAGATAGTTAAATCGGCTTGAGTATCGACTTACCCGGCTACAGAACTGGCTCACGGAATAGATAATTTCTTCAAAAATATGTAAGGTTTAAAATGGTATGTCTAATGTGTGGTCATTTAATGGCCATTAATACAAGGTGTCACATAGATTGATCCAGCTACCTAACCCGAGAGATAGTACACAGGCAGATGAAATCTAGGGTGATATTTTCCTAACATCTTTGTTGAATCGGTCCAAAGTTTGTTTAATCCAGTTTTGGAGCTTTTTTTAATCCACAATTGGTAAGTAAGTTGAAGAAATTTCGTAAAGCTCTCTGAAATTTCAATTTCAGGTCCCTACGATACAGGGGTTTTGGGACACAAATATCCAATTTAGGACAATAAGCAGCCTAAAACTACGTTCAGACTTATTTATCTAATTAAATAGTTTTATGATTAGGAGAGTTATCTAATAAATTACACTATTACTTAATACTTAGGTACACCGTTGTATGCGCGCCTTTGTTCAGCAATGGACGTCTTTCGGCTAACATCATCAAATACTTTTTTGTAAGTACATATGTATGGTTTATGACCAGAAAAATGTTAAGTATTTGTTTAATACTATTTTTTACTTTCCCTGCCCTTGACAAGTAAGTAAAGGCTACCGCGCTAGTGTAAAAAAACTCATTATTGTTTCGAGGCAATTGTCGAGGCAAACACCATTAGGTAGAGGTACATCACCAAGTCAATGATAAACTCTAAATCGTTTGACGCACATAAAAGTCAATATTAGTCGTTTATGATAATATCTCAGTTAAGTGGAATATCATTAAGGAACGTAGAGCACTAATTTAAATTGTACATTTAACGACTAGATGACTATCCTACATAAAATTACAAATGCCAAGGTTTTGGGTTCATATGTTATCTGACCTTTCTTTCAAGTTGTAACACAGTAAGGAAACGTCAAGATTATTTGCATTAAGATAGTTGAAAGGATGGAGAGCAGAGTGCGTTCCATCAAATGGTTCATATTATGACGTCATGTTAGCTAACCTGTCTGTTATGCATAGAAAAGAAAATGTATGCAAAACAGACAGGTTAGTCAACATGACGTCATATTTATTAGCTATTTGATGAAACGCACTCTAATAATAAGCTTATTTTAATTTCAACCACAAATTATATCTCATATTCACACGCCCACCGAGCGCCGCACTGTCTCTAGTTTACAAATAAAAGTTTGTGGTCTTTCCTTGCTGAATAAGATAGAATTAGTCAATTTGAAAACTAAAATTTAGAAGCCTTCATTGATGTAACATTACACAGCCATGCACTTACAATGTAAATTACATTCAAGTAAACCTGATTACAACTTGTGTCGTCGCTTGCGCACGAAGCTATGCGAACGGTTGGCGGAGTAATCGCATCACGCATCGAATGTCCCTAACGACGTGTCTTGGGGTTAGGACGGTGTAATTGACTCGGGTGGTACGAATTTATTTAGCCTTGCCAGTTGCCACTTCTCGCCCTTATCGCTAAGTAATAAAGACGAAAACTGACTGGCGCAAATTGCGTTGATCACACTGTTGTACAATGTAGGTATGTTCTTGATAAGTCGTTTATACATAGGTTATTAAATTTTCGTGAAATCATAATTCTGCTGAAAGGCTCCTCCGTCTATAAAATTAGCAACTCAATTCTCGATGTTTGAAACTTCGAACGAAATACCTTGGAAATAAAGTTCTTGTCAGCTCGTACTGCAACGTGGTTGTTACGTCAATCGCTGCGGTCAAATAGTGCGAAAATTGTGATTTAAAAAATAAAAGAGATGAATTTCCAAAAACAAAGATAAAAAAATATTTTATATTATTAACAATTGCAGCAGAATTATTGTCACAACTAGAAAAATATTTGAAAAAGGGTGCATTAGGATATATTTTTTTCTTTATTTCTGTAAATTGAATTTGAGTAAATGAAATCACTCCTTATATCCTATAGATTACACAATTTTTTTCCGTTAAAAATCGCTACCTGGTTGAAGTAAAAAGTGATTACAAAGTTACTTAGTCCAAGGTCGTTGGCGGTGGTATAAGCCTTGATAGGGTTTGAAAGACACGTTGAACAATTTAGCGAAAAGTAATCTTTGAGTACAGGTAACATTTTTTAAGAAGGTTAAATTTCAATGCGATTAATAACAGATATTTTATTATAATAGAATGTAACGCGGAAAATTGGTTTGATCTTGTTTTAGAAATCGTACATCTAGATTATTACTTTTAAATCAGCCTCATCCTTTTCTTACAATGTTATTTTCAGTGATTAAACTGTTTACTAAAGTAAGGCAGTGGATAACAAGTAATTTAAGTAATGAATCAACAGAACTTTTTGCGAAAGATTTATTAGCGAAGGACGAAGCTGTTGTAAAATAAACTCACGATGTAAAATGTAAATTAAGGTCATGTTTTTCGTGGATTAATGCTCTGAGGTTCGCGGCTATATTTTAGCATGTAATGGTAAATCAATTTCGTTGAGAAAAAACATTGTGGTAATTATTTAATAAAATTATAAGATTCATTTGATATCCTTACATGTACTAGTACTTAGCTCGTAAATGATGATGATGATGACGATGATGATCTATCCGACCGATTTCGGTCATGGCCACTACTTCAACTCCTAGTCGGTTTGCCGCGCGTGCGTTCGAAGATGGTTTATGTAGCCAATTTTCGCATCGAAACTCCTCGCACACTGAGGGCATTTAAGTATGCCACCCTCGTAATTGTATGAAATGGTCGCAGGTACATACAAATACTTATTCTCAAAAAATATTGTTTCATCTATTTTACGCATAAAGGTTACATTACTGAATATTTTTAAGTACAAACCAAGTAGTCCCATTGCCACTATCCAACTTTGAACTCTGAACTTTAGTTATTCGAAGAGAGAAAATTAAAAAAATCCCTAGCGAGCAGTGATACCCAAGCAACCACCCACTCAGTTGGACAACGCGCAATAAGACCCTACCACTACTACGTAATTAATACTTTTGGTTGATGAGTTTCTATATATCTCCAGAGAAGAAAAACAAAGTCTTTTCACGACATCACAGAGTATTGGAGAACACCCTGGACACTTCATACAACGGGCCAGAAATAACATTTCAAAAAAGGAACGACGGAACAAACAAAATGGCGGCGAAATCCTATACGTTCGACAACCAAACTATAACCAATCTGTATCAAGCTGGGTGACGAGGGGGTGAGGTCGCAATCTAGAGAGCGGCAGGGAGTGTCCATACTGTATGTTAGTACTAATATATATATACTTTGACTGGAGTCAAGTAACAGATACAAAGATACAGGTGAGAAAAATAAACTGTATAAAAGTTACGCCACGGAGGTCATTCAAAAAGACTAACAAACATTTAAAAATTGAGCTCCATTGTAACGAACAAACTCCAAAACTAAATTGTCTCAAAGAAATACATTACATCAATTGGAAACACGTTAAAAACCCGACTTCAATCGCAACAACCAAGTACAATTTTGCCATTTTTTTTTCGATATTGTTTTTTTTTTCTAGAAAAGTACCTACTTAGCCGAAATCATTAAAATTTGTTCACAATAGGCAAATTAATAGTTTAATACGTACAAAAAGATGCACAGTCGAATTGAGAACCTCCTCCTTTTTAGGGCTCCGTAGTACGGAGTCCGTGCACCCAACAGGTGACCAACGGTACCTTATTGTTAAGCCTGCGCTGTCCGTCTGTCCGTCCGTCAGCGGGCTGTATTTCATGAACCGTACTAGATAGACAGTTGAAATTTTCACAGAATATGTATATCTGTTGCCGATATAACAACAAATACTAAAAATTAGAAAAAGTGGAAGAATATAGGGGGGTCCCATACAAAAAACGTGTTTTTTTATAGGTCTTCAGAAGGATTTTTATTAAGCTCTATATTGAAAAGGGTAATACATACACTCGTGAAACTTGGTGTGATTAAAGTAATTATACTGAAGTAAAACAACAAATAATATAAATTGGCCAAGTGTGAGTCGTACTCGTGCTGAGGAGTCCGAACTGAATGACAAAAAAAGTATATTTTGATGTATTTTGTTTAAAATGTGAATAGGTATCATTGTCATAGTTGTACGGAACCTTCGGAGCGTGAGTCCGACTAGCACTTGACCGATTTTTACAAATTATATTTAATTTCACCTGTCCCGGTGTCTGTAATGAAATCTTGCAAGTTGAATTTGACCCACTTCCCGGTTTCCGATTGAGCTGAAATTTTGCATGCATACGTATATCGCGTAACAATATAATATTTAAAGCATGTACCTAAAAGTTTTAGGTTTTTTTTTTTTTTTTTTTTATATGTGTTTTATTTTTAGGTTTTAGGTTTTTCAAAAATTATTGGAAGTTAAGAAAAAAAACTATTTAATTAGTGTTCAATTTCAAATTATTAGCAAATAACCAACCTTTACTATGGTGTATATAACATTTTAGAGACAAAAAATGGGTGAAGAGTATCTAATTTATTTTTGCATTACCCTCGTATATTCGTCTCACTCTCACTACAGTGAGCCCATGTAGATGACATAAAATCTCCCTCTGGAAATATGGAAACTCATTGCTTTTGGTGGTAACTATACGCATGGCGCGCGTAGCAGTCTGCGTGTGTAGCAAAAATACGCAAAAACATCAGTTTTAACGGGCTAGGTGTTAAAACATTTAATTAATATAAATGAACCTTTTTAAAAGTTTTGATTTAACTTGCAATTTTTGTTAGTATGTATGTTAGTTAGTTTGTTTAGGAAGGTTCAAATATTCTGATCGTTATTAGAGCGACTTCGTTAAGCCTCCGGTTGAGCTGAAATTTGTTATGAAGTTGTATTCCTGGTGACGATAGATCCTTTTGGTATTTTGAAGTTGATGTGATATTGAACTTTGAAGGTGGAATCAAGGTCCCAGTTTCGTCTTTTATTTTCAATAGAATCGTAGGAACTACTGTGCTCGTCTTTTATGAATTTGGAAACGTGTTTTATTGAGTTTATATGAGCATTTGGCTTCTTGGGCATAAAAATTCTTTACAAATAAAAGCTTATACCTAAAAAATTTTAGGTTTTTCGAAAATTATTGTCTTACGTTATTGTAATTAATTCTAAAAAGGCGCATTGCGTGATTACCGCGTGCAGAATTTATGACTTTTCATGGCCGATGTGATAGGCCAAGTATTTATATGGGCGCTTGTGCATTACACTTAATTTTGATACTGTCCGTGATTTCGTTTTCACTATTCGGATAACTATTTTTTTAATGAAGATACAGGCTAAAATTTACCGAATGTTTTGATTTGAAAAATGATGAACCAATAATACTTCTGGTGTTTTCGAGGTTTTTTAAGCAATTCATGGCCCCATCTGATATTACGTGACTTTTATGTTTGTTGGTTTAAATCGGGACTATCCGTTTCTAACTTTCGTTTCCATTTTTTTCGCCCATTCGGACCATGAAAATTCATAAAATCTGGAGGTGAAAATCAGTGTGATGCCCTAAGTGCGTCGTTAAAGACAAAAAAAAACTTTTAATGGGCCCGCAGTTAATAACGAATATGCTCATAAAAAAACTTCCACTTAAACCTTTGTTACGAACTAAATATAAAACATGGTGTATCGCGTAAATCCAATAAGATATTAAATCCACTATCGAGATTGGTTCATCTTCCCCTGTATGTAGTGGCAGTATCCCGTCCCACGTTGTCGCCCTGTGAAGCCCTTTGGGAGCTACTATCAATCCTATTTCACCGACTTTATTTCCACTATAAAATGCCTGGCACCGATGCGATGTAGAGTTAGTTATCTACAATGTCGCTAACACTCGTTTATTCGAAAACACAATAAAACCAAGAATTCTTTGATCGTATATCGATAGGTTAGAGACTGCATTAAGAAAAATTATGAACTACTTACTAGCTTTTGCCCGCAGCTTTGCCCGCGTGGATATCGTTTATACAGTATTCACTAAATTGCCTTCCTACTGAACTTACAAAAACTTTACTCGTTTCTTTTTCCGTCGCGTTTTAATTTTTCTAACATTGAAATATTGTTTTTTGCCCGCTCCGATCTTATTCAACGAAATGATTTAAGTGTCAAATGTACAGACTTTAGTCATGAATAGCCCTTAACTTAAAACTCTTCAATTTATTAAAAAAATTAAGGAACACATAGAGGTGTGACGTCATGGTTCAACTTTAATTCAATAAAAATGTAATTGATAAATAAAAAAGGGTAGAAAGTATAAAGTTCATGTAATGCATGAAATCTGTTATTTTTTTAAAAATCTCGAATATTCTTCTTTGTTATAAAATTTTATCTTAATTTTTTGAAATACTTCCCGTACATGTAATGGGGGATGGATTTTCAAGTGTAACCGCTTGCTCGTTTGGATCATCGTTGAATAAGTATTTTTACGCGATTGCCCACAAAAAAGGAGTGTATTATTCAGGACTATCGTATGTATGTTTCTTTATTCCACGATATATTCTGAAGGCTTTTAAAGTCAAAAGTCAAACACAAAAAGATATTCAAAAAAAAATTAAAATAATAAAATAATATTCGAAAAACCTAAAAACTATAAGGTACATTGCATTGTCATGCAATATACATATGCATGCAAAATTTCAGCTCAATCGGAAACCGGAAAGTAGGTCAAATTTAACTTGCAAGATTTCACCCAAACAAACAGACGTACATTGCAAGTTAAATAAAAGCTTGTAAAAATAAAACATATCAATAACAATGTCAAAATAATGTCAATAATATAGCGAGTACTACCGACCTTCTTGGTCTTTTTTTACAGTCTCCTCCCATTAATTTCCCTGTCACGCGCAGTAAATACTTTTTGCGCAGTACCAAATTACGGATCCGAACGGCGGCGCGAGGCTCCAATCCAAAAGATAAGCCCCTGAGCAGAATATTATACTTGTATTTAATATTATTACGTCTTTTGTAACATGTTTGGGATAGGTACAAAATGTATCGTCATTATTCGGGAGAGATTTGTGTTAAGGATTTATGTTAAAATTATTATTATTTATTTACTAGATTTATGACTGTCTTTGAGAGTGTGCGGTGCTTTGACAAACGCTTACTTTTTTACGCAAGTGTTTCTTTTTCTAATTTTCAAAAATCCTCACTTACGATTAATTAACAACCAAAAAAATTTCAGCCTTCTTGATCACGGATTTAGGTTGTGCGTTGTCCCACAGTCAGCTTAATTTTAATAAGGTAGGTAGATTGTTTTTTATTTCTCCTACGTAGGAGGACTAATGAAACCGACAGAGCTCACAGAATCGCTATACTTAAGTGGCAATGGTCAGGGCACAATGCTCGTAGAACGGACGGCCGTTGGGACGGTAGTAAAGTTCTCTAGTGTTGACTGCGAACTGGAAGACGTAGCGAAGGCAGGCCTCCGACCTGGTGAAGGTCAAGGAAAGCCGCTGGATGCGGGAAGCGCAAGACCGGTCGTTGTCGAAATCCTTGGGAGTGGCCTTTGTTCAATAATTGCCGTTTTTTGAGTGATATGGTGAAGCAGCCTTTGACTTTTGACGTGAGTTCAGTGAACTTCTTACGTTACGTTAAGTTGGGTGGGCAATCCAGAAAAATTGCGATATAAAAAGCGTAAACTATCGATAGCTTCGTACGGCTAAACTATTGCAGATGGAAAAACTTTTCTGAAAATCGCATCAAAATTGGTTCAGCCAAACGCGAGATAATCGCGGACAAACATATATACATACAGGTCAAACTGCGAACCTCCTTTTTTAAAGTCGGTTAAAAATTATAATCTACAAGACCCATCTGAGGACAATAAAAAAATTTTTTTAGACCCGCCCTATTTTCACTTAATATAATTATATCACAACTTTTTCTATGTTACATGCTACATAATTATGTATATTGCGTCTTCTTGTAAGTATTTACATACTTAATGTGGTAAAAGCTTAAATTTTTAACTACAGTTCCAATAATTGACAACACTAAAAACAACAACCGATTTAAATCACACAAGATTGCGGTGTTAAACCTACGACGTGTTTTTCCAGTGATTGGTATACACTTATCAGTCCATATATCAAAAACTAATTAACCGATTTTGATGAAATTTGTACTGTTCCCTAAATTAAAGATACTTAATAAAAAAAACTGACCAAGTGCAACTTGGTTTCACACAAACAGGGACCAAAAGTTTCGCACCAAAACTTTAACTACCAACAGAACAAGACCTCTCAGTACATACGTACTTTGCTAAATAGGGGTTAACTTATACTGGAATTTGGAAATTGCATTTTTCCTGTGGGAACGAAAAGCCTGGAGATTTTCTAATAGATTTTTCTGTAATTTATGAATTCAATCTCATATACTTACTGTGTTTTTTTAAAGATTTTAGGCCCAGTAGTTTCGGAGATAAGGGCTCCCCCAATGCTAAATTTTAGCCTATTTAAAAAAAAATACTTCAAAACTATTTACCTAAAAATTATAATAATATATATATGAGTATGAAATATACATATGTATATGAGATTCTCACAACAATCCCTTTCACATCAAATGACGATATTTCACACGATATAGTTTGAAATATTAAAAAAAACTAATTTACACACCAAAGTTTAAAATTAATTTATTTACGTTACACATCCGTCTTTGGGTTACATGTTATATGTGTATCTAATTTCAACTCCATCGGTCTAGTTGTTTCGGGGCAAATTTGCCGTAACAGACGGACGGACAGATAGACAGACACGCGAGTGAAATTATAATTATCAAATTCTCAACATAATTATTGAATTCGATTTCTGTTTTTTTTTTAAATTCACAATTGGTAAACCCTTGGCCTCAATTCACCTGATAGTAAGTGACGATGATGCCGAAGATGGAAGCGGGCTTACCAAGATTCCCCAACGCAATGGAAAACTAGCTATCTTAGTTTCTGAGAAATACCTGGACAGACAAACATACATACATACAAAATACATACGCTTGTGAAATTTGGCACAGCTATTTAAAAGCCCATATAGACATATACTAATATTGTGCAATTCTAACAATCTAAATATATATAACTCAAAGGTGACTGACTGACTGACTGACATAGTGATCTATCAACGCACAGCCCAAACCACTGGACAGATCGGGCTGAAATTTGGCATGCAGGTAGATGTTATGACGTAGGCATCCGCTAAGAAAGGATTTTGGGAAATTCCCACGGGAACCGCAATAATCGGGATCTGCGCGAGCGAAGCTGCGGGCATACACTAGTATCACATACATACGTGTCTAATTGATAACCTCCTTTTTGAAGTCGGTTAAAAACAACATGAAAGTAAAAACAACATGAAAGTAAAAACAACATGAAAGTAAAAACAACATGAAAGTAAAAACAACATGAAAGTAAGTGCATTTTATCTATTTCCTATTTTTATTATTATTTTTACTGTCACCACTATCATGAGGAGATAAAAATCTTGAGTCACGGCGGGCACCTATTCTACACTACACCCCTCCTAATGAATTCGTGCCAGGATTTGCATAGGCTGATAACATGAACCTTTGACAGATTTTTAATCGCCTCCGTGGCGTAATGGTAACGTTCATTAGCTTCATATCAGGATGTCGCTGGTTTGATTCCCGGCGAAATCTAACTTTGTATGACTCGGATTGGTTGGTGGAAGGGAATTTTCTAAGCCCGCTTGGCTAGCTACCACCATCTTATCTAAGTCTTGCCACCAAGCATCAATGTTAACAGCATTGATTCAGTTCTCCATTGCGCTGGGGAATCTTGGTAAGCCCGCTTCTATTTTCAAAATCCTCTTCGTTACTTACCATCAGGTGAGATGACAAAATCAAAAATACATGCAGTAAATGCAGTGATGCGACAAATGATAGGACAGCCTTAACTGGTTGGATCGCAGATTATTACGTACACCTGCGACTACGCTTATAAATAATTTATTATTGTATGGTCGCATGAAAATGTCAATGTTTTGATTATTAACCGCCTCCGTGGCGTAATGGATAGTCCATTCGCTTCACACCAGGAGGTTGCGGGTTCGATTCCGGCGGGGTCAACTTGTAAGACTCGGTTTGGTTGGTGGTAGGGCATTTTCTAAGCCCGCCTGGCTAGCTACCACCATCTTATCTAAGTCTTGCCGCCAAACATCAGTGTTAACAACATTGATGTGTTCCGGCTTGAAGATAAGATAGCCAGTTCTCCATTGCATTGGGGAATCTTGGTTAGCCTTAGCCCGCTTCCATCTTCGGCATCATTGTCACTTACCATCAGGTGAGATGATGCCAAGGGCTTACCAATTGTGAATAAAAAAAAAATTAACTTAGTGTGAAAACGTCCAGCTAATATTTAGTTGTGATAACTATGAAGGGTTAATATAAATTTAAATAATTTTCAGAAAACCTAAAAGCTTTTAGGAACAAGCGTTTTTTGAAAAGAGTTTTTATACTTAATGCTCAAATAATAATAAAGAAAACTTGGTGCCACATTTTAAAATGGTGAGCCAATAAACTGGGACCATGATTCCACCTCCTAAGATTATCATCAGATCAACTTCAAAATACCAAAGGGATCTATCGTCACCAGGAGTACAGCTTCATACCAATTTCCAGCTCAAACGGACCCCTGGAAAAGGCTCTAATATTTGAACCTACCTAAACAAACTAACTAACATACATACATACATACATACATACATACGTACATACATACATACGTACATACGTACATACATACATACATACTCGGTTCCACGTTTAAAAATGGTGAGTCAATAAAGTCTAGTTGTTTGGATTTAAAAATAAAAGATGGACCTTGGTTCCACCTCTAAAAATCATCATCAGATCAACTACAAAACACCAAAAGGATCTAGTGTCACCGGGAATACGGCTTCATTCTAAATTTCAGCTCAATCGGACCCCTGGAAGTCGCTCAATAATCGATCACAAGATTTGAACTAAACAAACATATTATATTCACGCATACATACAATCATTGCAAGTTAAATCATCATATCAGCCACAAATCGTCCACTGCTGAACAAAGGCCTCCCCCAAGGATTTCCACGACGACCTGTCCTGCGCTGCCCGCATCCATCGGCTTCCCGCGACCTTCACCAGGTCATCGGTCCACCGCGTGGGAGGCCTCCCTACGCTACGTTTTCCGGTGCGCGGTCGCCACTCGAGAACTTTGCAAGTTAAATAAAAGCTTTTAATAAAATCAAATCACATGAAAACGAAGGTTGTTAAAATAAATCACGATGAATTCATATTTTTTAAAAATTTTGTGACAATTTTAGATTTATAATGATTTTTAGTCATAAAAGTTTCAGAAAAAATGGCAAAAAAGGTCTTTAACAAAGATGTTATTAAAAACGATTTCAAATCAGAATGAAATAAATGTTCTCATGAATGCAAAGATTAGCTTTCAAGCAATATATACCTACTGGCATGTAAGGTAATACTTTTCGAGCAACTGTATTGAAAATACGTTAGCATCAGTAAACATGAATAAGCAGCTTATTGCAAGAGAGGGAAAAATGTGAAACTCGATATAATGGCCTGTCATGTAGCATAGATTGATATGAGCCACTTCATTGGGCAAACGCAATCACTGTGACCTTTATTGTAATACTAGCTGTCCCGGCGAACACTACACTACACTACCCTACCCTACCCTACACTACCCTACCTTACCCTACCCTACACTATCCTACACTACACTACCCTAACTACACTACACCTACACTACAGTACACTACCCTACCCTACAATAAAAAAAAAATTTTTGACTGATAATAGTATTTTTTTATTAATAATTATCATATTTTTAATACTTATTATCCTATTCCGGACGAAGACAAATGCAAAAATACAAAAATCATAAAAATTGGTCCAGCCGTTCTTGAGTTATAAATGGTGTAACTAACACGACTTTCATTTATATACAGGTTGACTGGTAAGTAGTGCAAATCCTTAATCCTAATCCTAAATCCTTGGGGATAAACTACATCTCATTTAGAACAAAAAAAGTCATATTAACTTGGGGTCGGAAATCAACGGTTTTCGAGTAAAAGCCCATTTAATTTTTCAATTTTGTATGTAAAACGCTTTTGTTTAAATGTTTAGTGATTTTTCAAAAAAAAACCTAAATATAGTTGACTTGCAAAATGCGATAAAAACTTCCTTATTTTATAATCTTTCCATTAAAATAGAAAAAGTTAAAACAATACAAATAAGATGTAACAAAAAACAATGATTCCTGTCAAAAGGGTGCCTCAAATCCCAGTGGGGGCCCAGTGCGGGTTGGTTGACTTCACACACAACCTTCGAGTTTCTTCGCAGGTGTGTGCAGGTTTGTTCACGATGTTTTCCTTCACCGTTATAGCAATCGGTGAGTATATATACACGTATAATCACGTAATAGACATACATATTATGTGGATATTAGATTTCTATACAATTTATTCTCTTATACCACGACCTTATTAGAGCTGTAGTGATATTGTATTTGCAGGACTTTGACCAGTGTGTGTTGCCGGTGAAAACATACGGAACTGAGACATGGGCGCTTACTATGGGCCTCTTAAGAGGACTCAAGTTTACCCAAAGGCGATGGAGCAATCTATGCTCAGAGTTCCTCTACTTGAATAAATCAGATATGCAGTAGGAGAACCAAGGTAACCGACATAGCTCACAGATTCGCTAAACATAAGTGGCAATGGACGAGGCACATAGCTCGTAGACCAGATGGCCGTTGGGGTTGCAACGTTCTCGAGTGGCAACCGCACACCAGAAGATGTAGCGAAGGTGCTACTTACACTCGGTGGACCGGCGACCTGGTAAAGGTCGCGTGAAGCCGCTGGATGCGTGCAGCGCAGGACCGGTCGTCGTGGAAATCCTTGGGGAGGCCTTTTTCCAGCAGTGGACAACTTTCGGTTGATATGATGATGATGATGAGATTGTATTGATGAGATTGTATTGCTGTGCAATAGCGCTAAGGCTATAAGGAGAGAACTAACCATTAGTCATGCGGTAGGTAGGTACCCATTCGGTCATTCCTATCGATTGTTCAATGTTTTTCTATTCTTGGCCGAGCGAACGGTCGTTTACACAGATGAGTTATATGTTTGTTTTTACACGACTGCCCACAAAAAGGAGTGAATTGTTTTCAGGTCTAATGTATGTATGAATGTATGTTTCTTTTCAATACAGTTGTTCGAAAAGTGGTTCTTTATAAGCCAGTTAAATGTGCGCAAAATTAATTTTATCGCACGCGTGCTTTTACTTAGCTACTTTTTTTAAATTCTAGCTCAGAGTAACAAGACGTTTCTAGCTAATAAAAAAAAAAAAATAAACCAGAGATACAAGTCTTCTTTGAGACTTTTGAAAGGATACTTTTAAAAGAGAAAGGTTATTCCTCCGAGAGGTAAAATTATGCTCGTTTTTACTGTGCGCAAAATTAATTTTACCGCACGCGTACTTTTTACTTTGCCACTTTTTTTAATTCTAGCTCAGAGGAACAAGACGTTTCCAGTAAATAAAAAAGTATAATAAACCAGAAATACAGAAAATCTTCTTTGAGACTTTTGAAAGGATCCTTTTAAAAGAGAAAGGTTATTCCTCCGAGAGGTTTAATTATGCTCGTTTTTTAGATTCTTTTTTGGTAATATCTTTGTGAAGAAAGGAGAATAAATACCACGGTGGCCTGTGTCAGAGGGAGATAGATAGGTCTCGCATGTAGCGCATAGTTTAAACAAAAAATATTTTCGAAAACTTAAAAACTTTGAGGTTCAAGCTTTAAATATTGCATTGTCACGCGATATACATGTGCACGCAAAATTTCAACTCAATCGAAAATCGGGAAGTGGGTAAAATTTAACTTGCAAGATTTCATTTCAGACACCGGAACAAGTGAAACTAAATTAAAGCTTGTAAATAAATCATCTTTTCCAAGCAGGTTTTAACGCATACGCTATTATACTTAGCCTTATTGTAATATATATATTTAAGCTACCATTAAAAAAAGTAACTTAGGTACGCATGCGTTGTGTGCGTAGCTAAAATATGGCGCAATTTTTGTAAAACTGAATTTAGTTGTTTTAGTTGGGAATAAGAAAATAATATGAATCCTACTAATATTATAAACGCGAAAGTTGGTAAGAATGTATGGATGTATGTTTGTTACTCTTTCACAAAAAAACTTCTTAACGGATCTGGCTGAAATTTTGTAGGTAGACAGATTTGGACCTGGTTACTTTTTTTCCACGCACTGCGCACCTTCGAAAAGTCATAGAAACTTTGCCACGCGGGTGAAGCCGCGGGAAACAGTAGTTAATATATGTGTAATAAAAATATATTTAGGTGTATTTATAGGAAAAACAAAGTGAGATTACTCCCCCGGACTTTTAAAATGTGCCACAAGTCGCGTCAAATGAACTTTGTTTGCCGAAACCTTGTTAAGGATTTAAATATGTGTTTTGTTTTTCTGTTACGGTTCTTTTTTATTTTACCTGTTTTCTCACAACTGTATTAAAAATCGTTGCATGATACACACATTTTACCACCCTTGTATCATAAATAACTATTATCCCACGATATCTTCTAAACGGCTTGATGGTTTTTATAGTGCGAGATATCTTTATAGGTTCGTGTTGATCCAGTGAGCGACATAGGCTACGTTATACACGATTTTCCTAAAAAGAAGGGTAGTGTTTTATGCAGTCGTCTTGAAAAAAAAATTTCAACCAAGCTCACGAAATGTCATCAACCAGACGTCAATTTTTTTTTATTCACAATTGGTAAACCCTTGACAACATCTCACCTGGTGGCAAGTGACGATGTTGCCGAAGATGGAAGCGGGCTTACCAAGATTCCCCAACGCCATGGGGAACTGGCTATCATATATTCATGCCGGAACACACCAATGATATCAACATTGATATTTGGCGGCAAGACTTATCCATTTCTGGATAAAGGCCTCCCACAAGGATCTACACAACGAACGCTCCTGCACTGCCCGCATCTAGCGGCTTTCGCAACCTTCATCACGACGTCGTTCTACCGAGTGACAGGCCTACGTACGTACGCTACGTCTTCTGGTTTGCGTTCACCACTCGAGAAATTTACTGTCCCAACGGCCATCTGTTCTACGAGCTATGTTAAACATTACCTTCTATAAATTTAAATAGAGCATTCATCTCTTCGAGTGTTCATGTAGTAAAAATCCAATTTAAATTGGTTTTTATTCCAATATTAAACATCACTTTATGGAAATTCACATACTTAAAACTAGTTCGTAAAATCATGGTAATTAATAATAAATGCGCATGTTTAAGTACAAATCATTGTGTTAAAATTGTTGTAATTCCTAGTCGTACGTTCGCGCTCAGAAGCGTGCAGTCATTCATGTAGACAGATTTCAGATATTCAGTCCAGTAGAACTTTTACTACAAGTCGGTTGTAAGCCGATTACTGCAAGATGACTTAGAACAAAGAGAAAGATTAGTTGGGACTTAAGTTTGTAGTACAACTTATATAGTGTGTTCCGGCATGAAGATAAGATAGCCAATTCCCCATTGCGTTGGGGAATCTTGGTAAGCCCGCTTCCATCTTCGGCAACATCGTCACTTACCACCAGGTGAGATATTGTCAAGGGTTTACCAATTGTGCATAAAAAAAAATAAAAAGAAAAATATATATAACGCTTCCTATTTAAAAACTTTCAACTGCTTTTAAATTCGCTTTCGTATGTTCGCCGCTGGAAAGGTGGGCACATATAGCCACGGAGTGGGTTCCGAAAGGCCGTAGAGGTCGCGGCAGACCAAGACGGAGATGGCGGGATGAGCTGGACAGGTTTGAGGATCGATGGAAAGAGGTGGCTCGGGATAGGGATGTATGGCGTAGTAGGGGGAGGCCTTCGCTCACCAGTGGGCAATCTAGACTAACATAATAATAATAATGTCCGCTGGACATACGATAGCTGAAACGGAGACGCTTCGCTCTTGCTCCGCGTTCGGTTGGTCAATTATAAATTACTAACAACTATAATAACGCAGAGAGAACTGTAAAACATTTTTTGGAAAAAACCCTACAAATAAAAGTGGGGATTTTTTTTTCTCATCAAACCCAGTCGTTTATCGTTGGTTAGAGCTTAAAAAATAATTGTGAGTCTTCTGAGACCATTTTATAATTAAGGGGTTCCGTTTTCGAAAAAAACGTTAAAGTGCTAAATTGTGTTGGAGTCGAGTGTCCCCACCGCACACAACTAAACCGCTATATTTGGAAATTTCTAAAAAAAATCATTAAATATATAATGAAAAAACTATCACGGCTAAGTAGGCTTTCTTAGCATCGACCAACTTAAGATGTGCAGTTCAATTTGTAAAAAGTTCATAGGTTTTTCATACAATATGTTCTATTACCAGGATTCAGTTTTACCAAGGGTGGGAAGCGGGTTTACCAAGATTCCCCAATTCAATGGAGAACTGGCTATCTTATCTTTAAGCCGGAACACATCAATTTTATTAACATTGATGTTTGGCGGCAAGACTTAGATAAGATGGTGATAGCTAGCCAGTCCAGCTTAGAAAATGCCCTTCCACCAATCAAACCGAGTCATACAAAATTAGACCATCGAACCCGCGATCTCGAGATGTGAAGCTAATGGAGTAACCATTACTCCATGGAGGCGGTTCATTTCAGAAACCCATTTCATTATCTTGGAGAAGTGTAGTAGCGGAAAATATGGAGTAAAAAACGCCCTTTGGCTGTCTCAGTAGGCGTTGTGTCATAATATTGCTCCTTTCATTCCACTAGTCTGTTTATCACAGTGTTGCAGCATTTTCCTCCACAATCTGGCTGTATACAGGGTGTATAAGAATTGGTGTTGAACCCGTCAGTGTCCCTAGTTACTTGTTATACGTATAACTACTTATTATACTGAACAACATTGACAATTCGTTCAAGAAAATGTACAGGCACGCTGTGCATACTTTATCGCGTAATTTTTACCCTATGGCATACATAAATCAGCATTAAAACACGCTTATCTAGTAAACGTTTCTGAGGTATCTTATCACATTTTTTATTAATGAGCTACCTGGTGTGGTTTGACTTAAAACGTTCAAGTAAACCACAAAGTTTCATAACAAAAGAAAAAAATAACAAAGAGCCTGGATTTGTGTTTGAATTTGTAACTTATTCAGATTTTTCCTGGAATAATGAACTACCACAATTTATATAGTGTAAAGTTATAATAATATACAAAGTATAATTAAAATAGTTAGACATTTTTGAGAAAAAAGAAGTGTATTTTTACTATGTTGGCAACACTACAAAAACACAAGAAGATTATTAAAAAAAGCTGGTTATACAAAAATAATATTTGTCTAACCCAAAGTTCATGCTAATTCGATTAATAGTTTAAGATCTAGAGCCAGGATAAACACACACACACACACATACACACACACGCACTCACGCTCTCACACACAGATTTTCTTTTACTATAGGATCAATGTCGGTTTTAATTTTTTTTACCATGAATATTTTTGTTAGTTCGCTGATTACTACACGTGCGAAGTTACAATTTTATTAAATTTTTATAAATATAATACAATCTGAGTCTGCCATTCGTACTTACTTTAATATCAGTTAATTCATAAAACCTACTGCTGGATTGCAAGCAGTTATAAATCTGTAAAATTTTACTACGCACTTCATGCGTAGGTACTACGCTAGCGTAGCCAGCAGCAAAGTTCCCCGCGACTTAGAATCTCTGCATTACTTTGTTATCCCTGGTTTTTTTTTATAAACGCGTGTGCTTTGTTATCGATTTCATGACTTGTTTTTTTTTTTAAATTGTCGTTTTAACGGCCTGTAAATCTGGCTTAATAACCCAAAAAAATAGGCCCATTAAAAAGTTCACAAACGCCCGATCAGATTTACGAAGGTTTCCGCACAGATCAGCGAAAGACCACAAAGTGGTGTCTCCTGAGCCCAGCGCGAGCGGGGATCGATGCCGACCGGTTCAGAATAGGTTATATCTCAGAACTTTTACAGTTTCTGTGCCTTCGTCATTCATTACTGTACTGCGATATAAGGCTGTTATGTATTTATGACATTTTTAGAGGGATTGTAAGGCTTTTTGTTTCATTGGTGTTACGCGTAAGTGTAGTATGAGTAAGAAGCGATCGTAGGTCAGTTTGATTTGTGTGATTGCGTCAATCACGCAGGTTAACTGGCCTGAAAAAAAATATTTCCTGGATGGGTTTGACTATGAGTGGTATTTTTTGTTCCATGCTTCGAGCGTTAAGCCGTGTCAGGTGTTCAGTTCTATTCATTTATTCGGAAAGAGTGTAACATTTTGTTTGAAATTAAAATTATGATATTATAGTAATAAAACATAAAATAAGGAAAAATAAAATTATAAACACAATTACAGTTTCACAATAATTGAAAGCCAAAGAACCATACATTGAATAATTAAAGTATAGATAATATAATTAAGATATTTCAAAAAAGTAAAGTTAAGAATGTCAATAGTTTAAATTATATTATGTCATTTAAAGTAACATTAAATAGTAACTCCTAAAATTCATATTTCAAATTATCTATCAAAGTCCCAAAAATGATAACCAATGTCCAAAAAATCAAGACTTGAACTTAAAAATTTATCTTCCACAAATTCGTCTGTATTATAGTAACAGAAAATGGCTTAAAAACAGTAGGGATCGCCACTAGCGCTCCCTATACAACCCGTACTTTGCCACCGTGTGTGGAGTGTGTCCTAGCCGAGTTTATGAAGAGACCCATGCCCCAGCCGTGGGGATGTTTATGAGTTGTTAAAAAAGTACCCGTAGAACAAAACATCAAGGTTCCCTAAAGGGAGATTAACAGTTTGACTGCCCACGCATTTACAATCTTCTATAACAGATGCCCGTTGCGAACTGGCTTACGGAAAAAACTAGTTGCCGATCACGCACCGAGGCGTGATGGGCACCCGCCAACGATCCCGCGTCACGCCTTTCGGCGGAATGCGCACTCAAACTGTAGTTCATTATTAGGGTGCTTACGCTGAGTGGATTTCAAGTATTGGCATTATTTTTTTTATTTTTTGGAGTTCCGGAGCCAAAAATGCTAAAAAGGATCCCATAAACAATTTCACAGTCAATTAACTCTAAGACTATTAGACTTACCGCTATAAAATTTTGTATTTACGTAGATTTACTTATGATTCAAAATGAGATGAGGTCACCAATAATTAATTAATAGTAGTCTATGAAAATTTTGCATAATGAGGGGTATTTAAGCACAAGTATGAGTTTCAAAACCGAGCCTTAGCGAGGTTTTTAATAGTACCTATAATACGAGTTTTAATATCTAGTTATGTGCAGTTGTTGCATACACTACTTTATCTCATCTCATTCATTGGGATTGAACCTACTAAATAAAATAACAATATTAAAAGTTTAAGAAAAAAATTCCCAAGAAATTCAGTACAACAAAACGTATGATAGCGCCAAAACCCAGCACATCGCCGCGCATGCACATGCGCTGTCACAGAAAGGTAAAAATTGGAAACTAAACTTTTTGTAATACTGTAAAAATGGCGCGCCCCGCATATGCGTTTTTCATTAGAAGAAAATAAGTTATGAAATATCCTTGGTGATACTAACTTCTTGGATTTGCCCTGTATCGTAATGGTAAAAAAAATTGTTTGTTATTTTATTTTGTTGGAGATTATAGTGTTATAATATGATTATATTTTAAAATTTCAGTAAGGGGTTCATAAAGTATGTCAATATAAACTCGTTTTGACGTTTATAATTCGAGTTTTACGATATGAGAATAGAAAAAAATATTTTTGATATCAACCGCCCCTACACGTTAAAAAGGAGGTTTGTTTTTAGACGGATCGGAAGGCTTTTGGCCAATTTTTCGGGATGTTTATTATGCCTGCCTCTTGTGGGATATCTCTTTGAAATGAAGTAGGGATCTTTATGAACATTTTGTGCCGTTGGCGAGATGTGACTTGTCAAAGTCATTTGAAATGTTTGTCGCCCTGGCGCTTCTCAATTGTTTGACCTAGACACTTGAAATAACTCACGTAAGTGAGAACCCTTAATTAATTATTGCTTAGAGTATCCTGTGATGAACATTTTTCGTGTTATGAAGTAATGACACGCATGCGGCATGCGGCATACCTACATTCATTGCTTTCGCTATCTACAAAAATATCCTTGATTTAAACTAATAACTTTTTATCTAAATCTATCTATAGAGGTGGTAAAAAGACTTTTTCGTAATCGCTCCAAGTGCCACTTGATATCGAACCTTTACTTTTCCTTTCGACGCGAAGAGGTCAGGGTAGGAAAACAGGAAGTATCGATCGATCGGGTTCGGTCCGTTGCCTGTAACTGGCACAAATGGCAGAACCATATTTATATGTAGGTAATACGTTGACTACATTGTGTAGCTGCGTTAACCGCGAACTTTACCCTGGGTAGAAGCCCGGATTTGCTTTAACTGACGAGTTGGGGTAACTGACGAGTGAGGAAATTGACCAGCTAACGAATTACATGAAACTGACGAGTATTGGAACTGACCATTCATAACCCGACTCATTGTATTTATTGTTATTTTCTTGTCATTGCCTTTGGGCTATCATCTAAATAGGCAGTTTAATAACTGATTGGGCGGTTCAATGTGAACTACAGAATAACTGAAATTCTCAAATTGTCAGTAGAATTAAAAAATGAGCAGTAATGCATGGGCAGAAACTTAGTATTTATATAATACGAGGAGAGGAATAAGCGGCATCGTAATAATGACTTTTGTTTGACTTATTTGGATCACGGAACTCATCATATGAAATAAAGTGTCTCGCTACTGTGGCTCTGGACATAAAAACAAAATTTCTGCTGAATTTCACATGTCAAAGCACAATTTCCCGGGGAAAGCGAACCGAGAAAACGACCCGAGTTTCATTAATATTAACCATCTGTTGGGTATCTTCTTATCCGAGTACATTTTCCAGGCATTTTGTTTCGATAAATTCTGTTGTCTTTGCCCTGTCTAACTCATCTTAGAGATCGAGGCACTTTAGGATACATTTTGCAGACGCCTTAGTTAAATATGCTTTTGTATTCTATCTTAAGGGTTGTCTACATTAAGAAAATGAATCCTTTACAATTTGAATAATTCATGAAAAAAAACAATGGTTTCAACTCATACGAAATTACGGTAGGTTGGGTCATTCAGACCCAAGGCCATTAATTTTCTTGATATTTTTATATGGCCTAGGGCCTAAGGAGCCACTAGTAGGTCCTAATCAACTAACAACTAAAAAAAAGTCTTATGGTTAATAGCCATAAAAGCTTGTGCTTATTGGAAGGAGATATAAGAGAGTGAAGCTAATAAAATCGTGATAAAAACAGGTTGAAAATGAGAACAAAACCCAAAAAGATGGACATTGTCACACGTTTAGGTGTACATTTAATCAACTTACCTGTTTCTTCTCCATTAATTTTAATTTGTTTATTTTTTTAAATGTAATAATAAAACTTTCTCCCGCGCGTTTTAGTGAACGGAAGTAGAACATGTGACATCATACCGTTCCTTTCTATATCTAAAATTCGAACACACCTATGTTTCCTAGCTATTTAACTAATTAAAATATCTTTGATAGCGACACGCTCGCTCGGGCCTCAGAATAGCGCTTTGGCTAAAATTAAATGTGCCTCTGCCCGAACTGCACTAAAATTTTCAACGAAATTGCACAATATACAACAATGTGGAGATAATAAAAAGCCGATATTTTTGTAGTTAATTTCGTTTGAGAAGTTTTATTCTTTAATCAGTTCTACGTTTCAGTAAAGTTGATTGATAAGAAACTAAACTGTAAGTTTCGCAAAGTAAGTAAATGACTATCGAGCTTTTTACCCGACTAAGGCTAAGCTAACGGAAAAGGTTATGAATCTTACAGTCTTTGTATGTATGTATGCAAAAGATATCACGAAATTTGTGGTGATTCACAGTGTCTGCTAGGTTACTTAAGTTCAATGAAAATACACTTATATTCAGAAAATTCATATATTTTTTACAATGCACATACATATGTACACGCTTTAATTATACATATGTATGTCACAAAGTTTCATAACGGACAACCTCAGCATATCCAATGTTAGCGTGTAGTTGCTTAAATTGCATTGCATCATCAATTATTACTTCAAAAAGAGTCAACACTTAGTTACTACTTAGGAATAGTAATAAAAATGTAATAAATAATTAAGCCCGTTTCCATCTTCGGCATCATCGTCACTTCGGCAGCATCGACGTCATCAGGTGAGATGATGCCAAAGGCTTATCATTTGTGGATTAAAAAAAACACAGACAAAAACCTTTATAGTTTCTTTTTTCCTACATATTTGCCATACAGCATTGTCTATCGTAAAAACCATAGATGTATTATTATGGTTTCCACCAAGTAGATTACGCGTCTGATACGAAATCAGTGACAGAAATTGTCCACTATACGTTGACAAATTGAAGTTTAACGAGTTCATACAAAACAGTGGTTGCGCCGTTATGTGAGTCGACACTTTTTAATATAGCTGACACTTTTTCTACTTGGCCATTATAAATTCTTTGGTGGAAACCTTACATCTGAAAATTCTACAATACCACTTTCTATACGCAATGACCAAGCAGTCAGGTGCTTAATCTTCATTTTTTCCGTCTGTTACTATAAGGTGAAAGAAGATTTTATATCTATCCATGATTTAAACAAAAATATATGAGTTTTTCTGACAAATGGATTTTTATGTATTGCACGAAACCAAGAAGTTTGTTTATTGATTCCTCTCATTCTCATCCAAGGACGTGAAAAAAGTCTTTACTCTGACAAAGAATTAAAAAAAAATTAATCAATAGAGATTATAATACCTGCTCAGAGTGACTTTTTTAATGGTTTCAAAATGGCAAAGTGACAGGTTTCTATAATATCAGAAACAAATCAGAAAAGAGAACCTACAATAAGTATTGAATTAGTATTAAGTTTTTAAACGTTTGACTTGTTTTTATTATTTTTCATGTGGATTCGTGTACCAATCTCAAAAGTATCAAATGATCTTCCTTAACTCTATACTATTTCTACCGTGGCCTGCTTTTGTACATCTTCAGCAATCATTTAAACTCGAGATACACTTTTGCGAAGGTACAATGGCGCGCATCAGAAAAGTGAATGGAGTTCATTGGTTATCAAAGCCTTATAGAAAATCTTTCTTCGTGTGGCAGGGAAAAGTAATAAGAAGTTAGTTCGGTTGCCAGTAACTCAAACTTCATCTTAAGTTTGGAAAAGCCTGGGCCGTACTAAGTCACTTTGGTAATTTGTTACAGTTAGTGTCAAAATAGAATTTGTGATGAATTGCACGAGGTATTTACTACGAGGTGTCTATAAGTATTTGATAAGGCAATTATAGGGTATCTGGTTGACTGAATGACGTACACTTTTCAGGAGGTGAACAAGAAGAAACTGAACAACTTTCCTGAAGAAACTTTTTTTAATCCGTAGGACCTCTGATACAAATCGATCGCCTGATTAGCCAACTTTTTATTCAATTCAATATCTTTATTTCAGACTAAGAGACAGTCCATATGATTTTGTTAGTAACAATGTCCTTACAAATTATGTTAGTAACAGAAATATTTAAAATTAAAAATAAAACATTTTATGAGACGTCCAAAATTTTACATTACTCTGGGAAAAATTGTTTAGTTGTATCAGCGTCTGTATTCCCCGATTCGTATAATTTAGGTATCTTCAAGACAAGGGTGAACAGACACTGTTTGAGCTTGCGTGTTACATCCTCGGCTGCATCGGCACTTACCACCAGGTGAGTTGCAGCCAAACGCACTCAATTTTTTCATAAAAAAAAAGATTTTCATCTCATTCACCTCCTGAAATGCTTCCGTCGTTCAACTAGAGACCATGTATACAAAATGGTTTTTGAAGCTAAAAACTGCCACTTTTCAGCTTCTGAAACATCACTCTTACCTCTTTGTTAATACCTATATCTTAAAACAAAGAAACATTCTTTGTGATAGTTGTTTTTTTTTTGATCAGTGTAGGAATCGGAATAAAATTCGAAATTCTGGTTTGGTATTTCAATCAGCCTGATTTACACTAAACATGTCAAACAGTGGCACTTACGGCATTTCACATTCGCTCGCTACTCGTTACCCACCTGGTGGTGCAAAATGACCTAGTTCGGAAGCGTGCCAACTGCGGCCGCGGTGCAGCGCAGGGCAAGAATGCGGGTTTACAAAGCTCTACACACATAACATATTGATCATACTTTCAACATGATACAAGTGACGTTGATTGTATAGAAGTGCCTGCTTTGATGTTTTAAATGCACACGATCAATTTACCGTATATGATATGTACTTAAAGTTGTTTTAGGGATTTTTGCTAGCCACCGGAAAGCGCTACAAACTAAACGCGCGGCCGTACCTACGAGTACATGTAGCGAGACGATAACACACTCTCTCTCTCTTTATGGGTCGTGAGTTGCAAAAACTATTTTCCCATTTAATTATGGCTTATACGTCGAAGCAGTTACCACGTGTCTATACTTCAAGAAACAAAAGTATCAAGAAATATACTTCTTACCTTAATTGTTATTGTTTTTGTTCAATCAACATAATAATATATGAATGTATTGTTTATATAAAGTACCTTAGTGAGTTTGGTTAGAGTTGGCGTGCATCTTGCAATTACAGTTGAAAGGTTAACGGAATCGTAGGTGTAAATAATTATATTTTTTAGTTTCATAAATAAAAACTGATAAATAAGAAAGTTATGTTGACCATAAAAAGTATTACCAACTAGCATACGTAAAAATCGAATTATAAACTTCAAAAGGAGTTTATATTGACATACTTCATGAACACCATACCGAAATTTAAAAATAGAATCGTATTATAACACTTTTTCCCTAACAAAATAATTTAATAAATTTTTTTTTAGACTACGATACAGAACAAATTCAAGAAGTTAATATCACCAAGGAGATTAAATCAATCTATTCTTCAAATGGAACGCTTAGCGGGGCGCGCCATTTTTATACCGTTGCAAAAAAGTTTTGATTTAAATTTTTACCTGCCTGTGACAGCGCCCGCTTTGACGCATGCGCGGTGGTGTGCTGGATTTTGGCACTATCATACGTTTTGTTGTACTGAATGTCGTGGATTTTTTATTACTCTTTTAACTTTGACCTTTTATTTAGTAAGTTCAATCCCAATTCTCAATGTATGAGATTAGATAAAATAGTCTATGAAACTGTACATAATAGGTACTAAAACACTAGTATGATACTATTAAAAACCTCGCCAAGGCTCGGCTTTTAAACTCATACTCGAGTTTTTTTATACCCCTCATTATAAAACAATTTCATAAACTTCTATTTCATACGAAATCTAATAAAACTATCATATTCTAATTGCATACCAATAAAGCGTTTATTTGAAGTTACATTGTAACTCGTTCTAAGTATTACATTCCAATTTGGATACTATAAAGCTAACATATTTATCCGTATCTTCTTCATACGGCGTTGAGTATAACCAAGTTTTGTATCGAATATCGTAAGAAGGCTTTCCATCGAGCAAACAATGACAAAGCAAAAGTCAGGCGATAGTACGAAAGGCCTCATTTAACATAACCATTGCGTAAGTAACAACGATCTAAGTTTCTAATCAAAATAGTATGTATGTCGCAGGCATACAGAGTTTTTCGTCATTTTACAAATGGTCAGGCAAATTATAAAATGCCAGACGCAGATTTCTGCTACCCAGAGGGTGGAAGGGGAGCTTCGCTTTGCGGGGCTCTTTGACTGTATAATCAATCAAACCTGACCGAATCGCTCATTTACAATCTGCTTAAGGCATTTTACAATTTGCCTAGCTCGGCATTTTAAAATGTGCGTGTAGAATTTTACAATTTGCCTGACCGTTTATATACAATTTGTCTGGCTCGGCATTTAACAATCTGCGTACAGCATTTTACAATTTGTATAAAACTGTTTTTATGTAATTTGCCTGAGCATTTGTAAAATGACTAATCATACATTCGCTTGGCAATCTGCTTACAGCATTTTACAATCTGCGTACAGAATTTTACAATCTACGTACAGCATTTTACAATCTGCGAACAGCATCTTTATTTGCCTGACCGTTTATATACGGACGAATTATACAATTTGCCTGACCATTTGTAAAATGACTAATCAATCATACAATATGCCTGCCAACTTTTAGAAACATATTGATCAAAGTGTGTTCGGTGCCTTGCAGAAAGTTAGCTTTTCTTTGTCTGTCTCCATAATAGACCTTCTCGTAACTCAGTTGCTTCAAAGTGTTTTTTATGACTTTTTAGTAAAAAAAATTAGACAAATAAATTAATGAAAACTATAAATAAAAATATAAAAATAGTCCGCCATAAATTATACATTTTTAGACCAACAAATCAACTGGTTTTTGACATTTAAAAGTTATTTTACGCGCTAGTCATAAACCACATCAGATACTTTAATCCAATTAAAATAAATTTAACTTAAACGTCCCTTGTTAGTTACCTAATTACTTAAAACCTAACGTAATATTTGGTTAAAGATTAGCGGTGAGGTGCCTATAGCGATGAAATCCAGTGAGCTGATAAAATATATTTTCAGTAATTATTAATACTTCTACGATCTAATTATTACTTCATAAATAATTATTGCCTTCAATGTATTAAAAGCTACTATTCCTATACCTATTAAATTGTGTAGTAATTATAATAATGTGTAATTATTCATCATTACAGCCTGTGGTGCAGCAATAAAATAAACCCCCCCCCCCCCCCCCCATCTGTTTCCGAGAAGGGATCAAACCAATGTATGGGCAGCAGCGTCATTTCCACGTACTGTGCCACCACACTGCCAACCACAATGCACAGAGCGATCGCCAATCGTAGCGATTCCGGCAAAACCCTCCAATTTGGGGGAGGCCTGTGTCCAGCAGTGGTCATCTTTTGGCTGATAAGCATGCATCATAAAACATACTGGTTTTAAAAAAATGCTTTTCCTTCGAATAATTATTTATAATGTCTGTTTAATTAAACAGACAGTCAAGTTTTATAATTTTCCTGATTTGATCTCGAGTAGCTTGGAGCAAGGAGTCCAAGTCCAAAGGATGCTTTTTGGTTTTAAATCTATTACGCCACACATTTTAATCCAAAACCTGAGTAAAATTTTAATGAGGTGTGAAAAAAAAACTTCATTTCTCAGTTCCACCCCGTGTTCAGGATGTCTCAAATACAATTACATAATAATTATACATTATATTCTTCATTATACACGAAAAACACTTTTAAAGGACGCACTTATACAAAGGTGGACTCTTGCGGCCAACCTTATCGGGTGTTATAAGACGTTAAAGTATGGGAGGCCAACCTATGTGTACCTTATAATTATCAATCAATATAAATTATAAAAGAAAGTGTACAATGTGCGTGCCGCTAAAACTCAGAAACGAGTCCCGGTACGATCAAGGACATGGTGTGGTAGCTTTCTATCCGCCATCCATGAAGAAGGTTCCCATTTTTACCTGAAGGGCGTGATTTTGAAGATATAATGACTGGAAGTTACGCCGTCTAGAAATTTCTAGAACAGCCCAGAACATTTGAGAGTATTCGTAAGCATTCCCCAACAACATCCCAGATCATTGTGGAACATTACAGAATACTCTCGAATATTGTGGAGTGTTCTGGAACAGTTTGGACCATCCGAAGCCTTTTTGTGTAGATGGGGCTACACCCAGAGCGAAGTCGAGTACCCCAGCTAGTATTTATTTTAAAAGTAAGTGTACATGTGCGTGCCGCTAGAACTCAGAAAAGAGTCCTCGTACGATCAAGGGAGTCTAGGTGTGATAGCCTTCTATCCCCCCCCCATCCATGAAGAAGGTTCCCGTCTTTACATGAAGGGCGCGCTTTTGAAGATATTAGGGCTGGAAGTTTCGCCCTCTAGAATTATTTAGATCATTTCAGAACATTTAAGAGTATTCTAGTGCATTCTACAATAACATCTCAGATCATTGTGGAACATTCTAGAACACTCGAATGTTGTGCAATATTCTGGATCATTGTAGACGATTCGAAGCCTTTTTTGTATGGATGGGGCTACCTATTGGTAGGGGTATATAAAGCAGATCCGTCGTGGGTTTAAACGTATATCATATCAACTCCCTGAGCGAAGCTGGGTACATTAGCTAGTATATACTAAATAAAATACTAATAACAATGAACTAACCTAATCTACTCACGTAAATAATACATACTTTTGATAATCTGAACTTTGAACAGAGACGCACGTATCGTATTAGTATGTTGTGAAGCCTATTTGCTCATTGTTAGTGGTGTGTCGAGATCGCCAGCTGTGCGCTTAATGCTCAACAAGGTTGCTATTAACCCTGATCGTAATTAACTAATGCTCTGTCCCGGGTTACATGTCATTAACTTACTTTATTATACTCGTATTTGTTAGAGTTAAAAGCCGTTTTTAGTTAAAACGCGTTTTTACTCAATATATTTGTTACAACTAAATTTTACTGCAGCTCAAAATTAAATATCAGATAAAACTTATTCTAACTAGATAATTTTGAACAAAAAAAACCGAATTCAAACAGGAAACTAAGGTTTCCTTCGATTTCTCTGTGATGCCACCATCAGATCCTGGTTTTCTTATCATGGTACCATCCTTTGGATATCTCCTTTCCAACAAAAAAAGAATCATCAAAATCTGTTCATAAATGACGAAGTTATCCACGAACACACATAAAAACATAAAAAATATAATATACGGTCGAATTAAGATACCTCCTCCTTTTTTTGAAGTCGGTTAATAAAACGAATTTTGTCGAAATTATTAGGTAGGGTTATGACTGGTCAGAAATAGTACAGAATTCGCCAGTTTCCCTACTCGCCAGTTTTGTAAAAACGTAACATATTTTAAATGAGCGAGCGAAGCGAGCGATGTTAGGTTCGATCAGGTTTCATTGATTATACAGTGAAAGAGCCTCGCGAAGAGAGGCTTGCCCTCCCCAGGGTAGCAAATTGCTTGTGTTGGAAACTGACTAGTTATGGAAACTGGCTTTTAACTGTACCTAACACATCGATCGCTCTCATTCATAAAAAAATAATATAACAACTCTCGCTATTTATAACACAGTTATGGTTAGCACAGGCTCTTCTGTAGGTATCATCATATCAGCTCATATACGTCCCTACCGAGGTGCTCGAGCCTATATTGAATTAGGGCAATCGGGCCTTGTCGACCACGCGGACCCATTGCGGGTTGGTCGACTTCACACGCAACCCTCAAATTTCTTTTCAGGCGTGTGCAGGTTTCCTCGAGATGTTTCCTTCACCGTAAGAGCGTTGGATAAACTTACATATGAAATCGATATTCGAAAACACATTAGTACGTGACAGGGTTCGAACCACAACCTCCCGGACAGGAGGCAGCGGCCCTAGCCGTTACGCCACCGACGCTGTAGGTATATGTAAATCTTAAATGCTGTACATCGCGGGTGATGCTAAGTGCAACACCAGACATTCACCGTCTCTATCCCTTGGATAGTCATCATCATCATCATATCAGCCGAAAGACGTCCACTGCTGGACAAAGGTGGGAGGATTTCCACGACGACCGGTCCTGCGCTGCCCGCATCCACTGGCTTCCCACAATCTTCACCAAGTCATCGGTCCACCACGTGGGAGGCCTGCCTACGGTACGTTTTCTGGTGCGCGGTCGCCACTCTAGAACTTTACTGCCCCAACGGCCATCTGTTCTACGAGCTATGTGCCCTGCCCACTGCCACTTCAGTTTTGCGATTCTGGTGAGCTATGACCGTTACTTTGATTCTCCTTCGGATCTTCTCATTTCTGATTCAATTGCGTAGGGAAATTCCGAGCATAGCTCACTCCGTTGCCCTTTGGGTGACCTTGGGCCTTCTTATGAGGCCATGTCTCATTTCTGTATGTCATCGCTGGCAACTCACACTGGTCAAAGGCCTTAGTATTGAGACACTGCGGTATTTGGGACGTGAAGATATGGATAGTACGGTTAACAATGTGCCACAAGAAAATAACACACACTATCAATTTTTGCGTTTTTTCTGTTGTCTGTTTTGTATAAGGTTTTCTGGTACAATTTAAAAGGTTAAATTTTTTATTGCGCGTTACTTTATCTAGGACTTCTGTTAGTGGTAGGTATTATTCTAAGTCTACGTTACTTGGGTACTGAGCAACTTTCCCTAAGAATGCCTAGTCAAATCTCCAATTTTTTTTTTCGATTTACTGAAAAAGTCAAGGAGTTTCTATACCTACTTTAATATCTAGATGTAGTAGACTAGTTTTTTTTATTTTCACTCAGCGGTACCATTGACCGCACACCAATTTTTTCTCAGTACAATTTCATACAAAGAAGGGGACCAAATACAACGATTATTTTTAGCAGACTTAAAAAAGGTTATGAATTCAACCTGTATGTATGTAATATAATTGGAATTGCACAATATTCGTATATGTAAGTCTATGAAGGCTTCTAAACAGGTCTGCCAAATTTTACAAATGTTATGTATGTATGTTTGTCCACGTATTCAAAAACTAGAGATCGAAATGTGATAATTCTTTTTTTATTGGATTAATTATCTTTCAACTTATGGAAAATTTCAACTGTCTAGCTTTTTTTTTTTTATTCACAATTGGTAAACCCTTGACAACATCTCACCTGGTGGTAAATGACGATGTTGCCGATGTTAGCTATCACGGTTAATGAAATACAAGCTGGTGACGGAAGGACACCGAAGTCTTAGTAATAGGGTCCTTTTTTAACCTTTGGGTACGGAAACCTAATAAACCGCCAAGTGTGAATCGGACAGACACACTCCGAGGGTTCTTTACCACCACACCCCTCCACACAACTACACAGTAAAATAACAGTGATACCTATTACATTACAAACAAAAGATATCAATGCGAGCGACAAAAGTATTCTTTTTGTCTTTCAGTTCGGACTCCATAAAGCGAGTATGACTTACACTTGGCCAATTTTTATTACTTGTTGTTTTAGTTTAGTACTTGTGCTATAATCACACCAAGTTTCACGCTTTTATATATTTTCACGATAGAGCTAAATCAAAAACACTTTTAAAAACTTATAAAAAACACGACCACCTTACTTTTTCACTTTTTATACTTTTTGTTATAGCGGCAATAGAAATACACATTTTGTGAAAATTTTAACAGCGTACCTATTTTGGTTCATGAAATACATCCCGCTGACGGACGGACAGACGAACGGACAGACAATGGAGGCTTAGTAATAGGGTCTCGTTGGTTACCCGTTGAGTGTACAGAACGCTAAAAATTAAGTAAACTACAAAGTGCAGATCCCCGGCTATTTTGCAGATGGGCGGAATATATTATGGTCTTTATACTCCGTAGATTGCTCATTCTTTATTTTGGGCAATCTTCCCAAATCTTGAGAACGTTGTGCCCTTGGACGAATCTGTAGCCATGATTTGACCTAATGATTGCTCTTTATAGTTTTCCTTACTTTTTAACGAACGGTGCGTTCCTACCTGAAGAGAGCAAAAGGAGATATCTCCGCAAGGCGAGGTGGTATGCCTGGGGTCCGGCCGTGGACCAATCGTTGTTGATTGGTATCTGTATATATACTTAGCGCTGAAGAAATTCTAATAGCGCGTTCTAGATGTTGTATTTCTTTTGTTCACTCTTCGCTTGTGTTAAGGATCAGTGGCGAGTTAATGCAGATGCCGCCACACTTTTCTTCATTTTAAATAATAATCGTTGCTCCTTTCATTATTATTTGGTCTTTTGATCCCCTTTTTTGTATGAACATTTAGTGTATTATAACTTTGGAATATCCTGGATACATGGCCTTTTGTTGCTCTCATAAATTCTTCATTAATTGATACCCTTACTTTGTTACTCATATGAACTGTGATGCGAGTGCTTACTGCGACGGTATAACCGAGTACCTTGATGTCCTAATAAAACCCAACATTTGCTACTGCGACGCGTCTTGCGACCAACTTCAGAGTCGTAATGAAGTTTAGCGCGAGCTGTAGTAGTATCCAAACAAAACATTAATTTGGTTCCAACCCTTAAAACCAGATATGTCCACCCTGCCTCCCAATTATTGGTATCCATGGTATTACCTTCTAATTCCTTCTACACAAGCTCATAGCTTTCGAAGGCTCGAGATAAATGAGTCGTATAATAAATTTTTGGCATCGCAGCGTTCAATTAATTTTAAACGCATACTCGCACCAACAGTTCACTAAGCTCGTTAATGATTGCTTTTTATTTGGGATGGGATTTATTTCTCGATATAGTAGGATTTTGGGTATAATTGAATGACTAATAACAATCAAATATATTACTCATGCTTGTTTTACAATTAAATTGCATTTACTAAAAACTCGTACTAATAAGCAAGGAACAGAAACATCATAAACCTTACTTTCCTTACTTAATATTATAAACGCGAAAGTTTGTATGTATGGATGTTTGTTACTCAATCACGCTTCAACTACTGGACGGATCGGGACGACACTTGGCACACAGATAGGTTAGATTCTGGAATAGGACTTAGGCTACTTTTTACCCCGGGAAAACTTCTTACTCCAATTGGAAATTCGAAAAAAACGCGGGCGTAGCCGCGGGCGGACGGTTAGTTCCCAAATAATTCTAAAAAATTCAACTTTCCAAATCTAACAATAGATGGATCATTTCTGATACAGACAGAACTTTAACAGAAATTTAAAGAAACTGGGCGGTCAGATAACCGGTAAGCACGTCAGTCAAATAGCAAGCCTCTTTCGTTCCTGTTCAATCTGATAGACAAACCATTTTAGAGTATGAAAACAATGAAAGCTCCATCTCTGTAAAATTAGATTGCATCGACGTTTTCATTATCATCATCTTCTTCATATCAGCCGAAAGACGTCCGCTGTTAGACAAACGCCTTCCCCAAGGATTTCCACGACGACCGGTCCTACGCTGACCGCATCCAGCGGCTTCCCATCTCCTATTTTTCACTTAAAGTAGTTACAATAAAAAAATTCGAGCGAGACCTACAGTACTCGCATATGATGTGTAACATGTGACAAAATACTTTATAAAAGGACGGCAAAGATACGGCAGACTAGGCTGTATGGTCATAGATACCTTTGCCTTTTCCGCGCTTTTAAAGCCTGAAAAAAGGACGGCAAAGATACGGCAGACTAGGCTGTATGGTCATAGATACCTTTGCCTTTTCCGCGCTTTTAAAGCCTGAAAAAAAGACGGCAAAGATACGGCAGACTAGGCTGTATGGTCATAGATACCTTTGCCTTTTCCGCGCTTTTAAAGCCTGAAAAAACGCGACTTCCTGTTACAATGGGACACATTTCAGTCCCATTTCACGAAATCACTCCCACAAATTGCAGGAAAGCGAGAGCAAAGATGTTACACATCAAAAAGATAAACAATATTTCGTTATTTATCTCTCACCCCTAGAATAACATGGAGCTTCTGCACCTAACATTAACCACAGTTTACGTACCTATAAACTGATTACTCGACGGTCACAGCTGACCTCCAACTCCGAGAGCTTAAATATTGAATGAGCCTGTATGCGTATCCCTGAATGTTCTACTATTGAACGTGTAGCTAGCTATGTATGTACATGTATACTCGACCTTAGACTTCCCTGTCATTGTGGGAGTATTACGCAATCTAAGTAAGCCTATTTTTCACTTGGAAAATGTTGTTTTGATGGAGATATTTTACTAAATTTTGTCTCATAATACTGCTTTGATCTGAGTAAGTCTTTTTCATTAGCTTGGTACGTTACTAACGCTTTACTCTCACATCGCGAGCGGGATACCAGTTTATTTTCATAGTGCTGTCCTTATTAATTTGTGCTCTATGATAATTTTCGAGTATGGCAGGTAATTTTTAATTCAGAAAGTTAAATAAACGACTCCATTTATTTGTGACTTTTGAACTTGTAAACAATTTTATTCTACATATTTTTAGGGTTCTTTCGTGAAACTAGTAACCCTTATAGTTTCACTATGTCCGTCTGTCTGTTCGTCGGTATAACATTGCCGTTTTTCTCAAAACAGCTATAAAGCTGAATTTTTGTATCCAGGTTACACAAATGTTTAACCCCTTTCAAGTTATTGACCAAAATATCTAGTCAAAAATCTGATTTTTGACTTGACCTATCGTGGAGAGTATGGTTAAAAAGGTCTTTCAAAACTATTAAGAGTTTACTTAGATCATTTTTCTGATAAATGATTCGTTTACTAGATATAAAGTTTTAAATCGGTGTTTTTTTGCTAGAGTTGCATGTCCCCACCACCTAACAGCTAAACAGCTATTTCAGGAACTCTGAAAAGTATGGCAAATAGTACGGCATACAATCAATTCGAAAAGAAAGTTATCACGGCCAAGTAGACTTTCTTAGTTTAGCAACAATAGAATTTCATAGATTTTCCATATAAAATGTTATTTAGCAAGTGCTTAAATAACTTAGTTTTTTTTTAATATACATTCATTTATCGAACCCTACTTTGTGCGTGGCTCGACACGTACTTGGCCACTTGTTTTACTCTAATACATCTTGTCTGGTCTATAAATATTTTGCGTATCATGTTATTATTATATATTGGACAGGCACCTTTAATTCTGGCTCCCAATCTACCACCCACGCTATGCTATGTTATTTAATAGGGCGTGTATTACGTAAGAATTAAATGAAATTCTTCGTTCCTCTTCGTTCACGTTATACAATTTAGTGGATATTATCAACAAGCCAAGAAAAACCTAAAACCTTTTAGGTACCAGCAATTAAGCATCAGTAATGAGCCAGTGAGCAAGTTTTTTTAATTTACATTTGATATGCCCTTGACATCATCTCACCTGATGGTAACTGACGATGATTCCGAAGATGTAAGCGAGCTTATCAATATTTCTCAACGATGGGGAACAGGCTATATCTTCATGCCGGAACACATCAATGCTGTCAAAATTGATGTTTGACGGCAAGACTTAGATAAGATGATGGTAGCTAGCCAGATAAAAAATAATAAATATGTATAATAAGATAAACGATTAGGTTTCTTATGATCGCTTTCGAAGCTGTTGAAAAGTTCCAGAGTAAGAAAACGTCGGACAGAGTTAGAGCTACTGCAGAAAGGATCTATAGTTTTGTTTTTGGCAACCAATTTGTTTGTGATAAGTTAGAGCAATATAGAACAACGAAGGTGATGAGATGGTGTTATCAAACCTATTTTGTGCAAGTTCATGTTCTAGATTAGATATAACGACTTCAAACAGGAAATTAAGGTTCCCCTCGATTTCTCTAGGGTACCATCATTAGATCCTGGTTTCCTTATCATGGTAACACCCTTGGGATATTTACTTTCCAACAAAAAAATAATCATCAAAATCGGTTCATAAAGGACGAAGTTATCCGCGAACACACATGAAAAAAATAAAAAATATATACGGTCGAATTGTGAAACCTCCTCCTTTTTTTGAAGTCGGTTAAAAAGGAGGTGGGGAGAGAACTGGGTAATTTTGAACAAGAATCACTGTCTTCGTAATTTTAAAGATGGATTCACCACGCGTTCCTATTTCATACATTTTTAAAACAGCATTTAGTTTTGACATTTGACAAAAAGTAACTTAAGTGACTACTTATAGCAGTCAAAGTAACGTATATATAATGTAGATAGGCATACGAACGTATTGGAAATTTCCACAGCTACAGCACAGTATTACGATATGGCATACAGTAGCGCAACGATTTTGATGTCGCACTATGCCTCCACCGGCGTAGTTACTAGCAGTACTAGCCACCCACCCCACCCCCCCCCCCCCCCGCAAGTACCCTTCCGTTGCACTACTGTAAGCAGGTTATATTGTAATACTGTGACTACAGATGTTTACGTGTAGGGGTCATCGATCGGAAAACTGTTTATGTGAGCTACGAGTATCGGTACTTACTTTAGTTCAAAGTAGGACTGAATTCATATATAAAAGAAAATTATTAATTGACCGTAACAAATTGCGCTCCGAGGATGAACACCACATGGGCGAGGAATCCTAAAAAAATCAACATATAAGACATTTCAATACAAAAGACACCAACAACATCGTAAGTAAAAAAAATGTTTTAGTTTGGGATACTAAGCGCGAGTACGGCTCACATTTGGCGTGTTTATATTCTTGTTTTACTATAGGAGTTGCACTATAACCACACAAAGTTTCACGTTTATACCTTTTACTGTTTTTACGTTTTTTTTTATTAAAAATTTTAGTGTGTTTGACTGCAACTCACCGGTAGAGCAAAAAGAATAAAAACAAACAATAACCTTTAAAGGACACGTTTCTTGTAAGAAAAAAAAAATTATTTTAATTATTTGTTAGGAAATTCGCTAAAATATGCAATAATCTGTGAAAATTTCGACCAGAAACCTATTACATTTGTGATGTTCCCCCGCAATACCTTAGGTCTAGAATCAAGGAATTAGTCTTGTTTATGATTTCCAATGTCAAAGCGCGCCACACGTCTGCTCGCTGCCGTGGTTCCGGCCTAGTGTCGGTACCTCGCCACTCCGCGCCGCGTGCGCTCTTTGCATTGCGTTTATTGCAACGTCACATCTCTCCTTTTTTATAACGGAAATAAAAATGAAAATTACAAAATAACAAAACTGAAATTGCTTTCACATTCACAACCTTGCTCTTATTATAAATTTAAATTCAAAATAAACATAGGCTTAGAAATTATAAACAAACTTGTAAAATCAGTTAACAATCAATAAAGTAGATTCACTATACCTATTAATCAGTTTCATTTGTATCTTCTGACATGTTCTCATTATTTGAATCATCTATATCATTTCCTTCGTTTAGACTTCCGTCTGGTTTGCATATTTTCCAATTTCCCTCTATCTTCTTAAGATGAATTATGTTTCTTCGGTACTCTTGGCCAGTCTCATCATTCCTTACGTTACATTCATATCCATTTGAACTAATTATAGTATGAGGTGCAGGGTTAAATGTAGTCGTTAACTTATTCTCTTTAACTAAATTCTTAACATATACTTTTTCTCCTATTGATATGTCTGTGTCTCGTGCTTTTCTTTTCATATCTTCGTGCCTTTTTCCTTTTTCTTTCATTTCCTTATCATGATCTCTAACTTCGGGGTCGTATAATGCTACATTTAAATCTATTGACGGTATCTTGTCTCTAAATTTTCTGCAAAAGAAAATTTCTGATGGTGTTTTGCCAGTGGTGGAGTGGGGTGTACTGTTGTACATTATAAGATAATCAAAAAGATCTTTTTGCCAATCTGATCTTTGTGATTGACTTATCCTTAGTCTTTTCAGGATGTCCCTATTTTGTCGCTCCACCTCACCATTCTGCTGAGGGGAGTAAGGAGTGGTGTGGAATATTTTGTTGCCTACTTCTTTGCAGAAGGTTTTAAATTCGTCGCTGATAAATTGTCTGCCATTATCAGCAGTAATAGTCAGCGGCAACCCTAACCTTGAGAAAATTTCATTCAAAACCTTAATTGTATCTTTTGCAGTGATAGACTTCATAGTCTTTACTTCTTTATACCGACTATAATAGTCGATAACTACAAACAAATAATGCCCAGAAGGTAACGGACCAAGAAAATCAATAGCAATATCTTGCCATGGTTGAGATGGCAAATCCCGCCTTTTTAATGGAGGAGGTGGATTACTTGCCGATACCAGAGTACAGCCTTTACAACTTTTGACCTTGCTTTCGGCATCCTGGTCAATTTTAGGCCACCATACTTTGGTGCACAGGCGCCCTTTCATGGCCACTATTCCAGGATGGCCTTCGTGTGCAGCATCCAGTACTTGTTGTCTAAGGCTCGCAGGTATTACTATTTTATCACCTCTTAACAAAAGGCCTTTATGGGTCCAAAGTTCAGTCTGAAATACTCTGTAGTTGATGATCTGTGGCTCCCAATTGTTAGATACTAAAGCCTTTACTACTCGTTGAGTTTCGTTATCTTCTTGGGAAGCTTCAACTAGAGTTTGCATAGGAATTGCAACCGGTCGTGCGAATTCCACAATCTGATTGATGTGGTGTTCATCGTCAAAGGAACTTTGTCCAGTTTCCTTGCACAGACGGGACAGTGAATCAGCAATGTTTGTTTTTCCCGGCCTGTACACCACTCTAAAGTTGTATGTTTGCAGTCGCAAAACCCAACGTTCAATTCTAGCGGATGGTTTGGACCGTGTCCCAAAAATCACTTCAAGTGGCTTATGGTCTGTTATAAGATCGAAACTTTCTTTGCCATACAGATACATATGAAAGTGTTCAACGGCCCATACAAGGGCCAAAGCTTCTTTTTCTGTTTGGCAATAGCGTTTCTCGACCTCAGATAAACTCTTGTTACCATAAGCAATCACACGGGGCCCTGAAAGTACAAGTTGTACTAAAACTGCACCTAGTCCTACTAGGCTTGCATCCGCTAGCACCTGAGTTTTGGCTTTAGGATCATAAAATCCTAAAGTTTTTATATTGCGAAGGCAAGTCTTGAGCTCTAAAAATGCAGCCTCTTGTTCTGCTTTCCAATATTCGGTTATATCCGATTTCTGACTGAGTTTCAGTGAAAGAAGTTTTCGGATGGGTTCGGTCAAGGTTGAGAAATTAGGGACCCATTTGTTAACATAGTTAACTAGACCAAGAAAGCTTTGAACTTCTTCAACGGTTTTAGGGGGCCTAAATGTCTCTATAACTTTGATGTAACTATCCAAGGGTTTCACCCCATTAGAGGACAGATCATGGCCTAAAAATTGTATGTGGTTGACATTGAAGATGCATTTATCATTATTTAGCAAGACGTTTGCATCTTTCAAAACTCGTAGGACGTGATTAAGCTTCGCACGGTGCTCAGCTTCATCTTTGCCGAATACAACAATGTCGTCGATGAAGTTAACGACACCTTCACATGGGGACAGTATCCGTTCCAGAGTTTTTTGGAATAGCTCAGGGGCGCAAGATATCCCAAACATGAGCCTTTTGTAACGAAACAGTCCACGGTTGGTTATGAAGGTTGTGATATCGCGGCTATCTTCACTAATTTCCAGCTGGTGAAATGCATCTTTAACATCCAACTTGGAAAATACTTTAGCCGATGCAAATTGTGGCAAAAGCTGATCCATTGTCGGAAGTGGATGATTCTCCCGGACAATGGCTTTGTTGGCACATCTCATGTCAACACAAAGTCGAACACTTCCATCGGGTTTTAATACGGGCACAAGAGGAGAAGCCCATCCTGAAGGTTTGGCAACTGGTTCAATAATGTCCAACTGAATTAACTCATCAATTTTTTTATTGACTTTTTCTACAATGGGGATGGGAACCCTTCGATAGGGTTGACTGACTGGCGTCACGGTTTTATCAATGGAAATGTTTAACTGTACATCTTTGAACTTAGGAAATTCCTTTTTTTCATTTTCACTTACCGAATTTACGTCAAGACCTAATTTTAGAACTTTCAGTGCAATGGCAGAACTTTTTCCCAAAAGATCTCGATTCCCGTCTTTGATAACATAGAAGGTTTCTGATTTTTTTTTGGGCCCAATACATATTTCAGCGTCGAAAGACCCTAGGACTGTCAACGCTGTATTGCTGCCATAAGCCATAAAAGTCTTATCCGGATTCGGATTTTGATTACTGACATGGATGCCACTTTGTTTCATGTGTGTCCAAGTTTTGTCACTGATTATATTAGATGACCAGTGTGTGTTGCCAGTGATGACTTACGGAACTGAGACATGGTCGCTTACTATGGGCCTCATAAGAAGGCTCAAGGTCACCCAAAGGGCAATGGAGCGTGCTATGCTCGGAGTTTCTCTGCGTGATCGAATCAGAAACGAGGAGATCCGCAGGAGAACTAAAGTAACCGACATAGCTCACAGAATCGCTAAACTGAAGTGGCAGTGGGCAGGGCACATAGCTCGTAGAACAGATGGCCGATGGGGCAGTAAAGTTCTCGAGTGGCGACCGCGCACCGGAAAACGTAGCGTAGGCAGGCCTCCCACGCGGTGGACCGATGACCTGGTGAAGGTCGCGGGAAGCCGATGGATGCGGGCAGCGCAGGACCGGTCGTCGTGGAAATCCTTGGGGGAGGCCTTTGTCCAGCAGTGGACGATTTGTGGCTGATATGATGATGATGATGATGAATTCACATTAGGTTTAGGATCCGGTGTAGGCTTTTGTGACTCAGCACTAATTTGATAATTTTTTTTGTCGTATCAAATTTAGTCTTTTTAAATTGCTTATTTCCAGATGCGTTTACATTTTTCCGTTTGCTAGCACGGGTTCGGCACTGAGATTTGAAATGGCCTATATAGCCACATTTGTGGCATTCTTGTTCCTTTGCAGGGCAAGACTTTACATTTTTGTGTTTTGCTGCACCACAGCGAGAACATCTATTGTCTAGATCGTTATTCGTTTTTTTAGCCTCAATCTTATTGATTGATTGATTTTGCGTACCATCGCCAAAATCTGTCAATTGTCTTTGGACCGACTCTAGTACATTAGCTTCGGTTATTATCTTATCGAGAGTAGCGGTGTCACCTAAAGTGAGTATTTTTTTTCTCAATTCGTTTGATGCACACTTTTCGGTGATTTGATCAATTAAGTTTTCCTCTTCTTTATTAAATTGGCGCGCTTTGAGTTCTTAGTCTAAGTAGGAATTTCTCGAATTTTTCATTAGGATCTTGTTTAATCAATCTGAATAAATGGCGTTCGTATACACCACTTTGCTTTGGTAAAAAGTATTCATCAAGTTTTTGAACAGCTATTTTGTATACATTACTCGAATCTGAATTAGCGTCAACCTCGACGTTGGCACCAGGAATATTGAAAAATACCTCTTGAAGCGCTTGACCTCCCATATGGAGGAGAGTAGCTCTTTGTTTTACGGCATCTGTGATATTTGCCGCCAAAAGATATATTTCTAAGGCCCGCTTCCATTTTTCCCAACGTATTCCTAGGGAAGTGGGATCACTGTCACATTCGAAATGTTCTAAAGCAGGTAGCTGGGACATTTGGGAGCGACCTAAAACAAATATATTGTGTTCTAAGTGTTTGGTCTACTAAAACTGCGTTGTTTGTATTATATCGAATTAATGAATTTGCTTGTAGGTACGTACTATTCTACTAGCGTTTACATGTACTTAAATTTGAATTAAAACCTTCCAAAGTTTTGTTTTATTACTGAATAAATTTCGAGACCGAAAATAGGTATATAAAAACTTATTTATTTATAATAGGTAGATATGTGGTGAATTTATTTTAAATTCACTGATTAAATAATAACTTCGTTTTGGATTATAATTATATTCGTAAGTTACCCTATAATTGTATAAAATTGTTTTATTTACTTATTTTTTTAAATTATTTTTATTATTATTTTTTACTATTATTTTTTCCATATTTTGGTGACACCTTTACTCAAAGATCTCGTACATACTCGTGTTGATTACCTACTAAATTGATCAACATGGTAATATTTTCAATTTTAATTACAACATTTTTTTGTATGTACGAATTAAATTGTACTTTTCAGAAATACTAAGTATACGTACTTGTTGGTAAGTATAAAGTATTTGATCTGATAAAGTATGGCACGAAGCATTTAAAGCCTTTGTAGTGTATGCGGCAAGTTTTATACTTACTGATACCTCTTATCTTATCAGTAAATATGGTACTTAATTGTCTATTCGTTAGTGGAAAATATAGCTAATTCTATGTTTCGCTACAACCTCTAAAAAGTTCATTGAAACCTTTTACTTGTATTATGTAGGTAGTTCTAACAATTTTACCTAGTATTGTGAGTTTATATTTACAAAAGTTATGTTTAATAAATCTATAATAAGAATTCTTACCAAGTATTTAACTTAAGTTGCATAAAAACAAGTTTTATGAGAATTATTAGTCCATAATTAAAAAAAAAAAAGAGTTTATAATTTGAATAAAAAGTGTATGCCTACATCATAAGTTGACACAGTTTGGCACATAGGTAGTTTGTTTAAATGTACCTAGGTATACCGATATAATCTCAACAATCGTTCTCATACAATTGTTTGTTCCGAGCAGGAATCGAACCCGCGAATGTGTTAATTCGACGGGCAAAATAAAATACAAAAAGAAACCGTATGTAATGTAGGATAAGTATTTATGTAACCAAAAATAAAGAGGTTATTTTTCCTTTGTGAACAATAGGGTAAACGGTTGTCTACTTTATAACTTGGGTGCAAAACAAATTAACGAATAGACAATTCATCGAGATCTCGATTATGTATTTATTCATATTCATACACTTTGTAGGTTTTTTTTTTTCTTCTCCGAAAAAGGTATCCGGTAGGATAAAGTAAGTAGGTAAGTACTTACTTGGTAACTCGTCGCCACGTGTGATGTTCCCCCGCAATACCTTAGGTCTAGAATCAAGGAATTAGTCTTGTTTATGATTTCCAATGTCAAAGCGCGCCACACGTCTGCTCGCTGCCGTGGTTCCGGCCTAGTGTCGGTACCTCGCCACTCCGCGCCGCGTGCGCTCTTTGCATTGCGTTTATTGCAACGTCACAACATTATATTATTATTATATTGTTCTTTTGTTTACCGTACACGCATTATGTATCTACTGTGTACGCTGTAAGGCTATGAGAAATAAACGATTTATCTATCTATAGTTTAAAAGTTACAGCCTTTGTAGGCTGGACGGATGCGTATACTAAGTAATAGGGTCCCGTTGGCTCGATTCTGGTACGGAACCCTAAAAAGTGCTGAAGAGAATAATGCTTGTAGTAAAGAAAGCTTCAAGGTTACTTCGTTCAATGTTAGTCAAACGGCAGAGCCTTTGTCTTTATCCCATAAAACGTTCGAAGTTAACTGAATTTGATTGGCAATAAAGCGAACGAGGATAAAGTATTAAATCCGTCGTCACTCTGTCTGTACTGCTCAGTACTCAGCCTATAGAATTCAAAACAGGGGTGGTGTTTATCATACCTTTTCATTCGAATTATATTAAAACTATCTTTTGCCGGCGGCTTCGCCCGCGTGAACATCGTTTTTATGACTGTCTTAGAGGGTGCGCGGTGCGCGAGCCACAAGCATTTTGCGGGCGTGGACATGTATTTTCTCCAGATCCCTCGGGAACTATATGTCAGGATATGCTTATTAGTAAATTATGTCATTTCCCACCCCCTCTACCACCTCTGTGCAAAAAATCACAGAATCCATTGTTCCGTTGCGATGTTAAAGAAATTAACCAAAAAAGAGTATATTTTCAGTTCCCTCAGGAACTGCATCGGGCTATGCTATTTTCACGGAATAAAGAGTAGCCTATGTCCTTCCTCGTGACACAGACTAACTGCATGTCAAATTTCATTAATATTGGTCAAGGCATTGAAGCGTGAAAGGGTAAACAAGCAAACAAACAAACACATTTTCATATTTATAATATTAAATAGTAAGGATAGCAAAATTAACCGCCTCCATGGCGTAATGGTTAGTCCATTCGCTTTCCTCCAGGAGGTCGCGGGTGCGATTTCCGACGGGGTCAACTTTGTAAGACTCGTTTTGGTTGGTGGTGGGGCATTTTCATAGTCCGCCTGGCTAACTACCACCATATTATCTAAGTATTGATAACAATATTTTTTGTTTTTTGAAATTGCGTGTCAAAAACAATGGGAAAAATGAATGTTATGAATGGGCTAGGGTTATAAATATTTAGTGGTCAAACATATTGTTAACAGCATTGATGTGTTCCGGCTTGAAGATAAGAGAGTCAGATTCCCATTGCGTTGGGGAATCTTCGTAAGCCCGCTTCCATCTTCGGCATCATCGTCACTTACCATCAGATGATTAGATGCCAAGGGCTTACCAATTGTGAATAAATAAATAATAATAATAAATAAATTATTTCAACAAAAGTACTTTTAATAAAATATCTAAATATTCTTAGACTTCGAAGAAAGAAAATAGACCTTTAAAAAAACAGCATTTCTTGCTCCTGAAACTTGACAACTGTCCACAACGAGTCTATGGTCATTTCGCAAAAAAAACATTTAAAGATTATTCCCAATATTGTTTTTGTCTGTGGATAATGACGTAGGTCAACTGCAGAACAATGGCTTTAGTTTTTAGGGTTCCGTAGTACAACAAGGAACCCTTATAGTTTCGTCATGTCTGTCTGTCCGTCTATCTGTCCGCGGCCTAGCTCCTAGACTATTAGTAGTTAAGAGCTGTAATTGGGCAATGATAATATAATAATAACGCGAAAAACTGTAAAAAAAATTTTGGAAAAAACCTTTTTAAGGGTACCTCCCTTACAAGTGAAATGGGGATGTTTTTTTTCTTCGAACCTAGTCGTGTGGGGTTCGTTGGTTAAAGCTTAAAAAATAGTTGTGAGTCTTCTAAGACCATTTTATAATTAAGGGTTCCGTTTTCGAAAAAATAGGCTTGAAAGTGCAAAATTTTTTTAGAGTCGAGTCGTAGTAACTAAATCTGTGGTCGAGTGTCCCCACCCCCTAACAACTAAACCGCTGTATTTAGAATTTTAAAATAAGATATGGACGCGATCATGGCAACAACGGAACCCTACATTACGCGTGTCCCGACAGTGTCCCGATGGAGCTCATTTCGAGCATCTAATTAGATAATTTACCTTTTTTTTCGTTCAATTAAAAAAGTTTAGATTTCATGGTTTTCCTTTCATTTAATTTACAATCTTTTTTATAGAGATTTGATCCTTATGATTGACCCTATCGATCGATGCCGTAAAAGTACAGGATGTTATTTTTTCGGATCTTACCCGGTTCGATTCCCGGGTGTGGCAAGCGAATTTTCGAAAATCTGTGAATGCAGTTCTGTTTCTTTATAAAAATAAAGGATCCTTTGAGTGAAATTGTCTATCTCCAGTATGTAGAGTACTTTCCCTCCAGGTGGCGTTCAAAATTTTAACCCTGTATATTTAAAACTATCCTTTCAAAAGTCTGAAAGAAGATTCTGTATCTTGGCTATTACATTTTTTGATTCCTAGAAATTAAAAAAGTGACAAAGTAAAAAGCGCGTGTGCGGTAATATCAATTTTACTCACTGTAGACTGGTTTATAAAGTACCACTTTTCCAGCAGCTTTATTGAAAAAACATATATCGTATAGCCACTTATGATGATTTTATTGCAAAATCCCTATATAACTATAAGTCTCAGTGGCGCATAAAACGATCCCCCGTCGGGCAATGAGTGAAAAGAAAACTAACGTAACGCGAAATTAGTTGTTATGAGTAGGCAGATATTAGAGTGCCTTTTTAGGGTGTGGGGGAGGGGACGGGGGAGGCCAAGGCTCCTCCAATGCGGGCCTATGCGTACAATGTGAAGTACAACCCGACGAAATTAGGCGGCTACCCTGCGCCTGCGAGCGTAGCGGATAAAACCTATTAACGACTTTCCAGCTGCCCACATTTGTCATTTATTAGCATAAACCAGCTCGCCTTCCCAGAATCTGCTTAGCTTTGTGTTGGTTTCACTGAATGGGTGATTCATATATTTATTTAAGAAATTCTTGGAAGCCATTCTCTTGGATAAGTACTTTATCTGTTATGATGTGAAATTAAATTATTATAATGACAGTCCGTAGACAAATTGGAAATGGGCAAAAATCAGAACCCACTTTGAAATTTGATTTTAAACTAGCTGTTGGCCGTGGCTTCACCCTGTAGCACGGTGCGCGAGCCGCAAGCGCCTCACGAGGTTTTTTGTTATTTAAAAACCAACTACGAACACAACAAATAAAATAAAAAATCAAATCGGTCGAGCCGTTTTCAAGTGATGCTCTGTCAGACATGCAGCAATTGATTTTTATATTTACGAGGAGGACCCGTGCTGTTCCGCAGCATTTTTTTAAAATATGGACATTGAGGGTGCGCGGTGGGCGAACCGCGAGCAGCTCGATATCGATGGTGTGCGTTTGGTGTTTGCATATAACTCGTGAAGGGCGAAAGTTCGGTGGTTTTCAATGCTTGATGACAAATCTGTGCTAACATACCCTTCATTTAAAAAAAAGCAAATTGGTTTTATAGAAATACCGAACGGACTTGAAATACAATTCATATCTTTTTTAATTTTTTTAAATTTATTTTAAAAGGGCGAATGTTAGATGATTTTCAATGCTAATTACAAATCTATGCAAAAATACCTTTCATTTATAAAAAAATGGCAAATCGGTTCGATAAAACGGCTGGATGTGCTCGGATTATATTTCATAATTTTATTAAATATATTGAGAAGGGCAAAAGTTTGATGATTTCCAATGCTTGATGACAATTCTGTGCATCAATATCTTTCATTAAAAAAAAAATGGCAAATCGGTTGGATAGAACTTCCGGACGGACTCGCATTAGATTTCATAAATTATATTCATGAATTCATAAAATTTGTTAATTCGGTTCAATGAGTAGATATTTATGTTATAGTTATGCGCTCATGGTTTGATGCTGAGTGTGCCAGGGCTGAGGCCCTGAAACATTCGGCTAATCAAGCCTGGGCTGACGCTCGAGCTCGCAAAGCTCCTAAAACGCGTTCCAGGAAGAAAGCCTTTAATAAAGCTGCCAAGTCCTACAAAAATCTGGCCACGCTTTGACCACATAAGCCGTATTGGATCAAAACTTGCCTCCTACCCATCTGGGTGTAAAGCGTTTTGGTCCTTGGCTAAGTCGGTCAAGTTGAATTTCTGCCGCTCGTCTTTGCCTCCACTGGTAAAACCTGACGGATCACTGGCTCACTCCGCTGCTGACAAGGCAAACAAATTAATTTGCCCCTATATTTTCTGAAAATTTGCGTGTTGACACTGCAAATAATACACCACCTCAGATATCTCCATGCGGTACTATAATGTCCCCTTTTTGTATTCGCCAAAAAGAGGTTCTTAAAACTCTTTGCAGTCTTGATGTGAATAAGGCCAGCGGTCCTGACGGTATTTCAGCCATAGTTCTAAAGAACTGTGCTCCTGAGTTGTCTCCTGTGCTTACACGCCTGTACCGCCTCTCTCTCAAAACCGGTATAATTCCAAAGTCTTGGAAGCTTGCCAACGTGCATCCCGTGCCTTAAAGGTAGTAGTAAAAGGCTGACCCATCCAACTATCGACCTATTGCAATCACCTCCCTACTCTAAGATTATGGAGCGTGTATTGAATGGCGGGTATTCAATACACGCTCCATAATCTTAGAGTATGGAGGTGATTGCAATAGGTCGCCAAAAAGAGGTTCTTAAAACTCTTTGCAGTCTAGATGTGAATAAGGCCAGCGGTCCTGACGGTATTCCAGCCATAGTTCTAAAGAACTGTGCTCCTGAGTTGTCTCCTGTGCTTACACGCCTGTACCGCCTCTCTCTCAAAACCGGTATAATTCCAAAGTTTTGGAAGCTTGCCTACGTGCATCCCGTGCCTAAAAGGTAGTCGTAAAAGGCTGACCCATCCAACTATCGACCTATTGCAATCACCTCCATACTCTAAGATTATGGAGCGTGTATTGAATACCCGCCTCTTAGCATACCTAGAAGACTGACCTCCTGAGTGACCGTCAGTATGGCTTTCGCCGGGGTCGGTCAACAGGAGATCTTCTAGTGTATGTTACGCATGTATGGGGTGAAGCTACAGAGAAGCAAGGTGAAGCTCTTACCGCGTCTCTCGATATCTCCAAGGCATTTGATAGGGTCTGGCATGCTAGCCTTATTGGTAAGCTTGCTTCTTAAGGGCTGCCTACTAGTTTGTGCAACTGGATATCTGACTTCTTGAGGGGATGGTTCATTTCAGTAGTCGTCGATGGCTGCTCGTCTGACCTATTGGCTATTGACGCCGGGGTACCTCAGGGCTCAGTTCTCTCCGCAACTTTGTTTTTGCTGAATATTAACGATCTGCTGAAACTCGGTATATTTGGGTATGCAGATGACAGCACGGTTACGGAGAGATACTTGTCTAGTGATCGAGCTAGGGGTCCAAATATAATATCCCAGAGAGAGGCCATGATTGAGCGCGTGAACCTAACACTCAACGCAGTTTCTGACTGGGGCGATGCGAATCTTGTTAGGTTTGATGACTCTTAAACGCAAGTGTGTCTATTTACTGCGAAAAGGAGTCCTTTTACCCTGACTCCTACTTTCCGAGATGAATCAATCCAGATCTCCGACCATCTTGAGCTCCTTGGCGTAGATTTAACATCCGATCTGAATTTCGGGAAATACATTGAATCCAAGGCAAAAATGGCTGCCAAAAAGCTTCGTACCCTCTTGAAGGTGAGACTTTATTCACACCAGAACAGCTTCTAATATTATACCAAGCTCAAGTTCGATCATGTATGGAGTATGCTCTCACTTATGGGACAGATCGGCTCGTTACCAGCTAGATGCCTTGGATTCTATCGACCGACGCGCCAGGAGACTCATTGGCGACGAGGAACATGTATCAAACAGGCTCCAGAGCCTCGAACATCGCCGCAAAGTCGCCTATCTATCGGTGTTCTACAGGACTCATTTTGGAGAGTGTGCCCTGGAGCTTCACGACCTCATTCCCCCCTCTCAATTTCATCATCGGACGACCAGGCGCGGAGGGCGATTCCACCCGTTTGTCGTTAATGATCAACCTTTACGCACAAAGCGTTTTGCTTCTTCGTTCATTATTGCGAACGGTCAAGGAGTGGAATTCCCTGCCGGCGTCTGTATTTCCCGATTCGTATACTTTAGGAATCTTGAGCTTCCTTGGCACTATTGAGCTTGCGTGTTACATCCTCGGCTGCATCGGCACTTACCATCAAGTGAGGTGCAGCCAAACGCACTCAAATTTTAAAATTAAAAAAATGTAAGATAAAATAAACTGTACGGCGGCTGTATTGGAAAAGCTTTTTATTTCGCGATAACAATACTTCCTTTACCCTACGTACGTACGTACCGTACTACGGGGTCGAGAAAGTAAAAAGTATACACTAATAGCTGTCCCGGCGAACTTCGTTCCACCTTACACTACCCTACACTACCCTACTCTACACTATACTAAGGGTAGTATTGATACAGATACTGTAGTGTACCTACCCTAAAACCTTCTTCTGACAATAACGAATTCAACAAAAAAAGAATAAACGAAATCGGTCCAGCCGTTCTTGAGTTATAAATGGTGTAACTAACACGACTTTTTTATATATACTACTAGCTGTCCCGGCGAACTACGTACCGCCTTACATTACATTACACTGCCCTACCCTACCCTACCCTACACTACACTACACTACACTACCCTACCCTACACTACACTACCCTACCCTACACTACCCTACCCTACACTACTATACCATACACTACACTACCCTACCCTACACTACACTACACTACCCTATTCTACACTACCCTACCCTACCCTACATACACTACACTACACTACCCTACACTACACTACACTACCCTACACTACACTACCCTACCCTACCCTACACTAACCTACCCTACATAAAAAACTTCTCCTGACTATAACGAACTCGACAAAGAATTCGCGAAATCGGTCCAGCCGTTCTCGAGTTATGCGCTTACCAACACATTTTGCGATTCATTTTTATATATTAGATTATATACTTTTTAATGCAAAATGAATCTAACCAAAAATGCAAAAGGGATGTATAAGACCTCAACTTATACACGGAGGGTCACTTAGATGCAATGTTTATTCATGTATGCATAGAAATAGTAATCTATTTTATGTACCTGAACAAATAAAAAACCAGCAAAAAGCGAGTTGAGCTCGGGAATGGAGAGTTCAATACCACCACACAATATTTGTGTTGTGTATCAAAAATGGTGTTGTGTCATTAAGTTCAAAATCCTTAACACTTTGAATTGAACCAAGTTAAACTCTTGTTATGTATTACTGTTTTTACGATAAATTAAAAACAAAAATACTAAACTTGAAAATAACACGCTCCTTGTATAGGGTACCCTCTTAATTTTCAACTGTTTGTTATTTTTATTGTTTGTCAGAAAATTCGTAGTAACTCCACATCATCATCATCATCATCATCATATCAGCTGAAGGACGTCCACTGCTGCACATAGGTCTCCTCTAAGGCTTTCGATGACGACCGGTTCTGCGCTGCCCGCATCCTGTGGCTTCCCGCGACCTTCACCAGGTTATATTTTGTAAAAATTTCAGCCAGCTATCTATTATGGTTCAAAAGATAAATAAAGCCTTTTAGTGCAAGCGGTACGCCAAAACAGCTGCAAATGGTGTTAAAAGTATCAAAAATTCTCCTTTAGAGTAATTGAATCACAAACTATTGTAAAAACTTTTAAATCTCTTAAAGTTAAAAGAACCGAAGACCTCTGTGGATTATCGGTAAGCTTGATCAGTATATAATTGATACTTTAGCGCCATATTTAGCTTGTCTTTTTAATATTTGCATTGATAGTGGCGTCTTTCCAGATCTCATGAAGCTTAGTAAAGTGATACCTTTATATAAATCTGGTTCAAAAACTGATCCAGGCAACTACAGACCAGTTTCTGTGCTGCCAGTTCTTAGTAAAGTGTTTGAAAAGGTTATGCTTAACCAAATGCTACAATATTTTACAGAAAACAAACTACTGCAAAACCAACAGTTTGGTTTCACGAAAGGTCGATCAACAACCGATGCAGGAGTAGCACTTATTCGCAACATCTGATGCCTTTGAGGAATCGCAGAATGCAATTGGAGTGTTTTGTGATTTATCTAAGGCATTTGATTGTGTTGAACACCAAACATTACTTGTAAAATTTAAGCATTATGGTGTTGAGGACGGGGCTCTCAGTCTTTTAAATTCGTATTTATACAACAGAACACAAAAAGTACAAGTGAATGGCACGAACTCATCTGGATCTAGAGTGAAAATGGGTGTGCCCCAGGGTTCCATATTAGGGCCTTTTCTTTTCCTTGTTTACGTAAATGATTTGCCTTTTATGGTTCAACATCTGTCAAATATTGTGTTGTTTGCGGATGATACTTGTCTTATTTTTAAAGTGAATAGGAAAGAAAACAAAATTGACGAAGTAAACAACACTCTTTCAAAGATACTGAACTGGTTTACTGTGAACAACTTATTATTAAATGCTAAGAAAACAAAATGTATAAAAATCTGTTTGTTTAATGTAAAAAAGGTCAATAATAGTGTAATATTAGACAGTAATAAATTAGAATTTTTAAATACTACGGTGTTTTTTGGTATAACTTTCACTTTAATGGGGACCACACATTGAAACATTAGCGGGAAGGCTTAGTTCAGCTGCTTATGCCGTTAAGAAAATAAGACAGTTAACGGATGTAGATACTGCGAGACTAGTGTATTTTAGTTACTTCCATAGTATAATGTCTTATGGCATATTACTGTGGGGGCATGCGGCTGATATAGAAACTATTTTCATCCTGCAGAAAAGAGCTATCCGCGCAATCTATCAGATGCGATCTCGTGACTCGTTACAGAATAAGTTCAAAGAAATCAATATTTTAACTGTTGCTAGTCAATTTATATATGAAAACATCATGTATGTACGTTCGTAAAAATTTACATTTATTTCCTAAAAACAGTGACAGGCATAATTTGAATTTAAGAAATGTAAATAAAATTGATATAGCCTTTTCGAGACTGAGTTAGGTTAAAAAGTCATTTGTGGGGCAGTGTATAAGATTCTAAAATAAAATTCTAGAAAATGTAACTTGTTTGTCAGAGAACAAATTCAAGACTCATGTCAAAAAATGCTTGTGCTCTAGAGGATATTATAAAATAATAGCTAATGTAAATGACAAAGATATATATGTTGATTCTTTATCAAATACCATTACCTGAGACTATAATCTTAATCATGACATTTTTTTTGGCTATTCAAAAGTATATGTAAGCACCTATTTAAATAAATTATTTTGATTGATTGATTAATGAAAATGGGAATGATTGATCTTTAGGCCATATGAATTACTTTGACCCGCCCGTAGCACCAAAAAGAAGGAGAGGGGTTATGACGTTTTTTTTTGTATTTGAAAAATATATTCTGAAACCTATAGTACCAATTCTCAAAATATACCACATCATGACATTTCAGTCACTTGTTTTTAATTAAAATTAAAATAATTTTTAAAACGTTCCAAGTTTGGGCTCCTCCAGATGCGATACGGTTGAATTATTTTTGGTAAAATATACCTCAAATGATACGTAATATCCTCATATCTAACTCGAAGAAAATAATTTTGAAAATATTTGCATATAGTATATTTTTTTTTATTCCTTAAATTGCATTTTTGTATGGAGGGTCCGAAACTTGTCCGAAATGTACCTGTCGTAACGATATCATAACACTGACGATTTTATGAAATGGTTGTATTTCATAGAATGGTTGTATTTCATGGAATGGTTGTATTTCATTTAAAGGTTGTATTTCATGAAATGGTTGTATTTCATTTAAAGGTTGTATTTCATGAAATGGTTGTATTTCATGAATTGTTTGTATTTCATGAATTGGTTGTATTTCATGAAATGGTTGTATTTCATGAAGTGTTTGTATTTCATGAAATGGTTGTATTTCATGAAATGGTTGTATTTCATGGAATAGTTTTATACGTGTAGTAGTAGTCGTCATAGGTGTAGGTACGCAAGTGGGCATGGGTAGGTAATGACGTGTTCACAGGTATTTCGATTTATTTACAGTTGAATAAGATGATATGAAGATGAAATAAAGACCCATTATGGGTCTTTTATAAGTGAGAATTAGTTATTTAATTTATTTTATTATTAAATATGAAGGGTCAGAGTAACATTATATATCATTGTGAAGGATAATTAGAATTATTTTGTTAGATGGATGACAGCGCATGCGTAAAAAAGAAATACATGGAATGAAGAAGATCGAATGAAAGAAGCATAACAGCGTGCCGCGTTACAGTATAAAATAAACATGACCATCGGCAGGTATTAAAACGTACACAACTTACATTATAAGGTTAGCGCCAATGGAAGGGGTTTAATAAAACTCCATGAACATAAGCTCCATAGAGCTTGTTTACCTTTATGGGGTTTTTATGTGTATTTTGGCCATTGAACATGTCCCCTGGCGTTTGCTGTGTTTACCTGGCATGTTGTAAACTTTGTAAATATTTTTTGTTAAGAAAAGTGCTCGAAGACGTTTTTATTAAATTTATAATAATATGTTGTAGATATGCTCGGAATTTCCCTACGCGATCGAATCAAAACTGACGAGATCCGCAGGAAAACCAAAGTAACCGACATAACTCACAGAATCGCTAAACTGACGTGGCAGTGGGCAGGGCACATAGCTCGTAGAACAGACGCCGGTGGGGCAGTAAACTTCTTCTGGCGACTGCACACTGAAATCCGTAGCGTAGGCAGGCCTCCCACATGGTGGACCGACGAGCCAGTGAGGGTCGCAGGAAGCCGCTGGATGCGGGCAGCGCAGGACCGGTCGTCGTGGAAATCCTTGGGGGAGGCCTTTGTCCAGCAGTGGACGTCTTTCGGCTGATATTATAATGATGAATATGTTGTTGCAAAAGGCATTGTTTAGTTTTTTATAATAAGGCATGTAAATAATAAATAAAAATTTAAAAACCGACTTCAAAATGAAATTCATTTAAAAGTATGAATAATATTATTTCATACTTTTTAGTGAATTTCATTTTGAAGTCGGTTTTTAGTTTTTTAAACTTTATTTTTATTTTCTTAATTTTTAGTGATATTGCTATTCCTGTGGCTTCCATCATCATCTCAACAGCATTAAAGATAAGGAGTTAAATCTTCCATCATCAGCTCATCTGAATAATCTGAAAGAATACAACTATCGGTCTATACGTACCTACGTAAAATATTTGAAGAATTATCCTCCAACTCCTAACAGTTAGGGAGTTATACCTTCCTTCATCAGCTTATCAAACTAAGATGATGACTACCAGACGCAAATATTTAATAATTTTAGAAAATACATGAAACACGTAAAACGAGCCTATAAAATTTGAGGGTTGCCCTCGATTTCCCTGGGATCCCATCATCTGATCCTGACTTGGTGACAATGGGACCCCCTTCGGGAGTATACTCTTCTTCTTTGTTCTTTGCACTTGCCTTTTCCCGTTACACGGGGTCGGCTTTCTTTATCATGCGGCGCAATGTAGTCCGCTGGCTGGTATCCTCTTGTTTAAGTCCGAGGCTCTTAATGTCCTTTTGGACATTCGTCAACCAGGTCGTTTGAGGTCTTCCCCTTCCCCTTTTCTTTTAAGGCATAGAATACTCGGGAGTACAAACTTTCCAATCAAAAAAAAGAAGTTCACAATCGGCGGAGATATCGCGTAACAAACATACAAAAAAAATACAGTCGAATTGAGAACTTCCTTCTTTCTTAAGTCGGTAGAAAAACATAAGGAGATATAACGATTTTTTTCTATATAAAGTACTTTAGTGACACTAAATTACTAGATTCATTTCATGTTCATCAATTGTAATTAGTTCCGAGTCAGCTTTTTTCATAGTATCTGGGCATATGACGTCATCACTTTTTCTCATTTAAAAAATCTTCAAAAATTACCTGTGATTTAAAAGTATTTATTAGTTTTTTAAATAGTCTAAACTTGCATATTTTTTACAAGCTTTAATTTAGTTTCACCTGTCCCGATGTCTATAATGAAATCTTGCAAGTTAAATTTGACTCTCTCCCCGGTTTCCGATTGAGCTGAAATTTTGGATGGATATGTATATTGCGTAACAATGCAATATTATAATACCGTGGAGCTGATCTGTTGCTGAAGCTGGAAGGTACAAGCTGTGTATTTAGTTTCACCTGTCAGGGTGTCTGTCATGACATCTTGCAAGTTAAATTTGACCCACATTTCCGATTGAACTGAAATTTTGCATGCCTATGTATATCGCGTTACAATGCAATAAGATGATGACATGTAGCTGATCTGATGCTGAAGCTGGAAGGTGGCCATAGGAACTTCGCAATAAAACGACACATCCCCATCGAGTTGCTCGTTTAATTCGACTAGTTTCGATTAGTTTGTTTGTTTGGTTTGATTGACGAGTACTTTGATCGTAAAAAGCTTTTAGGTTTTTCGAAAATTATTTAAATACCTACCTTAATTTTGTTTAAACAATGCCATTTTTTCCAATGATCATGATGATATACGAGTATGTATGCTATACATATTAGTCAACCGGGGTTATTGTAAACAGGGGTAATTGTAATCGTCGTCTTTTTATCAAATATTGACGTCATAGACAAAAGACTAAAGTTGCTTACAATTGTGTACGCCTATAATACTGTTACAACTTTAAAAACGTCATCGCATTTTCTACGTGACGTACAAATCTCACTCTTCAATTTGTATAGTTATTAATTTTATATACAGCTGCAGTCAAAATAGCAAATTTTGCTGTTCATCATCATCATTATATCAGCAGAAGGACGTCCACTGCTGGACATAGGCCTTCTCCAAGGACCAGTTCTGCGTTACCCGCATCCATCGGCTTCACGCGACCTTCACCAGGTCATCGGTACCTACCTACGCTACGTTTTCCGGTACGCGGTCCGGTTCCGGTGAAATTTTGTTGTTATATACTTATTAAATCAATCAATCTTTTTTGTGTTTCATTAGCTTCATCATCATCATATCAGCCGAAAGACATCTACTGCTGAATAAAGGCCTCTCCCAAGTCATTTGTCATAGCTTAAATATTACTAACAGCCGGCGGTAAGTATTAACAATCACGTCGCCTTGCAACCACTCTTAACAATATAAATATTTAAACAATTAAAAGCAAGCACACAATAGAAACAGTTTTGTTTGCAACTCATATTTACAAGTGAAGCCATTTGTTTCTTCAAGAAATAATTAGGTTGAAAGAAACCAAAACAAACTTTTTACGTAAGCCACTCAAAAACCAGCCTTAAATATATCATCGAAATAAACGTTGTAAATAAAAAAGGCCGTAAACCTTGGGGCCACAAAATGTTTACGTGACCGTCGGTTTTTGAAACCGCTAGGGTTGGCGCACAGCAGACGAGAATTTTTAAAAGTTAAGTAAACTTGACAGGAAAATGACCAAGATAGGACGCTTCAAACATATGTATAATGAGTGTAGTGATGCATGCTTAAAATTTGCTTTTATTTATGTAGTATAATCTATAAGTATACAGAGTAATCGTAAGAAAATTAGTGTGTTTGAGTACGTCTCACCTGATGGGAAGTGACGATGTAGTCAACGATGGTACACGCAAGTCGCAAACTGAAATAATGCCAATTCACTCTCGCCTTCGAGATACCGTAATAGTCGGGAAACAAAGATGTCAGGCAAGAAGTTTCACTATATAGCTGTCCGCATATTAAATGAGGAAGCATAAGGCTTGAAATAATCAGTAAATATCTAATTAAATTGGAAAAAAAATATACTCTTCTCGTTTACTATCACGTCTATAATTTTAAACAATCACAATTCCGTTCGGGATCCTGAGCCCGAGTACGACTCACACTTGGACGGTTTTTTTATTCGCCTCTCGAAACGAAATTTTATTTTAATTTAATTCAATTTTTAAAGTGTGTGAAATTGTTTGCAAAGCGTGACGACTTAGATTTTTATTATCATTGATGTACCATCAAAGGAAAGACATCAACGCGAGTACCATGCTACGAACCAGAATCGTAGCAAGATATTGACGCAAGCACTACGCTACGCCGAAACAGAGTCAAAGCAAAGACATCAACGCGAGTACCATGCTACGAACCAGAATCGTAGCAAGATATTGACGCAAGCACTACGCTACGCCGAAACAGAGTCAAAGCAAAGACATCAACGCGAGTACCATGCTACGAACCAGAATCGTAGCAAGATATTGACGCAAGCACTACGCTACGCCGAAACAGAGTCAAAGCAAAGACATCAACGCGAGTACCATGCTACGAACCAGAATCGTAGCAAGATATTGACGCAAGCACTACGCTACGCCGAAACAGAGTCAAAGCAAAGACATCAACGCGAGTACCATGCTACGAACCAGAATCGTAGCAAGATATTGACGCAAGCACTACGCTACGCCGAAACAGACTCAAAGCAAAGACATCAACACGAGTACCATGCTACGAACCAGAATCGTAGCAAGATATTGACGCAAGCACTACGCTACGCCGAAACAGAGTCAAAGCAAAGACATCAACGCGAGTACCATGCTACGACCCAGAATCGTAGCAAGATATTGACACAAGCATAACGCTACGCTGAAACAGAATCAAAGGAAAGACATCAACGCGAGTAACATGCTTAATTAATAATAGTAGCAATAAAAATGAAAACAAATAAAATTAAATATTACAAATAATTTGAGTTTTGTATAGGTACCTCATCCAGATTTTTTTTCTGGAATAATGAACTACCCAGTGCACTAGGCCTTATTACGTCCTCGCTAAGTGTCATTAAAATGGTTGGAGCAAGTTTTCAGGAAAAATAATTAATTATTATTATTTTTTATGTTTATTTACCTAAAGTTTTCTACTACTAATATATTATGTATTTTAGTGTGGTGTTACTGGAACCAATAAACGTATGTATTTCTTTCTTTTAACCTAGATTTGTATGGGAGGTAACTTATTCCAATTTTTCTCGGAGTAACTAACTACAGATTATAGTAGGCTATATAAAGTTACAGTAACGCACTAAGTATCATCCAAGTCGTAATAGCCATTGTTGAAAAAAATAAAAAGTATGTTTACTATAATGGCAACCCTAAAAAATAAGGTAAGGTAAATTTTAAAAAAACCTGCGGGTAAAGATATAAAAATAATATTGCCCTAACCTAAATTATACCCAAACGCGTCCAGTAGTTTGGGAGTTAGAGCACCGGACAGACACATAGACACACATTCATTTATTTTGTTTTTGGACTCTTTTAGTGTATTACCATAAAAATCTCAACCTTTTTTTGCCATCATAATACCTTCTTTACCCCTTCGTCACTCAAAAGTAAAAACAACAAGTTTTTATGAAAAATTAGCATCATCAACATATGGTCAGGTCTGCTTATGACTATTTTGTGCGATGAATATTTAAAAAAACACCTAATTTTTAAACCGCAATTGGTAAGCCCTTGGCCATTGCTAATGGTGAGATGATTCACCTGATGGTAAGATACGATGATGCCAAAGATGGAAGCGGGCTTACCAAGATTCCCTAATGCAATGGGGATCTGGCTATCTTATCTTCAAGCCGGAACACCTGAATGCTGTTACCACTGATATTTGGCGTCAAGATAAGGTGGTGGTAGCTAGGCAGGCGGGCTATGAAAACGCCCTACCACCAACCAAACCGAGTCTTACAAAGTTGACCCCGCCGTGAATCAAACCCGCGGCCTCCTGGTGTGAAGCGAATGGACTAACCATTACGCCACGGAGGCGGTTTAATGTTTTTTCCCCAGTCAGTACCACGTTTTACGACATCTCCCTAGGCGTGGCTTCCATAACAACACCCCTACCTCGGGCTGCCTGCATCCATTTACATACGGTTCTAGCGAGCACGCGCTCTCAGCGAAATTGCTTACAGGTTCTTTCATGGCAGTGAAAACACTAATAATAAATTTGTATATACGAGAACGACATAGCTCACAGAATCGCTAAACTGAAGTGGCAGTGGGCAGGGCACATAGCTCGTTGAACAGATGGCCGTTGGGGCAGTAAAATTTTCGAATTGCGACCGCACACTGGAAAACGTAGCGTAGGCAGGCCTCCCACGCGGTAGACCAACGGCCTGGTGAAGATCGTAGGAAGCCACTGGATGCGGGCAGCGCTGGACCGGTCGTCGTGGATATCCTTGGAGGAGGCCTTTGTCCAGCAGTGGACCTGTTTCGGCTGATATGATAATGATGATGATAAAATACGAGTATGTATGCTATACATAATAGTCAACCGGGGTTATTCTTTTTTTTTAATTTATTCATAATTGGTAACCCCTTGGCATCATCTCACCTGATGGTAAGTGACGATGATGCCGATGATGGAAGCGGGCTTACCAAGATTCCCGAACGCAATGGAGAACTGGCTATCTTATCTTCAAGCCGGAACACATCAATGTTGTAACCTGATGTTTGGCGGCAAGACTTAGATAAGATGGTGGTAGCAAGCCAGGCGGGCTTAGAAAATGCCCTACCACCAACCAAGGGGTAAATAGGGGTATTTGTAATCGTCGTCTTTTTATCAAATATTGACGTCATAGACAAAAGACTAAAGTTACGTTTCGCTTTACTCTAAATAATTCATTGACCTCTATATTTGATATAAAGACGACGTTTCCAATTACCCCTGTTCACAATTACCCCGGTTAACCCTAACTCATAAATCTATGTATTCTCCCACATGTTTTTAAAAGGTCTTCATATATACGATTGAGGAACGAGTATAGTCTACTCTTATACCTCATGTCAATTTAAATAAATGTCTCGAGTGCCTCGGAGGCTCAATCTTTATTCATTTATTTTCAAAGAGTTTTTTTTATCATGTTAAGTGAGTATGGCAAAGTGTGTGAAAAAGTGCGTTATTAACGAGAAATCATCAAAACTTAATTTGAGAAACGAGTCGACTCATACATTTATTTACTGCACTTCTTAAATAGAAATGTCACTATCATATAAAATAAACAAAAGATGTCCAAAAGTTGGCCCCAAGGATTTTTACAACGACCGTTCTTGCGCGGCCCGCAATCATCGTGTTCCCGCGACCTTCACCAGGTTATCGGTTCACCAAGTGGAAGGCCTGCCTACTTTACGCCTTCCGGTGCACGGTTGCCACTCGAGAACTTTACTACGAACTTTGTGTCCCGCCCACTGCCACTTAAGTACAGCGATTCTGTGAGTAATATCAGAGATATGCTATATATAAATCTCTGAGTTATATCGATGATTTTGGTTCTACTGCGAATTTCCTCATTTCTTATTCGATCATATAGGGAAACTCAGAGCATAGCCAAAGTATTCATATTAGTACTAACATACAGTTTGGACCCTTCCTGCCGCTCCCTAGATTCCGACCTCACCCTCTCGTCACCCAGATTGATACAGATTGGTTATAGTTTGGTTCTCGAACGTATAGGATTTCGGGGTGATTTTGTTTGCTCCGTCATTTGTTTTTAGAAATGTCATTTCACGACCGTTATACGCAGTGTACGCGTTGTGGCATAGCACAATAGTACAAACAGAAATAGCATTTCATATAGCTTTCCATCGCCCTTAGAAATAAAAATGTATCCGACACGTAATCATTTCGTATTGACCTGCAATCCAAGCAGTTGGTTTCAGCCAGTTTGAACCGGTTTCACCGGAAGCCACTTTGCGTGCCACCAAGCCGAACCGTGCGCCATTTCTGACACTCGCACGGAATTTGCAGTGCCAGTGAGCCCCGACATAATTTTAGGTTTTAATTTCCGAATACTAGCGTGGAACGCTGACAACTCGACAGTTGGTGTGGAGTTCACATCAAAGTTGTGCGAGAGTAAGAAGATATACCTATATATTGGATAGGTAATTTAAATAGGTCCTCCGTTCACATTTGTACAAATTCCGCATTCGTATAGTTCGTTCACTGAATTAGCGCCACCGTAGGTATGTAGGTACCGCGGTTAAATTCAGAGCGGCCTCTTTGTCACTACCGTTTGACGCGAGCCGGGCGCGGCGAGCGGCTTTATCAAAGGTGCAGCTAATTCAGCGAACGAACTATACATTTCGTATTTCTGAGAAATTTGCATTGCAAAGAGAGAAATATACATACTGGTTGTTACAAAATTGGAGTAGGAGCCATTAACTCGTCATACTGAACAACTTTACCTAAAGAAACTATAGTCAATTCGCAAAAAAAAACTCCCTTTGTATACTAAATAATCAGTTGATTGACCAATTGGTCCATCAACTGATAATTTAGTATACAAAGGGAGTGGTATTAGCATTATAGGTATCGATATATGGTGTCAACAATATTGTGAAATCGATTTCAAACGGCTTTTGAAGTCAAAAATCACCTTTTACGTTCTAGAGGTAGCAATCCGAGAACGTGTACAGTAAGGCTGCGTCTTGCTGAAGCAAACTTGAAGCCATTTAGGCCCGCCAATGGTCCAAAACTCGAAAGGCACCACCGAGTTACGCTAGAGAATGAAACACATGAATTGGACTCTCGCTGACTGGTCAACAGTTGTGTTTTCGGACGAGCCGAGATTAATGCTATACAAGCACGATGGGACGCAAAGAGTCTACAGAAGACCAAGAGAGCGCTATAACCAAGCTTGCATTGAAGAGAAAGTGTCATACGGCGGAGGCTCCATACAGATGAGCGCTGGATATTCTTCCGAAAGCCGAGCTACTGGGAACCGAGCCAGTGGTGATCGAAATTGGAACTGTAACTGCAGAGACGTAACGTAAATGAAATCTTAAATAAGTATGTTGCCCGTTTTTAGTAAACATGGGCGAGAACGCCATCTTTATGCAATATGAAGTTTGGATAGTGTTTGACTACCTTGATGATGTCGCTATCACACACATGGAGTGGTCAGCACGCAGCCCAGACTTGAACCCCATCGAGCATGAACTGGGACGACGTGTACGCCAGCAAAATTCCCCTCCAATCACGCGTCGTAAACTGAAAGAAGCACTGATAGAGGAATGGGAGAATATTCCTCAGCATCGGCTCAGAAATCTAAAGGAAAGCATGCCAATCTATGTAACAGCTGTTTTAATAGCTCGTGGTGGTAAAACAAAATACTGAAATGTGTGAAAATTGCACATTACGCACCGTAGCACATTTTTCGAAATCTAGTGAAAAAATTTCATTTTGCCTTTACCCTATTTTTTATTCAATTTTAACTTTATAATCTTGAACATTTATGACTTATTTTAATTTTTATTTAAGCACTATAAAATTTTCTATAATACAGTCTTTATTTCTTATAGCTAGTTACAATATTTTTCCAAGTTATTGAGGTGTTTGTTACCGCCCGTTTTCTTTGCTGTCGAGTGTAGATCTTCATCTTATTAGCTCATATACGTCCCCACCGAGGGGTTCGAGCCTACCCTGAATTAGGCCTTAGTCGAACACGCGGGCCCAGTGCGGGTTGGTCGACTTCACACAACCTTCGAGTTTCTTCGCAGGCGTGTGCAGGTTTCCTCACGATGTTTTCCTTCACCGTAAGAGCGTCGGATAAACGTACATAAGAAATCGAAATTCGAAAACGTATTGGTACGTGACAGGATTCGAACCACGCCCTCATGGACAGGAGGTAGCGGCCGTAACCGTTACGCCACCGGCGCTCTTATACGACGAGTGTAGTTACTTCACATAATTACAACAAAAAAAGAAATCCACTTTTTCATACAAACCTATCAGCTGATAATAACCCAAATGTGTATGAAAAATTAAATTCTCTCAATTTCAGCAAAAGTGTAAAACAATATAGTCCAGTTTCAAAAGTAGAATCATCAGTTAAGACGTTTTCCGTTCTGTGTACCAGACTACCAGTCACCCTTACTACTGGGACTATTTCGTTCCCTCAATTCATGATCTTATCAGAGTCATAATATTGCATCCCTGCCTGGCCCTTGATAGTCAGTGTTCAATTAGTAATTTCAAAAACAATTTCTCTTATTGCCTTCGAGACAAACCTAAACAGTTAACTAATTCTTACCACATAAGTAACCCTGTTTCGTGCCACTCATTTGTGTTGTGTAAAAGTTAATTGGGTCACCGCCCGCAGTGTCGGGCCCTTGATATTTCGTATCCTAGTAATATGTATTATAAAACGCGAAAGTTTCTATGTATGGATGGATGTTTGGTACTCTTTTACGCTTTAACAACTGGGCGGATCGGGATGAAACTTGTAACACATATAGGTTAGGTTCTGGATTAACATTTAGGCTACTTTTTATCCAGATTTCTTAAGAGGTTCCCGTGGGATAATTTCTGTCACTTCGCAATGAAGCGAAGGATTGACGTACTAATTAATACTGATTATCGAATTGACTACTAATTAGCATAGCCCGACATAGTTCCCACGCTCGACAGCACGACAGACATAAAAACTATGTTCACACGAAAACTAACTAACTACTGAACATATCTGGCTGAAATTTGGTAGGTAGACAGCTTAGGACCTGGATTAACATATAGGCTACTTTTTTACACGCTCGCGAGCCGCTTGCGGCTTGCGCACTGCGTATCCTCGAAGACAGTCATAAAACTATGTTCAAGCAAGCGAAGCCGCTGGCAAAATCTAGTTAGTTAATAATCTTGAAAACAATGTCACTGACCGAATTCGAGACAAACTTCAAAACGTAATTAATTCTTTCCAAATGAGTAAACCTTTTTCGTACTCCTCATTTGCGCTGTGTAAAAGTTACTTGAGTCACCGCCCGTAGGGCCAGGCCCTTGATATTCCGTATTTAATTAGTAATCTTGAAAACAATTTCACTGGCCGGATTCCAGACAAACTTCAACACCTAATTAATTTTTAACACATGAGTAAACCTTTTTCGTACCACTCATTTGTGCTGTGTAAAAGTTAATTGGGTCACCACCCGTAGGGCCGGGCCCTTGATATTCCGTGTTTAATTAGTAATCTTGAAAACAATTTCACTGACTGGATTCGAGACAAACTTCAACACCTAACTAAATCTTACCACACAAGTAACCCTTTTTCGTACCACTCATTTGTGTTTTGTAAAAGTTAGTTGGGTCACCGCCGCCGTAAAAGTGACGATATTACGCATAACGCAGGGTAACACACTTGATGTATTAGAAATAGCTTCTTTGTAGCAAGGAATTTGGAGAAAATTACATATATTTTGTAGTGTATTTCCATAAGATCATTTCAATAAGATTATTGTTTCACACACTACTATAAAATTAAAAATAAACACAAACTAAATCTTAAAGCACAGCGGTACAATTTGGACGGTCTTATAGCTCCAAGCGATTTCTTCCAAATAATTACTACTGCTACTACTACTAATCAACCTGCTTTGGCATGTGGTGATGATAATGATGACCAAAAGGAATGATGAACATAGGCCTCCCCTGATGTGGCAGCATCCCCGCATGGTTAGCGACCGCAGTGTGCGATGTGGTGGCACACTACGAGGAAACGATGCTGCTGCCTATCCTCCGTTTTAGGTCTCTTACAACACCTATGGGAAGAGATAGTATGGCCCTATTCTAATCCAGGAGTCATACGTATTCAATAATTAAATGAAAGTTATTTTTTACAAGTATTTTGACTGCTGGTACAAACTTTAAAGGTTTGTTATTTTCCTATTATCTCTTTATTCTTTACTAGTTTTTGTCCACAGCTTCAACCGCTTAGATATCGTTTTTATGACTGTACTTGAGGGTTGGCGGTGTGCAAAATGCAAGCGGAATGCAAGCGTGAAAATGATGTTTTTCCAGATCCCTTCGGAAACTATATTAGGCTATGCTATTTTTACATTAAAAAAGTAGCCTATCTCACTTCTTAACCCGTCAGCTATCTCCTTGCAATATCTCCTTGTAGCCGAAAACGGCTAGGACCATCATCATCATCATCATCTCCTTGCAATAAATCACGTCAATATTTTGGTCTGTTGTAACGCGATTAACACACAAAATAAATTATACAGCCACCCTGTGCATACTTTATCGCGATAGGATGAAACCTTTGGTGTGGTCGGGCAAACATAAATCAACAATTAACATTAAAGTTAATTATTAGCAATGAATAAAGGTACCTTGTGATACATGATTTTTTAAGGAATGCCACGATGATAAAAAAATCTTAAAAATGGTTCTAACGATTTTCATAAGACTTTGTCCGTTACTATGACTTTACAGAATTTACCATACAAGGTAGTTCGTTATTCCAGGAAAAATCACAGTATGGTACCTCCATACAAATCCAAGTAGTTTTTTTTCCAAAAATGGCTAACGATTTTATGAAATTACTATACTTTTACACAGCCAATTATACAGGGTAGTTCGATGTTTCAGAAAAAAATAACTAAGGAGGTACTTCTTCTTCGGAGGTAATAACTCTAGTTGTAAATTATTGTTTCTAAAAAATGGCTCTAACGGTTACAGTGAAACTTTGTAAATAACTAGAACTTAATAAAACAACTTCACTGGGTAATCCATTCTTCCAGGAAAAATCGAAATAGGGTACCTACCTACCATACGAATCCAGATTATTTGTTTTTAAGGTACCTCTTTTCGTTTCTATCAGATGGTATGTTATAGTGTATGCATGATTGAATGCCACGCGAAAAAGTACGCACAGTGTGTCTGTTCATTTTACAAAAATCCCAACTGACAACCTCAGTTACGATAATGCCGAAGATGACAGCATGCATACCGAAATTCCATAGCAATGGAGAACTGGTTAGCTTGTCATCCAGCCGGAACACATCAAATGCTGTTAATATGTTTGACGGCAAAAATAGGGATGACGAATGCTAGTCATCTGATTTACTTTTTACCATCTGTCAAAATAGACATTTTGTTCTAAAAATGTTTGATATACGTCATAGTTTTGCAGCGTCATTTATGTACTTATTTTGTGATTTTAGTTAATTAAAAATCGAAGACTTGTTGGAAAACAAAACGAGTAAGGTTTTCCAAGGTTTAAGTAGGAGGGCAATTTAGTAATCAACACTTCGAAATTTATTTCTGATGCTGTCTTCATGCCTAATGGTAGTACTTGTACCTAGCCAGGCGGGCTTAGACAATATTAAGAAGTTTCTGATTAATACTTGAAAAAGCTTAAAAACGTTAGGAACAACTGACTCCATTCACAAAATTGCGGCATTTAACCGACGAGCTGTTTTTCCTGGGAATGGTACACTTAACAGTCCATATCCTGAAACTACTGAACTGATTTTAATGAAACTTGCACTGTTAAGTTGAAAGGTGTTTATCCAATGAAAAAATAATTAATGCATTTCGATTTCTAGTTTCTGAGAAATACGTGGAAAAATATACATACATACAAACATACACTTGTGAAATTTGGCACACCTGTTTAGAAGCCCACATAGATGTAGGTCATTAGATAACAGTTGCATAAACTACTATTATAAAATATCAAGATACGTTTTCCAACTTAGTTTACATTTACTTGGCTTACATTTTTGTCAACATTCACGAATATTGCGAAATTCCAACAATATTACGTACTTGTATAACTTTTTTTTAAGTTGGTAATTACAAAAAATCCTGTATACAGGGTGTAATAAAATTGGTGTAGGTCCCGTTAACTGGGGCTTCCACTCATCATACTGCACAAGTTTTGTCCTATGACTCCTGAAATCGCAAAAAAAAATTAATTCTTCCTACAAATCGATCAGCTGATCGACTAATTTTGTGCATTTTTGTATGAAGGGCCCAAATATTTTTTTGAGAATTGACTAGTTGTTCAAGTTGATGAATAGAACTCCCAGTTAAAGGGGCCTACACCAATTTTGTCATACCCTGTATACAGCTCTTATTAAGAACAATAATTACAGAACCCGTCAACAAACACAATCCACAATTACGTAGGCTACGAATAATGCGTAGCATAGCAGTGAGTAGCCAAGCAGAACTAGGAACGCGCTACGACGAAGCGCTAGGTCGCGTATCCTACTAATCTAAATATATATAACTCAAAGGTGACTGACTGACATAGTGATCTATCAAGGCACAGCCCAAACTACTGGACGGATCGGGCTGAAATTTGGCATGCAGGTAGATGTTATGACGTAGGCATCCGCTAAGAAAGGATTTTGGGAAATTCCCACGGAAACCGCAAAAATCGGGATCTGCGCGGGCGAAGCTGCGGGCATCCACTAGTATAATATTATAAACGCAAAAGTTTGTATGTATAGATGTTTGTTACTCTTTTCCGCAAAAACTACTGAACGTATCTGGATGAAATTTGGTAGGTAGACAGATAAGGACCTGGATTAACATATAGGCTACTTTTTTCCACGCTCGCGAGCTGCTTGCGGCTCGCGCACTGCTCACCTTCGAAAACAGTCATCTAAACGATGTTCACGCGAACAGCCGCTGGCAAAAGCATTTATATAATTATTCCGTGCATGGATTACATAACCGTTATATTTATCGATTAAATAAATATACATACATTGCAGAAGTAGGTTGTAGTGAGAAGATATTTCTCTTTTCTACGGGCTATTCCTAGTCGTCACCACTCGACTCGACATTCTATTTTACAAGCTTTTATTTAGTTTCACCTGTCGCGATGTTTGTCATCAAATCTTGCAAATTAAATTTGATCCACTTCCCGGTTACCGATTTTGTGTACATGTGTAAATCGCGTGACAATGCAATATTATGATGACATGGTGCTGATCTGATGGAGCTGGAAGGTGGCCATAGGAACTTCGCAATAAAACGACACAACCCCATCGAGTTTGCGCTCGTTTGATTCGTATTGACGAGTACTTTGATCCTAAAAAGCTTGTACTTAAAAGCTTTAAGGTTTTTCGAAAATTATTTCTATTGAAATTTAGTCACGATTATTATAGAGGTTTAATGAACTAACCTCTTTGCTCGCGGTTTTGCCAGAATAGATAATTTCATTGATATCTAAAATAGTTTTTCTCGATATTAACGCATAGGAAACTTCGTGGGGTTGTCTTTGATGTATAGCTGAGCGTCAATATTTTTTAATTGTAAGAATTAAAAAAAGTACATAGGAAAGTACATGTAGAAATAGTACATTACTGCAGCAGCCAGCAAAAGAGGCATTGATGGATGAACATGTAAGTCCATCAGTGCCTAGTTTACACAGTCCATGGATTTTCATACAACTTTTGCCGGCCGCTGCTCGCATGTGTTTGGCCAGTACAGGAATTTCGATTTATCTCGAAGAAAGTTGTCAAAATAATGCACAAATTTCCATGCATGTTTTAGAAAAGTAGAATTTTTGGTAAGGATGACTATAGTTTGTTTGTAGGAGAACCAAAGTAGCCGACATAGCTCCAGAATTGCTAAACTTAAATGGCAGTGGGCGGGGCACATAGCTCGTAGAACAGATGGCCGTTGAGGCAGTAAAGTTCTCGAGTGGTGACCGCGCACTAGAAAACGTAGTGTAGGCAGGCCTCCCACTCGGTGGACCGATGACCTGGTGTGTATGAAACCGCACTGGGCCCACGTGGTCGACTAAGGCCTGATCGCCCTTATTCAGGGTAGGCTTGAGCCCCTCGGTGGGGACATTTATGAGCTGATATGATGATGTGCATAGTTTTAGGTAGGTACAATAGTCAGAGAGTACATAAGTACAGATATTAAAATTCTCTCACATTGCACCTTTTGAAGGACCTGCGAGCCTAGCCACGTCTGCCAGTCTGCCTGCAGGGCTTCGGCCCAAACCCCAACTATGGGTACACCTTCGGCTGGGCCTTCAGACTCATGAACCAGGATACTAGGAGAAACTCTACCAACAGGTCGGTATTATCTATTGAATGTCAAAGTCAGAATGTACGAAACAACAAACAAACATAACTAAATATGTGTAAGGTGCAAGAATCCAATTAGTTTATCCTTACTTGTAAAATGGCAAGCTCTTAAAGCGACATTCAAACCAACATAACTAAATGTGTGTAAGGTCCAAGTGCAAGAATCCAGCTAATTTGTCCTTACTTGTAAAATGGCAAGTTGTTACATTCAAACCAACATAACTAAATATGTGTAATGTAAGGTCCAAGTGCAAGAATCCAGCTTGTTTGTCCTTACTTGTAAAATGGCAAGTTGTTACATTCAAACCAACATAACTAAATATGTGTAATGTAAGGTCCAAGTGCAAGAATCCAGCTTGTTTGTCCTTACTTGTAAAATGGCAAGTTCTTAAAGCGACATTCAAACCAACATAACTAAATGTGTGTAAGGTCCAAGTGCAAGAATCCAGCTAATTTGTCCTTACTTGTAAAATGGCAAGTTCTTAGAGCGACATTCAAACCAACATAACTAAATATGTGTAATGTAAGGTCCAAGTGCAAGAATCCAGCTTGTTTGTCCTTACTTGTTAAATGGCAAGTTCTTAGAGCGACATTCAAACCAACATAACTAAATATGTGTAATGTAAGGTCCAAGTGCAAGAATCCAGCTTGTTTGTCCTTACTTGTAAAATGGCAAGTTCTTAAAGAGAGAAGCTTATAAGGTGGTTTATAATAATGGGTGTACTGTGAAGCAATTTAATATGATCAGCTTCAATCTAACCACATAACTTCACGTAACTACCTACTTGCATAATCATTATCACATCAGCCGAAAACGTCCACTGCTGGAAAAAAGCCCCAAGGAGTTCCCCCAAGGAGTTCACGACCACCGGTCCTGCGCATGCAGCGGCTTCTCGCGATCTTCCCCAGGTCGTCCGTCCACCGCATAGGAGGGCTGCCTACGCTACGTTTTTCGGTGCGCGGTAGCTCTCGAGAACATTATTGCCCTACCGGCCATCTGTTCTACAAGTTATATGTACCCTGCCCACTGCCACTTCAGTTTAGAGATTCTGTGAGCTATTTCGGTTATTTTGGTTCTCCTGTAGATCTCCTCATTTCAGATTCGATCGCGTAGGGAAATTCCGAGCATAGCTCGCTCCATTGCCCTTTGGGTGACCTTGAGCCTTCTTATAAGGCCAATACTAAACGACCATAACTCAGTTTTGTATGTCATTACTGCCAACACACACTGGTCGAAGACCTTAGACCTACCTAATTTGTTATTGTTTTACTCTTCTCTTTAGAACACTGAAATTAAAGCTTGTTAGTATCTAAAAAATCTCGTTTTATTTAATTTTATTGACATTTGTTTATGAGTGGCCTGGTATGTTATATCCCACTGAGACGTCCATGTAAAGTAACGTACAACAAATTACGGAGTTCGAGTCACTTTCCATTCGGGTGGTCGTCTGAAAAACGTACTTATGTAACATCTGACATAGGTACAGAAAGCATAGAATAGCCCGAAAGGGTCTATGCTGACCTCCACCCGTGGCCGTAGTTACAACACTAACTGTCAGTTTTCATTTAGTGAGTACAAACGAATCCTTTTGGGACTAACATCCCAAAAAGTTTGACAGTTAAATTATATTAAAAGCTCTAACCCACATAGTTGTGTTTTTGATTAGTAAATAACGTGACTGAATATGATTAAATCGAAAAGTTCCTATGATTGAAACATCGATTATTCCCTAGTATGGGCTAAGATTATCATTTCATAAGGAAAATGGTACACTCTTTAAGGAAACATTGACGTTTTTGGTTGAATTTTGATGCATTCTTTAACAATAGTGACAGCAGCACAAAAGTACTTGACCGATCTTTTAATTGCGCACCATCACACTTGGAATTTTCTTCTATCCGATTCTGGTAGTTTCTTTCTAAATAAGTATTCATCATTCTGAAATATGGGTCTACACTAGAAGTAAAGTATTCATGAAAGGCTTTGTTTCTTAATGTTGTGATATTTAATCCCCTGGTCTGTCATATTCAACTGTGCATGCGAATAGTGGCTATTCATGTTCCCGTAGTAATGGGTAGTATAGTTATGTGCTATAAAACACTATAATAACCTGGTCTATCTAGCTCAGGTCGTTAAAGAAGACGCCACAAACAGAGAAGACACATTAGTGCGGTGTGGCCTCGCAGCTCCTTAACATTCGTATGTATGTGGGCACAACACTTCTGCTGTCTTAATCGAAACGCAGATTTCCAGCCATGTCTAGAATTCCAAGCAGTCCCACCGCACTGAAGCGTCCCCACTGGATGTGGTGCACTGGGCGCTGGGCGCCGCGGCGGCGACGGTGGCGGTGGCAGGCGTAGTGCGGCAGCCAGCGCGGCGTCCTTGCCTCGCCGCGGTAATCGCGCGGGTCACGCGACCGGGGTCGATAGCGGCCAGCCTCCGCCTCAATTATTCAGCACGCGACCACCACCGCCACCACCACCACCACCAGGCACCGCACAAAGAGCGCGCGCACTGCGGTTACACCTACCGGCCGTCGTCGGTTGCGCCAGCCGCCGACTCGCAACAGTGACCGGGCGCAGCCTCCTCTCCACGTGTAAACCAAGCACACAGCACTGGGCACGCGATAGGGCCGTGATCGCGCGCGGTGGTCGCGCGTTACGTAAAGGGCGCGTTGCGCGTGGTTGCGCTGGGGCGCCGGCGGCGGGCGCTCGGTGCGGGGTCGCGCGCGGAGTGTAGCGCACGTTATGCAACGCGCCGCCACCGTCGCCCGGACGAGGAAAATCGAACCCGGGGGGCGCGGGGTGCGCGCGCAGCCGCATCGATACGGGCAACCTACATCCACCGCGCGGCGCTGGCATTGGCCGCGACGGCGGCGGGAATTGCGCTGCGGCGGCGTGCGACAGCGCGGCGCCGACCGTCTTTGTCTACGCAATTCCTGTCACATAACGACCCTTTGCTCGTCTAGTTAATATTTGTTTCCTTGTAAGTCATAACCGAGGTCGTGGATGCTGTAAACCTTATCCGCTATAAAATATTTGCTACAGATGCTCTCTATCCCTATAGACAAAATAT